>CM035793.1:34543548-34856048 GCA_020466265.1 Siphamia tubifer
GAAATATTTTTCCACAACATGAACTGAAATGAAAATATGACAAATGCTACAGATGTTTCTGTGGATTATCTTTACTTATTTACTTTATACGCACAAATTTATGACTGAGGTAGAGATTAAAAAAAAAAAAAAAAAAAAAAAAAAAGAAAGAAAGTAAGAAAAGAAATCAGCTTTTTGGGGAGATAGACTTAGCTCCAAATACACTGCAGTGTCATAAACAGCCTATGCCCATTAAAGTCAGGTTTTCTTCTCATTGAATTGCAAATACTTAATGAATTTTCAGAATTTTGGCAAAAAAAGGAATGCAAACCAATTTCCACTCTGTTCTGCAAATATTAAAATGTGGGAATGAGATCAACAGTCTGTGGTGCCTGTTGAAAAATTATGAGGAAAATCATAATATTCTTTTTTTATGTTGATATTTCTATTAAAAATGAAGAAAAAAAAGAGGGAACAGGGCAGTTCTATAGAGGGAGGTGGGTAGTACGTCAATTAAATGTAGTTGTATATAAGATGCAGAGGATCTAATTTCAGAAATGGAACATATTTATTTATATATTTTACTTTGCTTTTTCTCATCCTAGGCAGGTCCCACTTTCATCTTTTTTTTTTCTAAGGGCTCTTAGTCTGAAACCACAAGGATCATTCATATAAAGCACACACTAATTATACAAAAACAACATACAGCCAGGTGCTTATGCATTTGAACAGTGTCATATATATTCTACTTTTATGTCTGTACAGGAGGATCTGACATGAAGCAGCCACATTGGGCTTGTTTATATGAGACTTTTTATTCTTGTTAATTCAAAATAAAGGTTAATTTAATTTTAAATTGGCCATGTAATCACCTAATTCCAGTTGAAAATGACAATTTCAAATTAAACTTAATTCCAAATAAAGTTTAAATGTAAAATTTTCAATTTCAATTTATTTTGAATGTGCAACATAAAAACAACCACGCTCAAAAAAAAAAAAAAAAAAAAAAAAAAAAAAAAAATATGTTCCTCTCGCCCCACGTGGGCGGTGTCTCCTTCAGACTCGGGTCCTCTACCAGAGGCCTGGGAGCCTGAGGGTTCTGCGCAGGATCTTAGCTGTTCCTAGCAATGCGCTCTTTTGTACAGAGATCTCTGATGTTGTTCCTGGTATCTGCTGGAGCCATTCTCCCAGCTTGGGGGTCACTGCCCCTAATGCTCCGATCACTACTGGTACCACCGTTGCCTTCACACTCCACATTTTCTCTAAACTCCTCTTTCAGCCCTTGGTATTTCTCAAGCTTCTCATGTTTCTTTCCTTCTGATGTTGCTATCACTGGGGACTGCTACATCTATCACCACCACTGTCTTCTCATGTTTATCCACCACCACTATGTCAGGCTGATTGGCCATCACCATCTTGTCAGTCTGGATCTGGAAGTCCCACAGGATCTTGGCCTGTTTGTTCTCTGTCACCTTTGGGGGGTTTCTCCCATCTTGACCCTGGGACCTCCAGTCCATACTCTTTACAGATGTTCCTGTACAGTATGCCCGCTACCTGGTTATGCCTCTCCATGTATGGCCTTGCCTGCCAGCATCTTACACCCTGCTGTGATGTGCTGGACTGTTTCAGGGGCTTCTCTACACAGCCTACACCTGGGGTCCTGTCTGATGTGGTAGACCCCGGCCTCTATTGCTCTGGTGTTCAGGGCTTGTTCTTGTGCAGCCATGAGTAGCGCCTCTGTGCTGTCCTTTAGTCCAGCCTTTTCCAGCCACTGGTATGTCTTTTCCATATCAGCCACTTCCTCAATTTGTCGATGGTACACGCCATGCAAGGGTTTGTCCCTCCATGATAGCCCCTCTGGTTCCTCGACCTTACTGGGCTTTTGTTGCCTGAGGCATTCACTTAGCAGTTGGTCATTGGGGGCCATTTTCTTGATGTATTCCTGGAGGTTCGCCATTTCCTCCTGGACAGTAGTTCTGGACACTTACTAGTCCTCGGCCCCCTTCCTTTCGCTTAGTGTACAGCCTCAGGACACTGGACTTGGGGTGGAACCCTCCATGCATGGTAAGGAGTTTCCTTGTCTTGATATCAGTGGCTTGTATCTCTTCCAGTGGCCAGGATATTATCCAGCTGGGTATCTGATTACTGGCAGGGCATAGGTGTTAATGGCCTGGATCTTATTTTTGCCGTTCAGCTGACTTTTCAGGACCTGTCCTTACCCTCTGTAGGTATTTGGCTGTGGCTGACTTCCGAGCTGCCTCCTCATGATTACCATTTGTCTGTGGGATCCCTAGGTATTTGTAACTTTCCTGCACATCTGTGATATTCCCTTCAGGTAGGTCAACCCCTTCAGTTGTGATCACCTTTCCTCTTCTAGATATCATCTGCCCACATTTATCTAGTCCGAATGACATCCCAATGTCTTTGCTGTAGATCCGGGTGAGGTGAATTAGGGAATCAATGTCACGCTCATTCTTGGCATACAGCTTGATGTCATCCATGTAGAGGAGGTGGTTGATGGATGTTCCACTTCGGAACTGGTATCCGAAGCCACTCTTTGAGATGATCTGGCCTGAGGGGGTTTAGGCCTATGCAGAACAGCAGGGGGGGACAGAGCATCTCCTTGGTAAATGCCGCATCTGATGTTCACCTGTGCAATTGGCTTTGAGTTGGCCTCCAGAGTTGTCTTCCACAGCCTCATTGAGTTCTGGATGAACTCTCTTAGTGTCCTGTTGATGTTATACAGTTTTATATATATATATATAATATATATATATATATATATATATATATATATATAAAACATACAGGAAAAAACAAAAAAACAAAACATTGCTTCATTTGCACAAATTCACTGGTTTATTCCACACTTAATTCTGACTTTGATAATTCCTCTGATGTGTAAACAGTTATTTCCACTTTAATATTTTTCCTGTTGTTCTGCACATGCTCCTGGTCTTATTTACGTTGCACTTATATGTTGATTCTTATGATTGATTCAGAAAACTAAATACAAAAATGACATGTAGTATCCGGTCTTCCATGTTACTAGTTGAAACAAAAGCAAAAGAGAAACTGGACACGATTGTTTTCTTCCAGTCGACATCCAGATGTTAAGGAGCTGTTCTATCCAATCAGAACCTCCAGCTCTGAAAGACAAATTAACTAGAGTGGAAACCTATATCTGAATTAATATTTCCATCTACACACAAAGGAAATAGCTTTAATTCCGAATCATTCAACAGCTCTCTTGAACGTTGCGACAGCTCCCATTTACTTTGAACAGACATTCCCAGTGTTCTGCGGGTGGATTTTTTTTTTCGATAACAACCCGCTGTGCCATTAACGTCTGCTGCCAATGGCAACAAGTTTTGTCACTTCAGATTCATGGTACCATATCACTCCACAGGTAGTTTGGCCACTTTGAAAGTAAATTACAATATTATTTATTTATTTATTTATCCACACTTCATTTTAGTTTATTTTAACTAATTTAAGTTAGTACTTTGTAAATATTTATGAGTTTTTGTTAATTGTGTTCCTTATTTTATTTTATATTTCTCCATTTAATATTGTATTTTATTAGTTTTCTTCACTTTTGTGTCTCATTTGTATTTGTATCTATATTTGTATCTTATTTTGTTAATGCTATTTATTATTTCATTGGTTTATTATACATTTTTAGCTGTTATTTTCCATTTTGTGACTTACTTTATTCATTTTTGACTGGAACTATTGAAGTCTCAGGAGTTAAATTCTGGATCTACAACTTGTTGGTGAATTCCTAATGTACAATTCTCTCCCAGTCTTTTCAGCACTTCTTC
The DNA here is from genome assembly GCA_020466265.1 of Siphamia tubifer. Taxonomy (NCBI): domain Eukaryota; kingdom Metazoa; phylum Chordata; class Actinopteri; order Kurtiformes; family Apogonidae; genus Siphamia; species Siphamia tubifer. Next base: position 34,547,352 of record CM035793.1, read on the forward strand.
TCAGTCTAATTGGACTAGTTTAGCTCTTTTTTAAAAAAAAAAAAAAAAAAGATATTTCATCTCTCATCCAAGAGACTTTTTAAGTTCAGAACTTAAAAAGAAGAATGATGATCTGGGCAAATGAGAACCCATGCAGACAAATTCTGTCAGAAATCCATTCTAGTGCGACCCGCTGCCATAAAGAAAGACTTTTATATGATCATGATTCTTCTTTAGCTTAAGACAGTCACTTAACAGCAGGAGATGGACTAACATTACAGAGGATTTGCATCAAACTCAGTGCGTCCATCTTCCTTAAACAAGGGTCTTACAAGAACTATTCAATATTTTAGGAGAATTAGGAAATGTCACAAGATGGGACTTTACTAGAGTCATGCATCAGGATCCCAAACACTTGAATGGAAACACCTACAAGTACTATGTTGAAATTGTAGAAATATAGCTTTTATTTTGGGGAAACCCAGCTCATTGACTATACCTCTCATGGGAAGTCTACCCTTATTCCTCCCAGGAATCAAAGTGTTTCCTCGGACTCCATATTTTTGTTTGGCTGAAAATGATGTAAGAAAAAAAAAAAGAAAAAGGAGCATCAGGTGTATAACAATTTGTGCAAAGCAGAATGCACTGACAGATCTACAGTAAAGATAACAATAACAGTGTTGTCCAACTATCTGCTGATAAGACTGGAGACATTGCATTGAAAAAAAAAACTATGAATCTGAAATGAATTGGCAACTCAGCATCTGACACTATAGGCCGATAGGAGGTAATCCTGTATGTACAGTCCATCCATTCACTTTTTGTAGCATTCTCCAACCTCACTGCTAATACTGACACACTTTTTTTTTTTTTTTTTTTTTTTGTCAACCGGGCCTTTAAAGAACATCATTTCTGTTAAAATCTTGCATTTGAAAGACTTCAAACAGCGGTTTTCAAATTAATTAATGGGTGAAAAGACACACTGTGGCCAGGAGGAAAGTAGGTCAAAGGTTGAACACAAAAAGTAAAAGCCCCAGAAAACTAACAAAACAAGACATAACACTGTATGTTACTGTCACTCACTCGTCATCTGAACCCGCTTTATCCTCACAAGGGTCACAGGGGTCATTGGGGTCCTAATCCAGCTACAATGTATGAGTCTCCAGTTCATCTCAGGGCTGAACATATATAGACAAACAATCACTCTCACATTCACGTCAATGAGTAATTTAGATTAACCAATTAACCTATCCATGCATGTGTTTGGATGGTGGGAGGAAACTGGAGTACCTGGAGAAACTCCACACAGAAAGGTCTGGTATGGGAATCGAACCAAGGTCCTTCTTGCTTTGAGGTACGAGTGCTAATCACTGCACCACCGTGTCTGTTAAAAAGATTCTAATTTTACATTTATCTTTGGAACACAGTGAACCTTCACAAAACAGAAAATCAGTAACAAATAGTTAATGTATAGGTATTTAGGTGTTCCCCAAACTTTAAATAATCAGGCTCAGACTTCCTGTTTCTTGCTCGCCCCAGACTTTGTGTCCTCTCTCACTTTCACTTACTGTAAGGTGTGCTTTTCCCCCCACTAAGCTAACCACGTTTACACTTTTAAAAATATATATATTCAGGTTTATTTTTTTCTCATACCGTGCCCCCCCCCCCCCCTCCACTTCCAATTTCAAGATTCTCAGACAAGCTCTATTCATCTGCAGAAATCCTCATTCTGAGGAGGTTGTTTCTCTTCGCATGAACATTTAATGGCACTCATTTGGTAGACTTCATTAAAGAGTGTTTGTAAAATGTTAAGAGTTAAGAACTGGTGCTTTCAGGCAGGATGGTGGACAGCCTCTCTGCAGGTGCAAACTTTCAAGCTAAAAAAAAAAAAAAAAAAAAATGTAATGGGAATATGCACATTGCTAATTTGAGGCCAGCTTTGATGTCATTTTCACTCCAGTCACAGTACAGTGTGCCGTGAGCCGCTGGATTGAGGACAGACCCCCTGGAGTTGAACAGGATGTGGAGCGCTGCGGTTCACCCTTCACTGTGGGCTCTCAGCCAAGTCCTCCATCCAGCCCCACACCTCTAACTACCCTCCCTTCCTCACAAAGCCGTTGGCAGGTCTTGATTTTCAGGTTGAGCCTGACCCAAGCTGTCAGGACCTCCCGAGGGTTGGCCTGCCGGATCAGGACCACCAGTCAGGGGCTAACAACTCTGTGGGCCTGAAGAAACAGGAGGAGAATGGAAACCAGACCCTTCACTGGGTTAAGAACTGCTCTTTTTTTTCCCCTCTTTTTATCAACACTAAATGCCTTCAGAGGGGAGTAAAGAGAGAATCTGCCGGACATGTTGAGTGATTGTTGATGTTGTGTTGTTTTCTGCAGGCTGTCTCAACATCACTGTATTGTAAAAAGTCTTAGGATGTTTGTCTTTACACACATGGAATTTTACACCCTCCCATTTTAACCCATAAAAACCCAGTGCTACTTTTGTGATAGCTCAGAGATGACTTAATCTCTCTAGTTAACCTGTCTTTTTTTTTTTTTTTTTGTCAATGTATCTATATTGACTTTTTAAAGTATACAAGCAATCAATATAAAGGATTAAAACAAAAAACCAGACAAAACAAAGCCCCAAATTAAAAGAAAAAGCCCACAAAAATGTACACCTTATTTTACATGAAACGTAAATTACAGAGTCCAGATTAATTGTCCACGGTTCCAGATGAATATTGTTAAAAAGACAAAAAAATTATTGGGGGACTACCATATTGCACTCTAGTTAATCTATCTTAAGTAATTTCGCTCCATTTATTGTAACATTATCCTCTTTATTTTGCATTTTTGGGGGCAAATTAGATATGCATCTCTTTTTTCAGCATATATATTAATAACTAAACATGATAATAAGGGTCTCCATCCAGTGCCATTGATCAAACTCCATTGGTTTTACTGGTGAATCAATGTTGCAGAAGATGATGGTGTTTCCATGTTCACTATAGAACCTCCGAATGTCACAGTTGGGTCGTATCCAATGACCATGAAACTACATTTTATCTGAATTATTTACATGTATTGATACGATTAGTGGGTCAACAGTTATTAAACATTGTAGATCAATAGATGCTTTTGGTTTGAGGATTAATTCATAGGGTTTAATATGGAGTTGTTCCACCCTTTAGAACAGAACAGCTTCAGCTCCTCTGGGAAGGCTTTCCACGAGGTTCAGAAATGTATTCATGGGAATTTTTGACCGTTGCTCTATGAGTTCAGTTGTGAGGTCAGGAAGTGATGTTGGATGAGAAGACGTGGCTCACAGTCGACAATGTAATTCTTCCCAAAGGTGTTGTATGAGGTTAAGGTCAGTCAGCTTCTCCACAGCAAACACACTCATCCATGTGTTTATGGATCTTGCTTTGTGCACTGGTGTACACTCATGTTAGAACAACAAGGGACCGTCCCCAAAGTGTCCTACTAACAACCCTTAATGAATGTGTGTAGAAGCAGTAGGTGTTTGAAAAAATAACCGAATAAAGGTGTTGCAGTTATAAAGTCAGAGGTTTCCCAATGCTTTTGGCAAAACAGTGCATCTACATTTACAACAGGTGGTTCCAGACATGTAACAAACCCCGCCCCTCGCATGTACTGTAGTTTATTTTTGCATCGATCCAGCTGATGTCAGTATATCTATGTGTCCTCGTCTTGTCTCGTCATCTGAACCCGTTTTATCCTCACTAGCGTTGTGGGGGGTCTGTGGGGGCGAAGGCGGAGTACACCCTGTATGAGTTGCCAGTTCATCACAGGGCTGAACATTTATGAAAATATCAGCGCTCTCTCTCTCTCTCTCTCTCTCTCTCATCTCTCTCTCTCTCTCTCATCTCTCTCTCTCTCTCTCTCTCTCTCATCTCTCTCTCTCTCTCTCTCCTCTCCTCTCTCTCTCTCTCTCTCTCTCTCTCCTCTCTCTCTCTCTCTCTCTCTCTCTCTCTCTCTCTCTCTCTCTCTCTCTCTCTCTCTCTCTCTCTCTCTCTCTCTCTCTCTCTCTCTCTCTCTCTCTCTCTCTATATATAATATATATATATATATATGTTGCCAAGTTTTAAGTAAATTGAAACAAAATTGATGTTTTTATAGACATTTTGAAATCCTGTCTATTACGTAATAGGGCAGGGGTCTGGAGCCAAATGCAGCTCTTTCATCCTTATCCCTCGGCTCAGAGTGGCTTGGGAAAATAAATTGCAAAAAAAAAACAAAAACCATATACATATATATATATATATATATATATATACATATATATATATATATATATATATATATATATATATAAATAATAGTGTTTAATTGAAGTGTATTTTATTGGTGCTAGTTCTTTTTTATTATTATTTTAGTCCTAAATTGGAAGATTATTGTGATCTTGAAATATTAAATTATTAATAAAATAAATATATTTTATTTGTTTTTCCAAAATAAACGTCATACTCATGGAAGCTACTATTAAACTGCCAAAACACCGTCCATCTGTCGCAACTTTCAATGACAAGTATGGAGAAATGTAAGAAAAGAAAAATATCTTTCAGAAATTCATTGAAAAAAAACAAACAAACTTTGTCCTACTTTTCCCAAAATGTAGTGGAATCTATAAACCTAATTCGGTATGAATTCATCCAACAGATTTACTTTACTGGAGTGTTAACAAACATCAGACTGTTTTATGTACTTTTTCCTTCACATTATTTCAAACTCTTTTCTCCTAGCGTGAACCTCATCTATGTGGGTTAATAACAAAAACAAAGTGGGCTGGCGATGAATGTTCCCGCTCTGTGTGATGGTGTTTAATGTCCTCGACAACCTCTGTAGTCTCATTTATAGACTTGTTAACAAATACCTTTTTTAAAGACACACAAACGCTCAGGGTACTGACTTATTTACTTTATATTTTTGTATTAAAAAACTGAGAATCTGTGAAGCTCGTGTTAACCACAAACCTCATTTCAGACATTTGACCAAGAAACCATTAATAAAAATCTGTTTGACTTTAGAAGTAAAATACCTGTTCTCTTTGGGTGTTGTGTCTCAGGTGGTACAGTCAGGAATCCACAGCCTCCACAAAAGGTTTAAGGTTCACACCCTGGACACCACGCACAGAAAGAGGATTATTATAACATAATATATGGCAAAAAACAATGCATTTGGCTTAAAGGGAATCAACATCATCAAGTCCCCCATCATTTGATATGTTCAAACAGATCTTAAATTAAACTTTAACCAACGCACATATGAAGAGCTCATTTGCAAAAAAAAACTTTTTCGTTGTTTTTTTTTCCAACAAAATTCAATTTTTTTTACTCTACATTCCAGGTAATACACATTAATTTGACATATTATTTATTTAATTTGCTAAGGTCCACTAAATTGAATAAATAATAGATCAAATCAATGAGTATTATGTGGAATGTAGAGTAAAAAATGCCATTTTATGAAAAAAATTAAAAATGGAGTTATTGGTTTTTGCAAATTAACTCTTTATATCGTCTAAAAAAACAAGTAGGATACCATTAGGAAGATTTGGAACCATTCATGGGCCTCTGACATACACTTTCAGGGTCCAAGTCTCTACACAACATTAGCAAATAATGTATTGATTTGCTTTATTCTACCATATTTTCTGTTATTAACCTCAAACTAAACTCTTGTGATTTGCCTTATTTTATTTTTCATTTTTTTTTGTTTTGTTTCTGAATGATTTCCATGTATGTATGTATGTATGTATGTATGTATGTATGTATGTATGTATGTATGTATGTATGTATGTATGTATTTAACTGGTTGTTTGTTTTGAAGCTTAAAAAAAAAAATCAGTAAAGAAAAAAAAAAAAGGTTGGAGGTTCAATCCTTTCCTCCTGAAGAGTCCTTGAGCAAAAAAAACACCCAGAAGCTGATGAATTACTGCAGCTTTACCACAGTGAATGACTAATAAATTATTACAGAGGTCATAGGTTAAGAGGGTTATAAATTCACCCCAAAGCTTTAAAACAATGAGTTATATAGTTTGCATTTTGTAAAAAAAAAAAAAAAAAAAAAAAATCATTATGCGGGTAACAGGTGGGTCCAAGGATATTTTGGCTTAGTCACAAAAAAATTGTGCATTTCAAGCATTAAAAAAAAAAAAAAGCAAGAGCAAATATACCAGCCTCTAAACTCCTGCTTAAATGCATTTATTTTGGGTCATTTGCAAAATATTCAATGTTCTTTTACTGATGATACATAGAGGTAACAGACTGTGTGAATAGAGCTATTGGTCTCATAACAGATACAAAAGCTGCCAACCTTGATGAGCATCTCAGAGTACCTTAGGATGAACATTTCTACTCATGAATAAGTCTGAAAGGGAAATTAAAACCCAAACCATTTACAGTAACTCACGATACAAGTAATGCAATAATTTTTAGTTAAACATTCTCCTCAAACTGAAGCATTACAATGTTCAGTAGTGATAACACTGACAACAGTATTATGTATTTATTAATCAGCTCTATTGTTTTCATAAGTAGATAAAAGTAAAAAGAACAATAATCTAAGACTGATTATACAAATCCCTTCAATAAAATATTGAATGTTGAAGGGCTCATATTCTGCGAAACCCACTTTTTTTTAAGTCTGTAAAGCTATCTTCATACTCATTTTGTCAAAAATCAAGTAGACTTCAATTCAGTCTTAACTGGTTGCGTTTTATAACTCGTTACATCCCGACATTTGCTCATATAAGGTCAAGACACCTGACAAATATTTAGTAATATATAGTACAACATAACTGTTTATCAGCAGTAGCAGTTGGTAGTAAAAACTGAAAATATATTCAGACTTTAAGCTGATTACCTTATATGTTCAGTTGTTGATTTATTAATGAGCACGAATGGTTGAATGGGACAGAGCATCATTGTTAACAAACTGGAGGGGGCGGGGCCTGAAGTGTCTCATTTGCATTTAAAAGCCAGTGATGCAAACAAACTTTCTGGTGTCATATTCAGAAATAAGAGTTGAAAATGGACCTGTGGAGTTGAATTATTGAAGAATTTAGACTCAAGTATAACATTACAGTTTATGTAGATCACAGAGAAATGTTTTAAAATTCATGATACCATTTTAAAAAGCAAAATATCACTCCTTTAAATTCATCAGTTTGGCCACAAATAGAATAGACTTTATTTGTCATTTTAACAAGTACAACGACATTAAAATGCAACCGGTCAGTGAATGAGGAATTAAAAATTAGCTTCAATTAAAAATATATAAAAAAAATACCTATTTAAAAATTTAGTTTCACAGTTTCAAACCTCAACTTCTGCATTTGACTTTAACTCGCCTCACTGAATTTATGGTGTCAATTTAGCAAACTGAAGCATTAAAATGTTCAGTAGTGATAACACTGACAACAGTATTATGTATTTATTAATCAGCTCTATTCTTTTCAGTGGATAAAAGTAAAAGAACATAATCTAAGACTGATTATACAATCCTTGAATAAAATATTGAACGTTGAAGGGCTCATATTCTGATAAACCCACTTTTATTAGTCTCTAAAAGCTATTTACACACTTATTTTGTCAAAAATCAAGTAGATTTTAATTCAGTCTTAATTGGTTGCATTTTATAACTAGTTATGTCATGACATTTTCACATATAAGGTCAACACTTCCAATATAAACATTCCTCTGAGCAGTTTGTCAGCAGTAGCAGCTGTAGGAAAAACTGAAAATATGTTCAAAATTCTGAGCCAATCACCTAAAATGTTCATCTGTTGGTTGAATTCAAGTGGCTGAACAGGACAGAGAAGCACAGCCAACAGCATGAAGGGGGTGGGGTGTGAAGTGCTTCATTTACATTTAAAGGTCCAGAGCTCAAAGTAATCTTCCTGGTGTCATTAGTCAGACATAGGGTGTAATACGGAGTAATGTGGAGTTGAATTCATGAATAATTCACATCCAAGCACGGCGTAGTTTATGTAGATCAGAGTGAAATATTTTAAAATGCATAATTCCAATTTAAAAAAAAAACAAAACAAACAAAACTATCACTTCTTTAAGTGAATAAGACTTTTTCTAATAATCATTAATTATAGTGTATCAGACAAAAGTACAATTTGTTAAATTGTTAAATGATCAGTGTTGGACATTTGGTGACATAAAGAGCTGCTATTAAAACTAGTGTTTGTTTTGTCTGGTCTGAGTTTTTTAATTAAGGGAATATTATGACATTAATGCATGGTAACGTTGAATACTACCTGCTATAAAAACAGTTTTTCAAGGTTTTAAGTACTGCAGAAACATAGTAACATGAAGAAATAAAGCACAACAGCTCTTATTTTTCTATGATCATCAATACATACTTCAGAATCGTACAGTATATATCCCCCTTAGACCCATAATGCATTTTTGTCCTCTGTAGAAGGCCAGAGTTTCATTGATTAACTTAAAAAAATTATATTGTAAAAAAAAAAAAAAAAATGCCGTTTCCAATCAAAGCAATTATTTAATGTTTAAAAAAAAAACATAAAAAAATCAACCCAAACTTTTATTTCCATGGGTCTCCAGAGGATATTCTATTTCTGCATTTACTCCAATATTAAACCAAACTCTATAACATTCCATATTCTTAGACTTAGTCTTCTATGAATGCTTTCTTGTTAAATTATGAATTCCATTTCACGCTCTATTTTAAAGCTGGCTCGTCGTGTAAACTGCACATATTGTCGTTCCTCACCACCACCACCACCTGTAGCGCTTCCATTTGGCACCTTCCGGACTATAACTCTGCTGGCTCGTATCTCTGAGTGCTATTCTGAGCCCAATGTGCGCTCCCTCACTCACTAATCACTAATCAGAGCTCATGGCCCTGCTCGTCCACAGTTAACCTCCAGGCACTTGGGAGATCCTACTCCATCTCCTCCGCATATGGCCACTGTAGATGTTGGGTGGCAGCCAGGGTGCCCTCTCGAGCTGGGCCGCCGCCCGCCAAACACTTGCCCTGCACCGAGGCACAAAGATATTTGTATGCCAGTCATGTTCTACAGGGGCCGCTGGCTCTTTAAGACTGTGGGAAAGAGGGCATTTCTACACTCAAACAGCCCCATTTTCACACATTCCTGAGGAGGGCATATTGAGCTCATTATCATAGCTAACTACAATGGTTCTTTGTGCGGGATATGGGATTTGGGAATGTGCCAAATATCCCTGGGTGCATGTGTAGATGCACATGTGTGAATCTGTCTTTAGATTGTGTGTTTGTTTTTTTTTTGGGGGGGGGGGGTGGGGGGTTTGCTCGCATTTAACTAACATATTCAGTCACATTTAATGTTTTGGTGTTTTATTTTTAGAAATGCACCAGATTGCAAATTCAATTCATTATAGTGAATTGCTGTTTAACTCAAATAAAACCGATCTAAACATTTGTTGCTTTTTTTTTTTTTCCAGTTTTTACATCAGGCTGAGTTAAGTTAAGTAAATTTTGATCGTATAATTCACATTAATTCCAAAGATGATCATTCTGAGGCGTTTGAGAGCTTAAGGTAAAGTCAGTCTTTATTGATATTTAAATGTTTTGGTGCTACTTTTTAGCACGGGTGTATACACTTTCATTAGTCAGTGTGGAAATAAAGATTGTCTGACAGTTAATTGATAGTTAAACAAAACAACATGAGTAAAAGTAGCAGTTAAATAATGTGATTAACCTTCCTCTTGTGTTGAGGTCAGCGGTGACTCATTTTAGGTTTTAAACGAACAACATGAAATTTGTCTTTTGCATCAAGGCTTTTTGACTTTGTCAGGAATCTCTATTTTAACAAAATAATAATGACTAAAAAGCCCAACTCATTTATTAAATGTTCTGGTTGAAATGATGACCTTTATATTGTTAAGGTCGGTTTTGACCCAGTTCTAAAATGAAGATAATAAAGCAATAATAACAGTGTTGGGTCAGCCAATACAAATTGACACACAGATCCTTTAACAATCATCTGAGCTTTTGGGGATTCTCTTTTTTCCTTGTTCTTCAGTTTACCTGCACAAAAACCAAACACACAGATGGGCATGTCCACACATATCAGGTCAGTTCAGTTTAGAGGTGGTGACTGTAGATGCACATTCAGGGGTAAACTGACAAAAAAACCCCCCCAAAAAAACAGACACTCACACCAAAATATTAAAACCAATATTTTCATGGATAAGGAAGCCTAGCAAGGAAAAGAAAAGATGAGAACCAGATTAGATAGAAGATAATTGTTTTTAGTGTATTTTTACAGCTGATTTCAGACCAAGAGGAAGGGAAAATAAAAAAAAATATTCATGTGCTGTGGGGAGTAAAATCATTAACCTTATACATTTTCTGACACTAATTTTAATTAGCTTTACTAATATTTACTAATACTGACTAGTGCAATAAATTACATGTAAACCCTTAATGAGTAGAAACATTGCTTACCAGTTGATATGTATCCTTATAGATAATGATTATTTTTTATAAAATACTACTAGGCAGCATTTATTACTGCATTAAATAATCTAGTTGCATGTTTTTTATTCTATGTTTTTACTGTAGCAACAGTGATAGAACAGCAGAAAAAAAGAGACACTGGTAGAGAATGACATGCAACAAAAGTCTGTGACCTTAAGTGAACTGTGGATGCTCTGCACATGCTCAGTAGAAACACTGCTCTGTCTGTTTATTATACATTTAATTACTCCATATATATTTTAGCATCAGGCTTAGCGTAGGCGTGTTGTTCAGTGTAGCGACTAAAAAGGTTATTGTCCTGATCATCTGGTAAGTCACAGGCTCTTAAATACCCCCCCCCCCAAAAAAAAAAAAAAAAAAAGGGGGGAGGGAAAGGGTATTGTTTTTGGTTTGCAGCAGCAAAACGACATGTTGAATTCATACCAAATTGGATTTATAGATTGGCAGTGACCCAGAACAGACGTGGTTACATTTTGGCAACAGTAAATCACAGTTTATTTATTTATTTTTTAAATTCTGCATTTATTTATAATGGGCAGATTTTGAATTTAGAACCAAAACTATTGGGTGAATTCATATTAAATTGGGTTTATAGTAACTGAGCATATATGTGGTTACATTCTGAGAAGAGTAGGTGAAAGTTCAAGTTGTTATTAATTTATAAAGTTTTTTTCAATTCAATTTTATTTTGAGTACACAAAATCAACAAAACATCAAGCAACGTGGTCAACAATTATTATTATAATTTTGGTTTTTTTTACTCAAAAAGGAGTGGGGTGAAGTCATATTAAATTGGGTTTATACGTAGATTACTAGTGACTGAGAATAAATGTGGTTACATTTTGGGAAGAGTAGGTTAATGTTCAGTTTTTTATTAACCCTTTAACTCATGAGACTAACAGTTCTAGTCAAAAATGACAAAGCAAGTAATAAAATGGACAATAACAGCCAAAAATGTATAATAAATTAACAAAATAATAAGTACTATGAACAAAATAAGATACAAATTGGCACAAAAGTGAAGAAAAATAATAAAATACAATATTAAATGTAGAAATGTGAAACAAAATAAGGAACAAAATTAACAAAAACTAATAAACATTTACAAAATAATAACTTGACTTAGTTAAAATAAGATAAGAGTTTTGGTTTTATTTTTACTCCATTTACTTATAAAAGGGCAGAATTTCAAATGTCTACAAAAACAGATCGTTTCAATTTACCTCAAACTTGGCACATATATGGAGGCACTGTACTGTATATGCTGACATCAGCACATTCATAGACAAGATGACGTCAACTGGATTAATGCCAAAATAATCTACAATATGTGTGAGGGGCGGCATTTGTTGTGCCTGGAACCAGTTGTTTATTTCTATTGCTCTGTGAAGCTGGAGCAAATGTGTAGAATCTTGTGTAAATAATCACTATGAGGGATTTAGTCTCATGAAAGATTAGTTCCTCTTGAAGGTTGTTAAAACTGCAAAGACTAAAACTAACTAAGTGTGCATGTATTGGATACTGATGGACATTAAACTCACAGATCTGGAGTCTATTATGAACATTCTGATTGTCTATTGTACACTTTACATACATATAAAACCATACCTTATTTTGATGCTTTCTACAGTTTCATTACCTTGTTCGTTTCTAACTTTTCCTTTTTCCGTGAAAGTATTTTGTAAACTTTCATTCTATAAAAAAATCTGATTATTCTTTTAGTCTTTAGCAGCAGATAAAAACACTCTTCAGTGTCATTACTGTCACATTCTGGTGGAAGTGTTGTGTTACTTTTTTACCGACAGCAGGTAAAACAAGAGGAAAAATATATAAAAAAATATCAACTTTTTTCCAATAACTGAGTGACTTTTTATAAATTGGAAAATCACTATTTATCCTTGTGAATATGTGTCAATAAACTTTCCATAACAAGCTTCAAATATAGTGCAAGGTGGAAGATTTGTGATGCAACTGTCGGAATAAAACAGGTTAAAAAATTAAATAAAAACAGTTATTTAAGTCCAACAATAGCCTGTAAACCAACACCGTCACAGGCATCAGCTCAGTTTACAGTGTGTGTCTCTATCTGTACATGATGTCCTCATTAACATTCATGAGTATAGCAAAGGGAAGTTTGAGATATTGTGCTGCATGTGTATACAGTTTTTTTTTCCCCTCCTCAACTTTGTGTATGTGTTGTGTTTGTGTGTGCCTTCTTACCCGAGGGACATCACAGCAGTATCTCATTTCACATGAAAAAGCCCTCTGCCATGCATCTCCCACTCCCCAGTGCCCCCCCCCCCCTTCCACTACCCCTCCTAAAAAAGAAAAAAAAAATTAAGAAGAATTTTTGATTACAGTAACAAGCCCATAAATTATGCAGGGCAAGTTGAGGATGATGAGCTGATGAAAGACGGTCCCTTTTAACCTTTTTTCCCGGCAGAGGAATAATCGGCTTCTCTCTCCGTGCAGCCTGGGAGAGAGTCCGAGACGGGGTCTAGATGATCGGCTGATACTTTCAGGGTGGGGGGTCTCTATTTTCAGTCTGCAAGTGGGAATACATGTTGAAACATGATGGCCTGGCACTGCATCGCTTCCACTGAATTGTGCTCGGCTCTGTTTCATTGGCGTCACCAGAGAGGGAAGATTCCAATTGATTCTGCGGCTGTCGCCATTTTTGTCATGAAAAATGTTCTGTTGGTGCCTCTGTGTGTGTGTGTGTGTGTGTGTGTAGTTAATGTTATAGTGTCAGATTTAGAACTAGACACATCTGGGGTGATGCTTCGATGATGCAGAATGTATTGATAAATGAGTTTCCTCACAAAGATAGTAACATGTCAGTTTGTTTGTGGTATGTATGTTTTTATTATGTTATGGGGATACAAACCTAAAAATGCAATGACATTTTGGGGACATAAAGCTGTAAAAGTTTGAGGATCTAGACTCACAATCCCAATTAGAATCTTCTTACTATGTGGGCGTTCCAGTTTCACAAGAGTCATTACACTGGTCTACAAGTAAAATGCTTCCGGAATAAAACAAATGAAATTTTTACCACGTGTGTGTTAGTGATAAAGAAAATTCAAGCCTTAAATGCTGGTTGGTTCAAGTTTTCAAGAAAACTCTTGGGTCCAAATGTGAAATTCTTAGAATTAACAAGAGAATAAGTTTTAGTCCAAAGGAATATTGGTCTCAGATCTACTTCAAAACACTGTCTGCACATTATGATCCATTCACTTTACAGGTTCTTTCGAGTGGAATATTTACAAATCCATTGTATACATGTACATAAACCATCATATATGTGGAATAACACACCATCATATATATTAACAACATATGTTAACCAGCACTTTTGTCATTTGTTTTCTGATTCATCTTATTAAAGTATGTAAGATTTTTTTAATTCACATCGTCCCACCTTCAGACATCAGATGGGTCAACACCTACGGCTCGATCACGTCACATTTTAACATCACATGATGCCATATCAAGGCTTGGTGGAGATCTGCTCTCTTTTACTGTCTTGTTAAAGTTGTAATACCACTGATGGCCACGGGTGCCGACTCCAAAAAGTCTTGTGTTGCAAAGACTCTCTAGAAATAATAAGTAGGTCTGGTTTTCAAAAACTCATTCCAGTCTCATCTATTTGACTTGGAACACAGTGCCAGTGAAGATCTGGAGTTGATCCCTGAGAGCCTTCACTGCCAGTTCAAAGCTCCTCATGTATGTGCTCTATGTGCTCATGCAAGTTGTGAATATGTACTGTAGTGTGTGCATGTGAAAATGGTGAGAGACCATATTTGTGTGAATAAAGTAAATTAACCTTCATAAAATTTGTTTAAGAATTGATCTAGTGGCTCAACTTAATATTATTCTTCCATGAATAAAGAAGAAAAAATCTGAGCAGATAGAAGGATTTGACATCTGCTATGTTGGTCTTTGGCTGACAGCTGATTTACCTGCCAAGTCAAACTTTTGGAGTTTGGGTTTATATAATGAAATGCAACAGACATGCCGACTATAAAATAAGTTTGTTACACAATATTTTGTGTACATTATTCAGGTTCTCCCCAGACGATAGCATAGAGACGTCGTGCTTCCTTGCCTCAATCTGACCACCTCCTTGCTTCCAGCATCATGCTCGGAGACTCTCGCAAGTGCCGTCAAGTTGGGCTACATTCCATGCAAAGTTTTCCATAAATAACTCCAGCTCACATGAAGGCACAAGGCGCACAAGGCATACATGAAGCCTGCAATGGATGTCACCAGGGGTGGTCGAGTGCACCTCCAGTGCAATTTGTGGTTAGAGCTCTGCTATGGTTTTACAGTCAGTAAACTAGCACTTAGCATAAACTGACCTCTGACCCCTTGGGGTCCTATAGTCCCACCCCTCTTGTCCAAATATGGTCCTGTCTTGCTTCAAAAAGACAAAACGTGACTTTCCAATTTATTCAACACTACACAGCTGTTGAGAATTGAAGTCAAGGTTCTTCCATTTACTAACTAGGCTCATGCCATTGGAAGCGTTTGCTTGGGGTATACTGCTAAATGCACCCAATCCTTAATCAGACAGCTATGATGTTATGATATGAGGCATCCCGAAGCCATGGCTTTTCATGTGCACTCGAGTTGAAGTCAATGAGACACATAGTTCCAGAGATATGAACAAAAGAGTGAAAGAGCGATTTTGAACTTTTGAGCACCCCCTTGTGGGCAATCTAGAAATGTTAACTCAAATCTAATCAGCTCTTCCTCTCTATGATATTCATTAATATGGAAAATCAGGAATTTCTAAAGTTTTTATGTTATGACATTCACGCAATGGACATATGGACCAAAAACATATATATAATCTATTAGGGCATTAACAACTTATCTGTCAATAAAGTCAGAGTGGAGTTGAGGGGTGGAAATCATCACATTGTCAGCTGAGGAAAAACAGACAAGCGGCTAAACCCCCCCCCCCCCCCCCCAAAAAAAAAAAAACACAGACACACAGATGCACGTCTGTCCATCAATGAGCAACTTGTATTAAAGTTTACTGCAACATAACAATGTCCACTGACAAGACAAGCATCAACATTTTAACCCCAACAAAACAAAAGCTAACGTTAGCAAAGAGTTTTCTGTTAAATTTAACTGCACATCAGTAGGTGTCCAAAATTTCCACATTTTGTCTGGACCCACGGCTCTAAAACCGGACTGTCTGTCACGGGTCCTCACTTTTTATATTAAGTACCGACCGATAAATTGCACACCACTGTCCACATCATGTTTGGAAAAAAGGAGCATGTTGTCTGCACTGCTGCTCAGTCAGGTTAGCTAGCGGATGCTGCTTATATCATGCAGATTAGCTTGTGAATGCCTCTTCAGATGGCCTTGCTATTTTTTTCCATCATCTAAGGTGAAGGAAGGTGAAGTAAAAGAGGGTGACAGACCCACATCACATGTGTATCTGTCACTCTCTTTTGTTTTGTTAGCCCACCACAACTGTCTGACCTGCAGAAGCCACTTCTTGTTTAGGTCTAACTGTGTTTACGCGCCAAGAAAGACAGAGAGTGAGAGAGGGACAGAAAGAATAACATGCGACTTGTCAACTCCTCAAAATTTAATTCGACTTGTGCTACGGGAGTCGACGTGTCTGTTAATGCCCTACAATCTATAATATTATCCATAGAGGAATAAAAGTAGTGTTGTTGGAACTCTTATTCTAGAAAATGCCTTTTATTGATTAACATCTGAAGCAAATAGTTCTGGCAGAACATCCAGCCCTCAGGAAGAACCCTATTTGACCTTTAATTCTGAGAAAATTGGTGAATATGG
Source organism: Siphamia tubifer (assembly GCA_020466265.1). Taxonomy (NCBI): domain Eukaryota; kingdom Metazoa; phylum Chordata; class Actinopteri; order Kurtiformes; family Apogonidae; genus Siphamia; species Siphamia tubifer. Next base: position 34,563,668 of record CM035793.1, read on the forward strand.
GGTCGGGATCAGTTTGAGGCCTGTTGTGGTTATGGTTAATGTTCGGTTACGAAACAGATTAAACTGAATGTAAAGTCCCAGATGTGTGTGCGGTGAGAGCAGGGGGAACTGGGAGGAAAAGCTGTTGATGTCGGCTTCGATCAGTGCAGCTGCTGTGAGCGTCTTCGTCGGAAGCGAGCGCGCCACTTTCAGAGCGGCTGTCTCCTAATGTTTTCCCATGTAACACAATACACACTTCCCCCATCCCCTCGCCATCTTCACCACGACTGCAACACACACACTCATCGACTCAAACGTATCTGCCACTTTACACATGTATTCACACTAGGCACCAACACCGGCAGTGATACAAACACAAATGCACTGTTGTTGTATCTGTTTTAAGTGGTCGGCGAGTTGGAGATACTCTGAAGTTTTCTCAAAGTAGTAAATAGGAAGATGAAGCCTACAATTTACTTCAATTTACACAACGTGACAAAAAGCAGCTGCAACAATTAAAGCACTTAGCAAAATACTACTTAGTACAAGATATTAATAAAGGTTGATTAAATGACTAACCTCATCTTTTTCATACTAATGACAAAATAAAAATGCAGAAAAATTTAATTCTCTCTTGTAGAAGAAGAAGTTTCAAATCACAAATTAGTGATTTGACATAAAAGCTGTGCCATTATTTACTGTGATTGGTTAAATATGAGTATTATTCCAGGTTGGATTAACTGTATTATTTTATTAATTTATAATCTTAATTAACGAGGAAAAAAGTTAATTAAAAATCTGTTTTTCAAGAGTGTCCTGGCCAAGATATACAAGTTATGCAAAATTGAAATTACAGCCTTACATCCACACTAAAATAGACACAAAGCACAACAAAACTGTACATAAATGACTAAAATAAAAATATACATATAAAACATAACCACTATTTTGAAAGGGACAACAAGTGTAAGAATAGTCCTTAAAAAATGTAATCAATTAGAAAAACATCTACATCCAGATTGAACTTTTTCCTATTCATTTACAATGACTTTGGATGTATTTAAAGAGGCCAGTTCCTTCAGTTTTATCTCCTTCTGTAGGTTTTTCCGAGCAGTGGGAACAGAACATTTAAAAGCTTTCTTTTCCACTTCTTTTCTGTCTTTTGTACCTTGTAGAGATAACAGATCCTGGGACCAGAGACTGTAATTATTTAAGTCATTCCAACAGATGGGAGCAGATCTAAAATACATTTATAGATAAAACAATACCAGTGTTTCAGCCTGTGGGTTAAAAGGTTTGCGCCCAACTCCATTGAATAAAAGACAAAAGTTGTTTCGCCATTGACTCTCAAATTTGAACAAAATATAAATTGCATATAAAATTTCACTTTGGTGATGCACTGATCAGTATTTTTTGGCCCGATCACCAATATCGATCAACAAAAAACTTGATCTGCCGATTACCGATCACTGCCGATCATGGAAGGAATGTTACATTTCCATACCTTTCATCTAGCAGAGGGTGCATTGTTTTTAGAAATAAAACTATCTATTAATTAACTATATTTTAAAAAGTACAGAAACCGTCAAGACGAGATGCACCTGTTCTGTAGCGTTTTTGCTAGTTTGAAAATGGTCGCTCATAATTTACGTAACGTGGTTGGCTTTTTGATTGTCATGTTTTTCTGATCATTAATCAGGCTACCTTTAAGGGCAGGTGATGATGATTGGCAGCTGATTGATCGGTGCAACATTACTTGACTTTATGGAAAAAACGCACTTTCAATTTCTGCATACCTGCATTCAATGCACTGAATAGTAGGCTTGGGTGATAAACCGAAAATTTACTTTTACGACAATAAGCGCCGTCATTTTGTCCATGATGGTAAAATATTTTTATTTTTTAATAAAAAAGAAAATAAGTGTGTTTTGTCTATTTTGATTGTATGCTGGTATGATATGTTCATTCCCCTTTAAGACTGTGTGGAGCAGGTGTAGTCACATGACCCCCCCCATCCAGTCTGAGCAGGAAGGGAAACCGACAATGAGGAAATGACTGATGGTTCAAATGCAGAAGCAGCTGAATCAGACCTAAACCAAGCTGTAGTTTTATCAATAACAAATTTGACATCTGTTGTTTGGAAATATTTCCATATATATATATATATATATATATACATACATATAAATGCATGTGCGATTGTGTGTGTCCGGTTACGGAGTGAAAGACACATGCAAAACCCCCCAACCGCACTGTGTGTGCGGTCCAGCACACCCCCATTTATTGTACATTTATCGTTATGGAGGTAAAACGGCCCAATTTATTAAAATATTAATTTCAAGTCATATCACCCAGCCCTACTGAATAGACATGTTAAGTTGATCAGAATGTGTCCACAATTAATTTTCTAATCACCCTCTTTAAAATGAAGGTATTGAACACTTAATGACTCAATTAATTTAACACATCTACAAATATAGATATTATTACCTCTATGTGTTTGATGGAATCATATAACAATGAATATATCTGTAAATCAAGGTGATGTTTATGTTTGTCGCCATGTTTATGGTACAACGTCTCATGTCATCTCGCGATAAATAATCACATTTGTTATTTAACTGAAAAAACTACTTTTTTTTTTTTTTTTTTTACCATCTAGTAAATATCAGTGAATATCCAAAAGAAAAGCTGCTATTGGTGAGTCCAAGCTTTGAGGCCTGAAAATAAACCTCAGAGCACCGTGATAGTTCTTAAAAGCAGAAGAAAAAAGAAAATAGCTTTGATTGAAAACCCCATCGGTAGCAATCAAAAAAATAAGAAAAAAATAAAATCCAACACGTATATGAAAACAAACACTATCAAAACTGCACAGTGAGTTTGGCTTTCATCTGTCTCAAACACCTGTATGTTGGAGTATATGTTGAGGCAGAGCCCTGAGGCCATGTGAGTGTCTCTGGATTAGTATTCAGCAAAGTCGTACAATGAGCAATCATGTTAAAACAAGACAGTAAGGTGGTGACAAACCAACGTCATCCCTCTGCTTATTCATGCTGCTCATTTCCACCTGCTGCATGCATCTGCTTTCTTATTAATCGTACTGCAATGGCATCTAGCTTCGGGGATATTTTGTTTCCTGCTTCTGTTCTTAGCACGGGGAAAACTAAGTGAGCTTGATAAATCATTTACTGAAACTCTGGATTTTACTGTTCTTTGAAGCTGCTTTAATATCACCTGGAGCTGTTGCAGAAACAGATTAGTCAGGTAAAGACTGCTTCTTCTTTGAGGAGGGGCTCATTCTTGTAAAATGTCTGCAATACTATTAATGCAAGGGTAAGATAAAGGTGTTTTTCTCCATGCTGTGTTGTTTGCAACCATGGTTAGGATCACACGGTTATTTTTAAATTAATTTTTGCAAGGTCACTTTACTTCAACTACTTGTCATTGAGTTTACTTTTATGAGCAAAATTACATGTGTGCGTTAGTTACATGTTAGAGATAATTTAAGTAAGTGGTTATTTTTAGTCATTTCCACATATGTTACAAGACAATGATAACAATATTAGGACAGTGAGGCAATAATCTCAGGTCTGATGTGGTCTACAGGGTCTGTAAGGTCCACTTCTGTATGAACACTGAGTGTACCTACTGTGTTAGGTACCATGAAGTAATGGTACTAATGTAAGGAATGACGTTCCAAGGAACAGGGGTCTGGATCAGCACTTATGTTATTGATATAATTCTCAAATGATTTGTCTCACCTTACATGTGTTTTCTTGTAATTTTTAAAATGCATTCCTTTAATAATGTAATTTTTGCCACTTATGAGTTAGGAAAAAATATAGTAAATTAACTGACCTTGGTTTAAAAAAAAAAAAAAATCACAAAAGTAATATATTCTTATGTCCTCCAATAAATCACACATTACAGTTGAAATTCTCAGAGTACTTCTATGAGTGGTCTATAAAGGTTTAAACAAGAATAAAAATGAATGTTTGTTTTATAATATAAAACAAACATTCTTATTTATTATCTTATTTCTAGTAAAAAAAATAATAATTTAATTCCTTTTCAAAATTGTCAGAGTTCTATCTCTGTCCTCATTAATGAGTCTAGAGGTAAGATTGGGCCTAAAACAATCCAGACCGACCCGACACAGGCCCGTGGGTATTAAAGCCCGACCCAGTCAATTAACTTCATTTGCAGACCTGAGCCTGAAGCAAACCCGAAATTTCATATTTTATTTGTGAGGACTCAGGAGGAGGAGGGGTGGTTTATGATAACAAATTAAAGCCTGTCTTTTGTAACGAAATCTAAGTTAAATAAGACTGTGTACATTTACATCTTTTATATTTCTGTGTCTGCAGAGGTTACATTCACCGACAATTTTTCATTATTGACAGAGTTTTTTTTTTAAGAGTTGACGGGAAAAATTTCAGGCCAAAAACCAAAAAAATTGGGCCATGAACAACAGCAGCAGTACGTTCTTAAGAATCTAGTGCGGCACATGAAGAGAGAGAGAGGCCGAGAGACACAGAAGAACAATGACGGGCGGATAATAGAGACAGGAAGGAGTTCTTTGAATTGTCATTGTAAGAGTTTAGTACAGTACGTGTTGTGATGAGACGACTTTGTTATTTTTGCGGACCACGGTCTAAGTATTCCTTAGTTTAGTATCCACACATCTTTTTAGTATACATTTTCATAAACATATATTTATTTTTTTTAAAAGTCAGCGAGAGACAAGCGCATCCTGACCCGACCCGATCGTAATGATTGACATTTTAGGCCCAGACTTGAGCTTAAGATCTTACCTCTAATTGAGTCTTGTGTCAATGGAAAGGCCTCTGGTGAATTAATTCTTCCCCACTGGTGGATTATCAGTGCATTGCATGTATCTAATTGTATACATTAGGTTTTTCAAGTCATAAAATATCACACACTGATCATGTGGAGGGCTTCAAAACTCACGTGTAGAATATGATATGTTTTGCATTATATTGTTAATACTAGTTAACTAAGGAACAAAGCTGTGCCTTACCAGCTCATGTGGAAAGCCTATCCTGCTTATACCTGCTCACCATATCCAGCTCTATTTGTCTTATTCTCTAAACCTCACCATTCATTCTCCTTCCTCATCCCTCCTAAACCATCCCTCTTTTATCCATTCATTCCATTCTGCCTCCTCTCTTTTCTTTCAGACACCATAGATATGTCCAATATTGGGCTCAGGAGAACTTCCTATGCCTAATGCCACACTAACACAGATATTTCTCCGAACAGATATTTTATTCTTCTATTATTCAAAAAGAAATTATTTCCACAGGACCTTCATTCGACAAAAATATCTGTCCACACAACAACAGAAAAACTATAAACTGGTACTGACACACCCTGCCAAAACATTGCTTTTGACTTAAAACTGTGGATACAATGGGAAAAAGAATAGAAAATAAAATAGATGTCTATCAGTTTATATAAAACCCACAACCACAAGAAAAAATGCAATGAGTATGTCCAAGTATATAAACATAAATATAAAAGTGTAGTATTAGAAAAATAGTAATATAAAAAAATAAAGCTAAAAACTAAAGTAAGTAAAGTTTTAATCTGTCATGAATATGAGCAGCAGAAATAACACATTAAGTCACAAATTTAACCCGTAATCCAACAGTGACCAAAACTATCTGCTGATCTAAACTGTTTCATACCTATTGATTCACTAATTCTATCAATACATGGATATGACTGCAGTAAAATCTTTTCATCTTTTCATGGTCACCAGATATGACCCATTTGGTTCAGAGGCACCGTAGTTACCATGGAAACACTCATCTTCACCAATACTGATTCACCAGTAAAACTTATAGTTTGATCAATGGATGAAAAGACTGGTTTTATGTTCAGTTTATTATATATTTTGGTGAAAAAGTCCCATCTTTCTTCAATTTTCTGTTTTGAATTGACTCTGAGCTTTTATGAACAACTGCATGACTGGTGAATTAAATATAGGAAAAGACATGATTTAAAAATATTAGAAAGTAGGTGCAGGTGAACCTATGTCTGTTACTGCAGACAATAAATATAATATATACACATATACAATGGCCAAAGCTGTAATCAAGATATACTAAAAATTACACAAATAAATAATACATATGCCCATGCAAACATATTGTGATAACCTGTAATAGTTACAGTATCTATTATGTGCTATTTATGTTCACTATGTTCTGTTCATTTGCATTGTTTTAGTTTAGTTAGTAGGAGTGAGTGAGTGAGTGAGTGAGTGAGTGAGTGAGTGAGTGAGTGAGTGAGTGAGTGAGTGAGTGAGTGAGTGAGTGAGTGAGTGAGTGAGTGAGTGAGTGAGTGAGTGAGTGAGTGAGTGAGTGAGTGAGTGAGTGAGTGAACGCTTCGTGCTGAAGGGAGGCATCTTTTTTCTCTGCTCAATTTGTGGCTAATAAACCTTCTAATGACATTCCTTGGCTCCATCCTTGTGTGAAGCTCTCTGGGGTGCTACAATATACACATATATAAGTGTGTACATTACCGTGTACAATTGGCAAACATGTAGAAATTTTATTTTAACTGATAAAAAAAAAACATATATACAGAGGCTAATGTAAGAAATGTTGATAAATCACCTCAGAAAGGTTAAAACAGACAGAAAAATTCATTAGGGAACTGGCATAAAAGTAGCACTGGATGTTGATGTGTTAGTTAAAGTTGTCAAATGGATTCTTACATACACATTATGTGAATTTGTCCTGTTTGCTACTGATTTATACAATTGGATTTCATGTTTCAGGTGCAGCTTTATAACACATAACGGGGTGTGACACCATTGTTTTTCAATCTCTCATTTTTTCCTTGTTTACAAAGATACCCATAAAGCAGATAATCACCATGAAAGTGTTTAAAAAAAAAAAAAAAAAAAAAAAAAATCAATGTTTTTTTTTGCAGATTACCCACATTAGTGTGGACGTTGTAAGAGATGAACCCCCCACCCACACACACACACACACACACACACACACACCTCCTTCTGCCCATTCAGATCTCAGAAGTGCTTGGATGTCCCAGAAGACTTCAGTATCCCTACACTCATTACTCAATTTTATCATGCAATATCTGTCCATAATAAAACTACTGCGAACACACACGTTGTGGTCTTTGCTACTTGTGCATCATTGGGACTTGGGCTGAACTAAAAACTCAAAGTTATTTTTTTCCCCCATAGTGATTTCTGTCTGTTTACATAGATTTCATCAGAATAATTTGTATTGAAGTTGGGATTTTTCTGATCAGTTTGTTTTCTTGATGATATAATAATGCCTGATTGACATTGTAATAAACAATCAGTGTCAAAAATCTATCAGAATGATAAGAAATCAGATGGCCATGCTGGCACAACACAAACTCCAGATCCAAATTACATCAGATAAGCAACATTGCAGCTCCTGTCCCAGAAAACTAAATTGCAGTGGCCCAGATCCAGCCCGCAAGCGACTCTTCCATTAGGCCCACATGCTGCCTGGTAAGATGGCAGTTGGGTACTCCATTCCTGTTTCCCATATTGGGATGGTAAGTGGGCCAGAATTTAGCCAAGAACAAACCAGATCTGTCTCACTTCATATTAAACATGTGTGAGGATCCTGCTGTTTCTGGGTTTGAACACAGTCTCATCACTGAAAGACTTCAGATTTAACCACTGCATCACACTCAGACCAAGACAGAAAAAAGCATAACTTGATTTTTAACAGTTATCTTTACGTTAATTGTCTGGTTTTGACCACGTTACAAAACGGGGAAGACAGAAGACTGGAGGAGAAAGAAGTTACCTTTGACCTCTTGCTGTTAATGTGATTTTAATTGACATTGCTGATCTATATGGAACCAGTTACAGGAATTAAATACAACTCATTTCTTCCCTGTGTTTAAAATGAATTGTCAAGGAGTAAAACATCCTTGCCAATTAATTTCATTGTCAATACTAGTGACTGAAATAAACAGATATGATCAACAAAAATATAGTATAATATTTATTTCAACTTATATATACCCACAAGTTTCCAATATAGTCATAAAATAGTGGAATAGTGGAAAATAGACCGTGTGTTATATATTAAAGGGAGATCAATATAGGCTGGCCAATATATTGGGAAAATAAATAGATTTTTTTTTCTTTCAGCCTTCTGCCTTAATTTATTTTTTAAAGCTGATATGTGACCAGTAGTTTAAAAAAAACGTTAAAAAATATTATCAGGCACCTATGTGGGCAGCACTTAAAGTTCAATACATGTTAAAAGAATACTAGTATGTGTACGTGTACTAATGTTTTCATTTACACTGGTGCATAAAATCTTAATTATCTGAGAGTTTTATAGCCAATGTGCTTTAAATTAAAAAAGGGCCTTAAATAAAACAAATCAGCTGTAGATATTGGCCTTCAGCTGGCAATAAAAATAAAAATAAAAATCAGCATCGGCCTTAGAAAAACCTATACAAGTCAACCTGCATTATGTACTGTATGAAGCTGTTACATAAAATAGTTTATAAACTAAACTTTGAACAGAAGTGGTAAAAGTAATCGCATTCTGTACTTAAGTAGAAGTACAGCTACTTGTGTGAAAAAATACTTTGGTAAAAGTAGAAGTACTGATTCAACTCCTTTACTTAAGTAAAAGTAAAAAAGTACAATTTTGTAATTTTCTAAGTACAAAAGCAAAAAGTAAAACTGCATTCATTTATTTTTTTGCCATGAACACAATAATATGTATTTAAGCAGGAAAAATCTGAAAAGTTTCAAAAGTATCTAAAAATAAAGCCTTTAAATGTGAGTTAATGTGTAGATAATGTGTTTGATCACGTCACAGTTACTCAGTTTTGTGGGTATGGGGAGGATATTGAGGAAAAATGAAAAAAAAAAAGTCACAATTGAGATCAGTCAAAAGTCATCATGAGATTTAAAAAAAAAGTTATAAATATGATATTTAAAAAGTGCATAATTTTAAAAAATGTTCAAATTGTTAGATTAAAAAATTATGAGATTAAAGGTCAAAATTGTGGGATACAGTAATAGTCGTATAACTATAATATATAAAGCAAAACAAAAAAAATGCCAATGGAACACGTAAAATTTATCTTGATAAAACTTCTTGAAATGACATTTTGAAGATATATTGTCAATAAATAAGTGTTTTAGATCTCCAACTAGAAATAAAAAAAAAATACACTTGGTAAGATTTACTGTAGATTTTTTCCAGTGCAATATTAAGGAGGAAATAATTTATTGTGAGGGCCTATATAAAATCTTTGCACCTTACTCAAAAATGCAGTCCCTCACTCACTGGTTAATTTTTTTTTTCACCTTAAATCTACTCCTTGTACTTTATGCCAGTAAAGTCAAGGCCAGATGCATCGCCTCATGACCGAAACTGCTTCTCTAATCTGGAAACAACACATCAGTTTCTGTATCTGTGACGTATTAACATCACATTTCAATGTCAACACTAAACAGTATTGTGTTACCCGTTTTTATTCATCATTTTGATTCAGAAAGAGATGAGAGACCTGAAGAGCAAATGTGTTTATTTACAATTCTACTGATTTTTTCCCCCTCCTCCTACAGGTTTAAATGTAAAATATTTTCTTAATCTTATTTGCACTAGAATAATATAAACATACACATCCACTCACTGTTTAAAACTCCACTTTTGACTCTGTACATATTACAATATAAATGCATCGTAAATCTCATCCCATCGTTGCTCTTGTCTCTAGTCGACCATTCGTCCATATTAGGTTAATGTCCAAGTGTCATTGGGTTCATGTTGTTTTGGGTTCATGTTGAAACACCTCAGCAAAGAAAAGCCTCAGCCAAGTCCCTTGTATGTGTAACACGTACTTGGCGAAAAAAGCTGATTCTGTTTTAGTTCTTATGAAATAATATCAAGTTACTGGAAAATAACGATATATCTCAACAGCTGAGCAGAGTTATAGTAGTTTACGATTTTTCATTATAGTTTAGTTTTAGTTAGTTTTGACTTTTTTTCTCTAATTTAGTTAGTTTTTTAATTTGTTTTTTTGTGCCGGTTTGGTAGTTTTTATTATTTATCTTTTTTTTTTTTTTCCCAAATGCTTAGTTTTTTCATATATTTTATTTTTCTCATCACCATCCTATTTAAAGAAATAAGTGAGGCATGGATCAGCAGGGGCAGGTTAAGGTGGGTGATGGTGGTGGGGGTGGGGGGGGGGGGGGCATACTTGAGATGATGATTTTAGAGAAGCGGTACATGTAGTTTGAAACACTTGGACATGACCCCAGGAGAGTGTTCAGTAAGCTCAGAAAAATATCAGTTGTCGCCATTAAATTAAGAAAACCCATGAAATATCAAGAAAAGAAAAAAAGCTAACTATTATATTTTGACTGAAAATTATTGAATGGGGGCCAAATGACCCCAAGGATAAGACAAGAATAATTGGTGGTGACATAAAACATTATCAAAATTCTTGAGGCAAATTATTAATTATTAACAATTTATTTGTATGATATTGCTGCAAATAAGTATTTGAACACCTGTCTAGTAGCTAGAATTATGAGTCGCCTTTAAAAAGTCCACCTCAGCAGGATTACGCAAAAAGTTCGAAACTTTCAGGAATGATAGATAAGGGGTCAAGGAAGAACCCATTAGATTTTGAGCAATGAAGGTCAAAGGTCAGAGTCACACTAAAGGTCAACAGCTAAAACACATATTGTAAATGAGAATATCTCAGGATTCAGACATTTTTTTGCATTCACATCGTCTCAGCTTCCGACATCACTTGGGTCAACACCGATGGCTCCATCATGTCACATGTGATTAAAAAATCAAGGCTTGATTTTGAGGTCTGCTGTCTCTAAATGCCTTGTTATATATAATACTTGGGGTGGTTTTCATACGTTCTTCAACTGTATAATTCTAACAAACCTCTGACTTCCTGAAGCCAACCAGTTCCAACCAATTCCATCTATCAGCGCTCATCATCTGTGTTATTTCTGAGGAAGAAAAACAAACATGAAATGATCTGAACTCTTCAAGTTGTCATGACTTCACACTGAACACGACTGAAGAAATGAACTTAAAGAAATAACCTAAAATGGCAACATGAATGCTATAAACAACCTATGTTGCAATACTCTCTGGAAGATACTCTAATATTCAGCTTATTTTTAATGAGTCTGAAAGCGAAAAAAAAAAAAAAAAAAAAAAGCAGATCGCTTCAAGGCAGCGGCTTGAAAAATTATGTGACAATTTCTTCACATTCACGACATCCCACAAAGGACCACCATTGAATATGAGGTGCATTCAAGAACGACCTTCCATCTTTTCACTCATCAATACATCATTTCACTTCGTCCTTGTTATAGTGTTAAGAGAAAAACTATGCCCTTGTTAGGACTAAGTTTTAAATTTTTCCTCTTTTTGTTATCAGACAAAAACCAGTAATTGCGGGAAATACTGTTGGGTATCTTCCTTTCTATGTAGGCTGTGGACTGGCAGAGTTACCGCTGATGCTGACTGGTTTCCTCTGTGCAAAGCTCAACTGTCATGTGTATCCCGCTGACACCCCCTGCAGTGGCAGAGCGGGTGGGAACTCTCCATCATTACAGCTGGAATGGTGTGTGGTGCCTGTGAATGCCTGTGTGCAGCATCCAAACATGAATGTGGGTAGGAATGTTGGTACGCCAAGTTTAGAGTAAGTGTATGTGCCTAACGAGCCGCCTCACACTATCGGAATCTTTACCCGCAGCCTTAAAATACCGTCCTGGCTGTCACCGCCAAGGGAGGAGGAGGAAGGGAAGGAAACTGCCACCCACAGAAACCTACTATGTTACGTGATTCAACCACTGGTCATCCACCTCATCAAACCCTGGCCCATACCAGATCTCTTGATAATACAGCCTCTCCCACACCACTAACAGATCAGATCTGGCCTGATATGCTAGGCGATGAGTGTAGAGTCTGGCCAAACACATTCCTCCCCAGCCACCAGACTCTCCACCCTGTGGGACGCAGGCCTGAAGCCCATTCCTGAGCTCTTCCTCTGCACTTTTGGTAACTGATGCTGCATGTGCTCAGGCGAAAAGTGTGACACTTTTAGATTGAGACAAATTCCACTCCGATCCCTCACTAGTGGCCTTTCCATTGGGTATAGGTATATGTGGACACACCAGGAAACAAACGTTTTTGGATTTAGTGCAGGACAGACGTAATATTTAATAATAATGAATGTATGTTTAAATCAACACATTTACTCGTCACCATGTTTATGGATTGACATCTCATGTCTCGTCTCGTCACCTGAACCTGCTTTGTCCTCACTAGGGTAGCAGGGGTCACTGGGGTCTAAGCCAGCTACAATGGGCGAAGGCAGGGTACACCCTGTATGAGTCTCCAGTTCAACTCAGGGCTGAACATATATAGACAATCAATCACTCTCACATTCACACCTATGGACAATTTAGATTAACCAATTAACCTATCAGTGCATGTGTTTGGATGGTGGGAGGAAACCGGAGTACCTGGAGAAAACCCACACAGACACGAGGAGAACATGCAAACTCCACACAGAAAGGTCTGGTGTGGGAATCGAACCAGGGTCCTTCTTGCTCTGAGGCATGACACGAAATGTCATGAAATATTCCTGTACTAAATTAAAAAGTGTTTTGGTTTCCTGGAGTATCCACACATGTTTCTTTTTAAAACTATTATTCTTCACTTGTTGTAAAGGCTGTCAATATCCTTTTTTTTCTCTCTCTACTTGCTTACTTACTTTTTATGTGGAAGTTATTTTTGCACAATTGACTCCTTGCACAGTATGGCATCTGGTTACAGTCATACTTCGACGGTTGAATACTTCAATGTTTTGATGGCACTCTAGCATTTGACAGCTGTTCAAAGATGACTACTTTTTACTCTAGATGTTTGCAGGTTCTCCCAAAATTGTCCATTACGGATGTCCACTGACTCATTCAGATGGGAAGCGTCACACCCAAGAGCAAGTAAGAGAAGGGATAAAAGATGTATCATTCAAACTACATCGACAAAAACGAAGGTGAGTTGAACTGTTGAATTACTGTAGCTGCTAGCTACATAGCATAGATTATTACTAGCTTTCCTTAACATAAAACACTTCACTTGTTGCTCAGCTGTTTAATGATAGATATGAGATTATATAAAATAATACTTGTGTGAAACATTTGTATAGTAACTTCCGAAAATAACAATTGATCAATATAACATTGCACCAGTGTTCGTTTTTATGCTCAGTTTACAATATTTTTTTCTGTATAATCTAATTTAATTGCTATTAAATAGTGATCTTTGAATTTACGCTGAGCTCTTCTGTACAAAGTAAAACTAAAAACTAAAAGTAATCCTTTATAGAACACTCACTGAAATACTATGAAATTCTAAATTATTGGACAACATGTCTTTGTTGGTTGGCATGACAACAGTCTCCTTTTTCTTCTCATAAAACATTCAAGCAGCACTAGCCAAAATTTAAACAATTAAAAAGATATACAATAAGTTCATAAACTGACAAAAATTAATCATATTCACTATGAACAACCTAAAAATGTCTGTTAGAAAAACCAAGATGCTTCTTCTGGAAGTGACCAAAAATAGTCACCTTCCTAATAAAGGGTTAAAATAAGATCATATTTCATTTCTTCTACCATCTTTTCGACCATCCTGAGGTTTTATTTTTGACTGGATGATGGAGTTGACCAAAACTCAAAGCCTCCAATCTAATAGATACTCTATGACTAGAGCAATTCTTTAAGTGCAATGCTAACTGCTAACTTTTTTGCTCTTCCTCCTGAAAACAGGTGCCGTCAGCAACGAAGATAGTAGATAAATGGTAGAAACTTCTGAGGGAAGCGAGGCTGAGGGGAGATAAAGAGAGTGAAGAGGCTTTTGAGTAACAGCTCATCTTTTATTTGGCAACACTTCAAATGTTGTGCATTTACCACGTCTAGACGAGACGCTTTCAAAGCCAGGGTATTTTATTTTATTTTATTTTTTTACCCGGGTATATAAAAGCTATTTACTGAAACAGAAGAAGACAGACATCTCTTTTAGTTTTCCTACCAGACGCTCTACTTCTTCTCCACGTTCTAGATGAGTTTGTCAGATGCCTCCGTCCACCTCTCTTCCTCTCAGCCGAACCCTCCCTCGCTCTTTCTCACAGTCTGTTTGAAGCTGTGAAAGAAGTGAGACGATCTGATCCCGTTTGATGGATAATTTGAAAAACGCAGCGTGTGAGATCAGGGCTGAGACGATGTTCGTTTTTTGGTGGCTGGGCTTCAGAAAACAGGTCGTACAAAGAGACTTGTTCTCTTTCTGCAGTCCTTTAAATTCGACAGTCAGCGTGTTGAGACCACTTATGTACTCTAACTACAGCCACAGGCTTTTTATGTGGCTGCTCATGCTGGTTTGCTGTTGAGAAATGGCGTATTAAATGATGCAGTGTGAGGAAAAGACTTCCTACTTCAAATATTTGTGGGTTTTTACACCAGGTGCAGCTATAAAAGGGACCCGATACAATCCCAGCATCCCCCTCTGTCTCTTCTAAAGCAACTCAAATACGACGACAGTAAACTCTGTTAAATAAATGATGACTGCCAGCGGTTTGTCACCAATAAGATGGATAGGGGAGACTTTTGTTGACTGTATGTACTGTACATTTCAGCTCAACTCTTTTCAGCTTTAGACTAGATATGGATTCAGTGTAACAATATGAATATGTATAATTTATACTACATGATACACAGCAATATTGTGCAAAATGGTTAAAAGAAGTTTGTGATTAGATATGTACATAAATTATATAACTAACAATGAATACTAATACATTGTTGCCCATAAAGTTGGAATAATTTGGTTTTAAGGCACATTTCACTTTTTATTCATATTTATACAGATCAATAATCATCATCTGTAATGACCAGGTCCAATAATTCCAAACTATATTCATGGGGAATACAAAATTATATATATATATATATATATATATATATATATATATTTTTTTTTTCCCAGCAGAAAGTAGCAACATAAAATTAAATTGTAAAAAGATGAAGTTTAATTTATTACAACAATATGTCAGATTGTATCCATTGTGTTATTGCATAGTAAGTTAATACTTCAGCCCAAAATTATCCCTTCAAGACTTCAACTATTTGGTGGTAACTTCCAAATACATTTTTCTCTACACCAAACCTCTCCTACATGATTGACAGAGAAAATGGAAGCACATTTTCAGTAAAGTATGTCTGTAACTGAATATAACAAGTGTCTACAAACACAGTTATTTGTCAAACTATATGGGTTTTATTGGTAAATCAATGTTTCCATGTTCACAAATAAGCCTCTGAAAATGTAGATGTATCAAAACATGGTTAAAAAGTGAATGAATATTTCACATTAGTGGATGATTTTAGTTTCTTGAGGTCATTGAGAGTTAAGGATCCAACAGTAGGACACAGATGAGTGGACTACTAGTCTACATATTATTATACTGCATCAAAGTTTGCACCATGAAATCAAGTGAGTAAGAAGTGACATCAGCTCCAAAATGAAACCACTGTGGAAGTATTTTAAAGTACCTGAGTAGGCTCCAAAAGCCCTGGTTCCTATAGACAAGCACTAGAAATATCTTAAATCACTGCAATAAATTAATATATTTTTCACCAGGAATCTCTTTATAAGTCAGCTGATGTTTCTTCTTCAAATATTTCCTTTATTAATCAGATACGAGGGTGAATAGAACGCTCATGTCTGCAATTTCTGGCCCTGATTGACAGCTCTGTTTGACAGCTCTCTCGCCAACCATGTTGGATCTAAAATGTGCAAATGGTTCTACTTTGTCTTTGCACATTTCACCCTCCACCAAATCATCCATTCAGTTGTTCATTCATCCTAGCCTATCCTAGCTCCCATTGAGCAAAAGTTGAGCACATTATGTGAAAACCATTAATCCAAAAGTAAAAACTGAAACAAAAGATAATTTATATGTCAGTGGTCGAGGCTTTGCAACAAAAATGCATAGTTAAAGTAAACTTTAAAAATGTAGCTTCAGCAGTAATGTGTATTTCAGGCTATTGCACTATGAAAAGTGTTTCTATAACATACCCTGCATGGACAATCTGAGAAAAAAAAAATCTGTAGAGGTATTAAAAATGTAACAAGTCATGGTGACAGCGTATACCACAAATCAGTAATTGTTTGAGCTTTAAGGCCTCATATGAAAATAATCTCTTCAGGCACTACAGGTGTGAAGGTTTGCCAGTGCAGATAAAGCCCTGCCAGACCTCAGTCAGATTGAATACCATATTCAGTTTCTGTCATAAACCTGCAGCTGTAAAAATATATTTGTTATTGTGTCATGTGTTGACTTCACCCTGCATTATTCAATTCCTTCTTTATTCTTTGGTCACATTATTTGCTATTGTACTTCTTGTCATATTCCTCATAATGCGTACCTTTATATATTTTAATTGTAGTGTTAATTATGTTTCTCATGAAGATGTGTTCCATTATGCACAGATGGCATTCATCATGTTTATGGAGGTCATTTAAACAGTTATCTGGGGCCACTTTCATAAATGTGTTTTATAGGTATGCATACTGTTACACCAGTCATAAATCTGCTCTAATGATCATACAAGTTAGGGGGTCTTATATTTTAAGCCTAAAAAGATGGCAGCTCCCAAATGACAACCAAGAACAAGATGGTTGTTTCCATGGTAACAGTTAGTTATACTACATGTTTGTTTGCTGGTTAAGAATATTAAGGAATGAAATTGACTACATGTTTTTAGAAAGCAGTATCCATTAGAAATTAGTAAAGACATACAATATGATATACGATACCACATTAAAAGCACCAGGACATTAGACAACAAGACATAATCAGGACATAAAAAGTCACCTTCCTTCTGCAGCTCTCTCCTCTCAGTCCAAACCCAAAACATTAAATACAGTGGTACCCCTACTTACAAAAGACCCAGCGAACAAATAGTAGAATAGAATTAGAATAATTCATTGACATATACAGGATTATTCACATTCCTTTTGTCCAGGGGTCAATTATGGTTTAAAGCAGTGAATGCACAGGTCCACAACATCATCATGTTTAAGTTGCATTATTTATAAATCAATACATTTACATATGTTTTGAAGTAGCATTGTCATTTTTATCAACATCAGCACTGTGCAAAATCAGTGAGTCAAATCACAAAGAATAATTCAATGCCATTTCAGCAATATTTATTTTTAGTGCAATGCTGGAGGGTTAAAATCATAATAGTCATCACACTTAAAAGAGTATAAAGACCTGTTTTAGGCAACAGGTCTACTTAAAATCTCTATCCAGCTGTCTCAGCTCATGGGTTGTGACCTGAAAATGGGACTCATTTTGGATGGATTGCGGTGCATATGGTTAAATTAGACAAATGTGTTTTAAATGTGATGCTATCAGATCTCATATGTTGACAGAGATACGTGACAGACATGCACAACCATAAAGTCATTTTAGCATGAAAGCAGCTGCTACAAATGTGCATCGACAAACCTATTTAGTGACCTTATTTATATACTGTATGTAAACACAGTTATGGTTGTGAAGTTAGTTTGAGTCATTCATGTGTAGCTGTGATGTTCACTCAGTTCATTAGCAGAGTAGTGTCGTTCTGAATCCAGGGGTGGAAATATATGTGCTGGAACACTTCTGGACTCCACTGTATTTCGCTTTTTTTGGGGATTGGAGATTGACATTTATATAGTTTTAATCTGAGGCGCTGTAGAGGGGGGTGTAAACATGACAGATTCATGGGGCCCAGCATTCCCAGGGGGCCCAGTGGGTAATGATGAGAAGCTGTGAAAGTTTTGTATAACCTCCAGAGTAAAAGAGAAGCATAGAAGCCAGGACTTGGATGTCCAAAGCAGAGTTCCACTTTCACTTTCACGCCAGTTGCGACAATTATGGAACGTACCCCTACACCACGACCCCCCCTTGATGATAACATTTACCTTTCATAGGCCCCACAATTGCTAGTGGTGCCCCAGGTTATTATAATTCCTCAACCATAATGAAAAGTCAGACAAGTAGAGCTCCACGACTACATTAGAGCAGTAAGCCTCTAAAATTAAAAACCCTACGTGGCAACAACAAACTAGTTGTACCAAACAGTAAGGCACAAACTAAGATTCAAATGCAAACATGTTTTTTTTTTTTATTTATTTTTTTTTTTTTTATGAGGCTGAATGTGGATGAGAGCTAAGGCGAGAAGTCCTGAGCTGTGGAGCGGAGCTGTGTTTCCAAGCCACAGGGTGTCCTTCTCCGCCTCGATGCTGGGTTCCTGGGTTTCGTTGATGACGGGGTGTGACTCCGGCTTTTCGGGGAGTGGTCCGGGATGGGTGCCATCCCTCTGCGGTGATCCACAAAGTCCTGATGATGGGAAGAGAGAGCGCGGATATGTCAGCGGCTCTAACTGGCCATTGGTCGACATGGAAGGACAAGGAGGAGGAGGAGGAGGAGGTGGGTGAGAATGCAGGGTGCATGGGAATGGCCTGCTCTCTCCTCCACCACCCAGCAGCTCTGGCGTATCACCAACGTTATGGCGGTAATTGATTCTCTCTGTGCCATTAGTCTCTGAGACAAAGATGCGCCAACAAGAGGGGGTGCTGTCACTTAGAGGCTGGCATCACGCCCAGCCGCACACTCCAACCATCACACAAATAGATACATGCAAAGATGTATTCTTTTTACACGCGCGCACACATTTAGCTTTTCACACGGACGCAAAGCAGCACTGGTATAATGTCAGCTGTCAAGGTCTGTTGAAGCAGGAGCATTGCTCATTTGCAAACATGAACAGCATCCAGCAAAAACATGGTTAATGCAGAGCTCTACACTCTGAAAATCAAAGAGAATATAAATGACTGGTGATCGCTTTTGACATTCACTTCATATACAGGACATTATTCTGTTTGTGTTATGTTTGTGAGGTTACTGTGGTCACATTGGAAGCATTACACACACACCCACACACACACAGTTTTTATCCATTTCAGAGTCTTTCCATTGACATCCATTCATTTTGCAGAGATTTGCCCCAATATAAACCAAAACCACAACAAGTCTAAACCCAACCCTTACACTGACACGAACATGAAAACTAGCAGAGGTGGTAAAAGTACACACTTTCTACAAAATGAAAAGACGATAGCCATGTTTGCCCATGGGTCTCTTCTGTACAGCTTGTGTTTCCATTGTGTAGGGCAGGCATGGGCAAACTATTCCACAAAGGGCCGGTGTGGCTGCAGGTTTTTGTTCCAACCAACCAAGAGTTCACAGTTTGACCAATCAGACCCAGATCAGTTGATTAATTGAATCAAGTCTGGTGTGCTGCTGCTTGGTTGGAACAAAAACCTGCAGCCACACCGGCCTTTT
This sequence comes from Siphamia tubifer, assembly GCA_020466265.1. Taxonomy (NCBI): domain Eukaryota; kingdom Metazoa; phylum Chordata; class Actinopteri; order Kurtiformes; family Apogonidae; genus Siphamia; species Siphamia tubifer. Next base: position 34,583,150 of record CM035793.1, read on the forward strand.
AGGAATGGTTTGCCCATCCCTGGTCTAGGGAGACCTTCAGAAGGAGGTGGACTGTTTCGTGGAAGTGTCATCACGTCTTATAAGGCGCGCCACGAGCTGGAAATAAAAACAAACAGACCGACGAACATTTCCAGTGTTTTCTTTCTGAGCCACTCCCACGGTTATGATCCTTCACCCGCCGATAATCGCTGCGCAAGTTGTTTTAGCTTAGCCCGCCGATGGAATGAAGACCCTGCCATTTTAGCTGAAACCAACTGAAACACTTTTTCATTGTGAACAGCCCCGTCCAACTGCCGCTGTATTGTGCCAATAATGCACAATAAAACTTCTACCTCATCACTACTCCAAACTCCATTGCTAGACATCTTCTCTTTTCTGACCCAGATGGACTTCAAAAATGGCGCAATTCCACCTTGATGCATGTTAATGATTTTCCTCAACCAATCACCATCTGGCATTGCTTGGCTCCTCCCAAATAGGAGTGGTACAGTACATTTGGGACGCCAAGCAGAAAGGTGGCCAAAATAGTAATAGGTACTGAACTGTACCGTACCATAGTGGAAACGGGGTTTACAATGACCTATCTGCAGTGCCATCCCTTATTAATGCTTGTTTTGTTACATCTTATTACGCTGTTATCCCATCCTTTCTTTATGTAATCGTATTTCCTGTTTTTGTCTTATCACTTTTTTGCCATTTACTTTATTGTTACAAATTTTACCACTTTCATTATGTGCTCCTCCTTGTTGTGTCCTTTGTGGCGTTACTGTCGTGTTTGCCATGTGTAATATTCACTGATGCGTACACCAAGGGATTATCTTCCATTTAAGTTGGTTTCTTGACGTCTTAGTTCCCCACAAATAGATTAAAACCCAAGTAACAAGTGTGAAATGTGCAAAGGAGACAGTGCAGCTGTTTGTGTAAAACTAACAGAAGCAAAAGTAAAAAGTTGTGAATTAAAGTATTCAGTATTTGTACTGAGTTGTTGTCAAGCTTGTGTTAAAATGTGACTGACAGTCTTCAACAATGGTAAAAAAAAAAGCAGAATAAGTTGTTTTTGATGAGGTTTTGTTAGTTATACGTGTTTATTTTCTCTCACATTTTTGTGGATGTTTAATGAGGCACTAAATTATATTTCTGTTATTTCAAGACAATTTTATAAAAGCTATAACCCTCAAATTAAGCTTTACATTGTGGGGGAGGTCCAGCTTCATATCTGCATGATTATATGTAGGAGGAAACACACACACACACACACACACACACGCATTGACATGTCTCATGAGGACCAAGTTTGTAATCAAACGGGTAGTGAGTGTAAACATTTTTTTTTTGAAAATTAAAAAAATTGGAAATTTAACCAAACTAAAAAAACAATTAAAAATTAATGAATAAAAAAGAACAATGTAAAACATAAAATAAAGAATTTAAATAATAATTATTATAAATAAGTCAATAATGAAAAAAATGAATTAATAATTTCAAAAATACATAAAAATCAATGAATGAATTTTTTTGTTTGTTTTAAGTGAACTCATCTTCAAACCTTTGAAAAATACATGTTTTGCTTTGCACCTGTTTCCCCCATTCTTTATGAGGACTTCTGGGAAAACACTAATTAATGTATTTATAGGGCCACATTATTTCTATTTTACTAGCGGGGACTTTTTATTTATATTTAATCCTCATGGGGACCTGAACTTTGGTCCCAATAGTGTCAGAGGTCCCCATGGCATGACTGTGTAAACATATCAATGTCCCCATAAAGATAGGAATACAAGTGCACACACGCACTCACACACACACACACACACACACTCTTGCATATAAAACCAAACCTCCCAGACAAAGAGCAGGGCATGTCTTTATCTCATTAAAGTTAACGAGAGGCTGCTGTCTTCTGCCTGCAGACCGACCGTAATCTGATCCAGAAGCCCGCAGTGTGAGCATCAGGCCTCCGCTACCGTCAGCGTCACTGGACTCATCAATGAACCCCACGACGCCATTGCTGTCGGCACCTTCACGCTCACTGTCGTCACAACTGCCATCTTTCGGCGATGCTCGTCACTGGTGTAAAAATGGTCATTACTGAAATCGTCACAGTCGTCACGTACAGTATCATCGCGCATCATCTTTATGGTCAACGCGCGATAGCAGGATGTTGTACACGCAGTCGCCATGGCAATTGTCTTTTTTTTTTTTTTCATCCACTCCGAATTCTCATCACCATGGCCACAGCAGCACTTCACTCTGAGGGAAAGAGGTGGATCCTGACAGAACAGAAGGAGGTTAACCTAGTACACACACATGCAAAAGGAGAACGTGCACTGAATGCCAATTAACCACATGAAGGATAAGCTGGAGGAGACAATAGCCCCTCAAAGTCAGTTACGAGCTAATTAAAGAACATATAGCATACAGTCTAAGATCACTCACATCAGATTGGCCTCAGGCGCTGGGAGCTGCTTAATAAGCGTTCCCTTACATTTCGACAGTGAACTGTGCATGTAGGGGGATGATGTAAACAAAAGAGGGGCTATAGAGCAAATGTACCCCTCTGCCACGCAACAGTAACGGAATCCACTTTGTACAGTACAGATCTTTCTATATAAAACAAAAGAAACTACAACTACAGACTCTTTATTGTGGTAAAAGTAAAAAACCTCACAAACTTTTAAATGTATTGAAGAACATTTCTACTGGATGTTTCTATAAAGTACCTCAACCTCACATTAAGTTCAACAATTAAGTTCCTGTTTCATCCTTCTTGCCATGTTTAAATCGTGTTCATTTCATCTTGATTCATATTGAAATGTGTGGCGCCAGATACAACAAACTCCACCCATCAGACATGTTTCACACATTATCAGTAAATGGAAAGATTTTTTTTAAAAAATCATAAAATGAAATGTTTTTACTTTGATCTACTGTTCTTAAAATGTAATGAAATCCATTGTGCGTTACCGACAGTCTATAAAGTCAATTTGGTACAGAGTCGACCAATAGGTTTGCTGCGACAGACAGGTGAATTATTGCCCATTGTAAATAAATGGGGATTTGTTTTATGTACTCATTAGTTATCAACATGTTCAATAACATTGGGGGATCATGTGCAATTGAATCATTGGTCATTTTTCTTCAAGGAGAGATCAATTGCTGCAAATGTTTACCTTGAACTTTTAATTGAACATGTGTCACCACAGTTGGATGACCTTCAACCAACCATTATTTTCCTGGTAGATGGTACACCCCCACATTAGGGACTGCATGCTGGTGGGTTCCCTAAATCAAACATTTGTAGACCAGTGGATTGAAAGGGATGTTTCAATTCCCTATGTTAAAGGTATGTATCAAACACAGACACAGGACTGTAATGACCTGAAGCAAAACGTCACTGATACTATTGATGAGTTTATTCTACAGTAACATGACGAGAAATCCAGTGGTTCATGTAATTAATGGTGCCCATATACAGTAGAGGTGAATTAAAGAGACAAAAAATTATTATATCTTCAATATCTTCTTATTTTATAATAATTTCTACAGATTATCATATTTGTCAACCCCATTGCCTTTGCAACAAGCGGTGTCAGGCAATAAACCCAGCCCCTTGTATTTACAGTATATTACCCAAGTAAATGGGCAAAAAAAGTTTAAATTCATGAAAACTTTGACCCACTGTTCCAAAACTCTAATGAGATCCATTCCAGGTCATTGGAAATCTATGAACCCAATTTGGTATGAATTCACCCAATAGTTTTGCTGCTAGTGTGTTAACTACTAAACCAAAACAAAAAATAATACCATTTGTCTACCCTTCAGAGGAGCAGGGAAATTCATATATTAAAATTGTGAAAGGACTTTATGAACACCCTGTACACATATTAACTCAACATCATTACTGGGGAAAAAGTGGAAAACTACAGACTCTGAAATGGATGGAAAAACTACAATCCTATAAATATAACAATGACCCCCACTGGCCACACCCCTGAGGGAGATAACAAAAAAATTACACTGAAAACATACAAATAGAACAATATAAGTACTAGTATTTGCCAATAAAAGTTAAATAAAAGCACCATTAAAGAACAACACAATAAAACTACCACATATTGAAAACATGACATATTAAAAGGTGACAAGTTAAAAAAAAAAAACCCACAAAACTGATTTGCTTTTTTCCACAGTTGAGTCGAGTATTGAATGCGGTAACATGTACAGTAAGACGATACTTGTACTGCGTTACTCTTCACCTCTGGAGTTTCAGAAGCCCTTTCTGACTTTACTTCACTCGCCTCTCAAGGCCTGCTACTACTTGGATGCTCATTTGGAGTCTGTAATTAATTGGAGCCTCTATTTTTTCATCTATTTTTGTTTGGCTGTTGACCGACGTGTGGTCCTCTCACGCGCTCGTCTTCAGGTCGACGTGGCTCCCTAATTAAGACTCCAGAGGACGGCTAATTGCTGTTGCGTGCCTCTCGGCGGAGCGAGGGAGCCTTCTCTCGGCGCTGCCCGGAAAGAGCGCCCGAGCGCTGAATTAAAGGAGCTTATGTAAGCTTGTGGTGAAACTATTAAACACCAACCAACTTTTCCTTGTGAAGAACTGCCACTTGATTTAATGGGCCTCATTAAAAGTGCACATCACAGAGATCCAAACCGCTCTCTGCTGCTTCACACGACAATGGGATAATGGTTCCTCCTCCATGCTGTCAAAGCCTAATCCTAAATATTGAACAGTGTTATTGCTCCCGCAGAATGATCCAAAATGGGTTGCAGCGCTCCTAAAAGAAAGGATTCACGTCATTTGTCTTTTTTGACAAGGGGCAGAGGAGAGCCAGTGAAGGAATAGGAGGCGCTGAGTGTCTCTCTGTTGTTTATTGGGAAAGGTAGATGGAGAAATCTCAAGCTGAATGATAATAGATCCCGTATCGAGTTAAAAGATTGTTTTCATTGCGTCCCTTAAAATTGAAATGAGCTTACTCTGTCAGAGATGAAATACATGTTGGTATTATTTATTAGAAGACTGGCATGGTGGAGATGTGATTAAATGTCAGTCAGCAAATCCTCACGTCTATTAATAGGTTAGAAGAGGTAAGAGTTTAGAGTACACTTTAATATGCTTTTACTTGATGTTAACACATTTATACTTCATACACGGAAAAAAAAAGTAGAACAACTGAGCATTTTCCAGAGTAGAGACATTTTGTATCCAGGTAACGGTTCTGTAATCTCATTGCACCAGTTAAACACTGTATATTTACGGACAGGTTTGCAAATGCATGCTTATCTTCCTGTAATGCATCTAAATTCATCTTTTCCCCCTTTCTCAGTAGTATAATAGCAAACGATATGCTAGTTAGAGAAGCATTCTATCATATTAGAGCCAAAGTAACATGGTTGGGAGAGATCTGATCAAATATGACACATCCTATTTAAAATAAAACATCATTCACATTTTGTTTTTCTTTTCTTCTTTCAGATATTTGTCACATAGTGTAACGCCTAACTGCTTTTACAGTATTTTAAAGCTGTGACAAGGTGGTGTTTTTATATTTAACCGTTAAACAACTAAACAACCATCGCAGACCAAAAGCAACTACTGATCTAACATGATTAATACTGTACGGGTTGTAAATAATCGTTGTAAAATACAGCTGTTCATCTTTTCATAGTCATCAGATATGACCCATTTGGACATTCAGAGGCTTTGTAGTTACCGTGGAAACACTGCTATCTTCTACAGTACAACATTGATTCACCAGTAAAACTCATGGAGCTGGATCAATTAGTGTGACTGGACACACTAGGATACAGATTTTACTGGAAAATTATCTGTTTCTGCTTTCTCTGTTTTGATATGTTTGAATTTACTCTGAGTTTTTATACAAGTATAAGTCTAAATGTAGTATTGGAAATAATTACAGTGAACAGTAAAAACATGCAAGACAATATTATCCCTTTGTTGGTCAGCTCAACCGTTTGGTAGAGGTAACTTTGAACCCTGATATCTAATCTAAATTTAAGTCCTTTGACATCGAACTTCTCGGGCAGTCATATACTCAGCTCATGCTAGTATACCAACAAGGAAGAAGATCATAAACGTGACAACACCTCTGCTATAATCTTTTCTTTTGGACACAAAATTGCAGGCAAGTTCGATTTTTTCATTTTGTTAACTTTTGCAGAGTCTATTTTACATAATTAATCCTCATCAAGTTTCAGAAATACTTTGGTATTCATGTAATAATATTTTTAAAACATGCTCAACCACACGGTAGAGATGATAGTAAAGGGTCATGAAGTACTAATGCTAATTGCTAATGCTAATGGTACAAACAAAGAGTTAATATATCTCATTTGAACTAAGTCCCAAATTATGTTGGTAAGATTGGTGAAGGAATAATCTTTGAGTTTTAATACTTTGGTTAAATTTAGGGTCAGTAATAAATAAATAAATGAATAAATGTTTTATGTTATAATAGTCCCTGTGAGGTGGAAAAAGCAAAAAAAAATTAAAAATTCTATTGCGATTTTTGTCATGTGACCAACAAAGGATCATAATAAATTGCAAGAAATTACTTAATATGTGTTAAAGAGGGGATATACCACAGAACTAGCAGGGTCTTTATGGGTAAAAGGTGTATGTGCAATTATGTCTTACGCTGGGGGCTGGTGGATTTTTTTTTAAGATTATTTACATGAAGCTGAGAAATTGTGCCTATTTTCTACACCTATGATAAATACCCTTGACAGTACTTGAAACTCTTAAACCTATTATTTAATGCCTCTCTTCTACTTCTCTGCTGTAAAGACCGTTAGTACTGAAGTGAATGTGAACGGTCAGCCAACACCAAGAAATCAGCACTGACTTCATGTCTGCACATGAGCCTTCACCAACCTTCAATGTTAAAGCTTTAACACTGAATCTAAGAGCTACAGCGAATGAATGGCCTGTTATCACTCAACCCTGAAGTTCACCTCAGCTCAGTGAAGGCATTTCAGCCTCTTTAAACTCATTGTTTTATAACCCATGACTTAGCTCCGACGTAGTTCCAAGTTCTGCTATTTGCTTCCACTATGCAACATAAGGGAAGGATTTTCATGATTTCATCACTATTATATTCCAACATGTGGATCATAGACTTGGAAGGAGCCACTGTGATGTACTTGACTGCTTTTTATACATGTGTTTTGAAGCCAGAAGTTTTAGTTTTGGCCAGTTTAGAGCTACAATTGACCAGATTTTGACAAGAAAAAAGGCCGAGCTAGAAAGATAATGGATAAGAGACTGAGCTGATGTGGTAAAATGGCAAAATAAAATGATGTGATAGTCTTGTTAATGTCATTCAGTAAACACAGTTAGAAGTGATCTCCCAAAGAAAACGAATGTCTACTTGAGAGCATTGGGGTTTTTTTTGGTTGTCTGTCTGTCAGCAGCTTTACACAAAAACTATTGGACCAATTTCCATGAATTTTTCAGGAAAGGAATCAATCAATCAATCAATCAAACTTCATTTATGTAGCACTTTTCGTACATGGTGCATGTAGCACCCATTATCCCACAATTGCAGGACAAGTTAAAATATTTACAAAGTTAAAAAGAATAGAATACATAAATAAATAAATAATAGTAAGAAAATAAAAGTAAATACATTAAATGGCAGAATGAAATAATGTTAAGAGTAAAATTTAAGCCAAGTCAAAAACATAGGTTTTCAGTTTACCTTTAAAAATATAAACACGGACCTCAGATCCTCAGGTCGACTATTCCATAGTTTGGGGAAATACAAAATGAATGAGGCCTCACCATGTGTTTTAGTGGTAACTCTAGGGATAATTAAAAGCTTACTACCCAAGGACCTGAGGGTCCAAGAGGGCTCATATGTTAAAAGCAGATCCAATAAATGAACAGGGCCACAACCATTAAGACTCTTAAAAACCAATATGTATGTTGAGGAGGTATGAGGTGGTCTTGAATAGAGCTCATTAATTTTGGGTGAATGTAGGTTAAAGGTCAAGGTCATAAAAAAAATATTTTGACAATGATGAGTGATAGGGCAAATCATGTAAAACGTTTGCATGGGGGGGGGGGTCATTAAAAAGAAGCTTTGAAAATCTGACAGGAAGTGTGTGACATGAGATAAGATGAGAGATCATTTATTACAGGTGTGAACTTTACCACATACCCAAGTCATCTAATGCAATACTAATAGAATGAGAGCAGAGAAGTTAAGTTAAGTTACGATAAGGTAAAAAGATACACCTTGTCATAAGATATAGATATGTCATTTATTAGTCAAACGACAGGTATATTTGGAGTGTTATAACAGCACAGGGATAAAAAAAATAAAGGTGAGGATTAAATAGTGGAAGAAAGCAGCTTAAATAAAAAATAAATACAGAAAATATATGCAAAAGAGCTACATATGGAGTATTATACCATGTCGTGGACCTAGCTAAGGGCCATATACTGTGTAATGTGTAATAATGACATATTGTGAGACATTAAATGCCTCAATTCACCCAAAGAAAAATGCGTCTACATTTCCTACAGTTTTGGGTCTGTTCATTCAGTAGGAAGAGCGGGAATAGGAGAGTGATGTGGTTATAGTTTAACATAGTCATTGATTGGCAGGACGTTTACATTCAAAGAAAAATAACAAACCAGGTCTCTTCAGTATCCTAGACATGCTATTAATTCATTGCAGCGCTACAATTTAAATGTTCCACTTTTAAAATTTAAGACTCTTAAAGTCAATATTTTTTAAGGGGGTCATACTTGAGTCATTCGCACCATTTGGATTTTGTAATTTAACCCATTTAGCCTCTTTTGCATCTTTTTTCTGTATTTTTTACTTCTCTGAACTGAATTATCAACATCTATTCTAATATGATAGTCAGTGAAAATCAAGTATTTTTACTGCTTTTTTTTTTCAAGCCTATAATATGTATTTTTTCCTGCTGTAATGATTTTAATGTTTAATGTAAAGCACTTTGAATTGTCTTGTATATGAAATGTGCTATATAAAGAAAGAAGAAACCTTCCTTGCTTAACCCTGCCTAGTGATTATGATTGATGTACACAAATTAAAGTTGATGGTTATTATATGAGAAACAGAAAATGGTGAAAAAAACCTGACTTTTTCAGTCCAATCTCTCATTAAATAAACACAGTGTCTCCATCCACTGCCATTGATCTGACTCCATGGGTTTTTTTTAGCCAATGTTGTACAATAGGGATTTTGTTGTGCAAATATTTAAAGGAGTTTACTTGGAGGACTTGTCAGTTGGTTAGGGTTAGGGTTAGCATTAGCTTGCGCAATTTCAGTTTTCAGTTTCCCATTCTTGTTCAAAAATGACCACTTCTGGCTCCAAAAAATAAATAAATAACAGTCCAAATACAAGCAATGTACAATATATATGTGCAAAATAGCATTTAAAATAATGAACAAATTATAAGAAGAAATGTTTATTCTCTCTCTCTTAAAAAATGTGACAGTTATAAACCTGATATAAGTGACTGGGGTTATAAGTGTTTATAAACATTGGACATCAATCCAAAAGAAGAGACATTTTCTCAAGTTATTATTTCTAATGTAAAAAAAAAAAGCTGGAAATACACTTAGTCCATTGATAGACATGGTAATTTGAAGGGAATATAGATTATGTAGGAGAGAATGACTGAGGAAACATGGCAGCAACAATTACTTAAGAGACACAATTAAAGCATGAGCACAGCAAAGACCACAATGGGCGCTTCAGCAGATACCCTTGAAACATTCTTTCACTTCAAACACATAACTTGTGCCTTTCATAGGAAAAAAAAAAAGCTCTAAGAGAAGAAAGAGATGGTATAAAAAATAAAAAAAAACAAAAACAAATCAGGAAGAAGCTGGAAATGAGTCCAACTCATGCATAACTTCAAACACTCCATCTTCAAAGTTGCATAACATTAAAAACCATGCCCACTCCGAGTTCTCAACATCAAAAACCAACCAGCATCGAGGGGACACTGCTGAGCCTGCTGAGCCATGCCCTCACTCTGAGGCAACATGCAACCACCATCCTCTTCATCTTCATCCTTTGTCGCTACCCCTCACTATCGTCCTTGGGGTATTTGTTACAGTGGAGCAATACAGTATTAAGAGTAAGAGGAGGGCCAGGTGGTAACACACATAATGACTTACTGCCCCAAGAGCAAGCTGACAGAAGATAGAAATCCTCTGAATACTTTGCACCACAATGCCTTTGAGATCACATGCATAGTTTTTTTTTTTTTTCCTCCCTTCTGTTTGTGTGTGAAACTCTGTAATGACAAAGACATGGGGTGTAAAGGGTGCACCCACCATATCATTAAGCTTAAAATTGCATTTCCGAGCAACGCGTTTTCTTTGTGCAACACTAGGCATGGAAAAGAAGGTGCAGTTAACAGCTCTGGGAAACTATAGGATCATGAATTAGGTGAAAACAAACAGATTGCAATCAGCAGGTACAGTGTAAACCAGCTGTCAGTTAAAAAAAAAGAAAAAAAAAAAGACAAGGTATAGGAGGAAAAAATGGAAAAAGGTATAAGGGTTGTTTTTGTATCACAGTGACTTTTCTGTCACCTTCCTATGATTTGCTAGTACTGCTACTTAATTACTTTATCAGATTTATACCAACATGAGCCGCATGCTTATGAAAATAGCACAAGTTATACATTTATAAGATCTTCGTGCATGCATTCATCAAGATAAGATAAGATAAGGTAAGAAATTCCATGTTTACAGCAACACGATTATAATACAGCATAAAAGAGTAATCACTTTTATGAATTATTTTTTTAATAAACATATACACCTTAATATAAATTATTGATAATTATTATGAATTACTGAAATAAGATAAGACAGAGCTTTATGGTCATTGGCAAAAATAACTACACAGTTATGGTATAGTAAAAAAGCTAAAAATTCTAAAATAATAACACTAATGATTAAACAGTGTGGTAAAACAAACATTCACTTCTGATATTGGTTGGATGTAAAATGCAGTGAAGTCTAAGGAGGTCATGCATTTAACTGCAACAACATCTATCTGGTTTTTAAGCCTAAAATTATTCAACCGTTTCTCATAAATTACGTTAAATTACCTCTAATCCATAAACTACATATTGAAGATGAATAAAGCTTCTTAACCCATTGTAATCAGTTTTAAGTCTGTATGCATCATCTTTTTTACAAGTTTTTTTTCTCTTTTTTGGAAACATAAGTACTCTCATTTGTGGAAAAAGGGTGGAGCCAAAATAGAGGGATGGTTGAAACCAAAGATCGCTTCAGGACATTAGATGCTTCACTGAATCAGTGTCATGTTAGTTTCTCTGCTGGCCTGCCTGTTTAAGAAACTAAAGCATGTGTGATATAGAGAGCTGAAGTCCCGCCCCTTCCAGCTGTGCACCATGGGACCCTGAGAGGCATGTATGTTTCTGATCCTGTTTGATTTATGGCATCGTTTACAGCTATGATTTTTGTCTATTTAAAAGCAAAACACATCAAGAAACTCAGTTTGTGGTTAAACTGTTCAAGTATCAAACAATGAAAATATGCAAATAAAAAGACTAGACAGTTTGTCTGATACATCTGCAGCTACAACACAACCAGACTGTAGTGATTTTGACCATTTTGAATACTTTTACACCTCAATCTTTAAGGCACTTATATGTTTTTGAGAGAGATGCAGCCCATTCAACTATTTAATGTGAAACTCGATGCTACTTTACTATCATTGTCACAGCCTGGAAACCATTCTAAATTGATAAACATCATATGCGTAACATGTGTCAAAAGGGATGGGCCTCTATATGGGTTCTCTATATGTTATCCATCGAATCGAATCTAATGAAAAGAAGCTGAAAATGTCAGTTGATCATAGAGCTAGCTGTCAATCAAAGCCCACACATAACATGTGGATGGACAGCATCCACCCACCTGTCAATCAAAGCAGCCACACCTCTGATTATGTTTTACCTGAGACTTAATTTATATTTAATAGAGTGAATTATATGAATCCACCATCTAGACCAGGGATGTCAAACTCGTTTTAGTTCAGGGAACACATTAAACCAACTTTGATCTGAATTGGGCCGAAACCACTTTAATAATAACAATATATAAATAATATCAACTCCAAATTTTCCTCTATGTTTTAGAGCAAAATTAAATTATGTGATGAAAATATTCACATCTACCAACTATCCTTTAAAACAATGTGAATAACATGAATAAACCAACACTTCTTCAGAAAACTAAGGGCAACTTTAACAAGATTATGTCTCAGTTTATCATTTACACGTCAATTACAATGTACAGATTATTTATTAGTGGATCTGCAAATATACAAAACATTTAATAACATTTCAAAATGTTCATATTTGTTCAGGTTATTCATGTTTTTTGTGAAATAATAGTTTGTTTTATTGTAAATATAGTAAAATGACATGAAAATGTTTAAATTAAAGAGCAAAATGTGCAGTTATGAGTATTTATAGGGTTAGGGTTAGGTTATTATTATGATAGTATTTTACTGATCTGACCCATTTTGATCTGTATGTGGAACCTGAAATTAAATTATCACTATATTCACGGTCATTTTTGTATTTCACAAAGTTATCCCACGGGCCGGAATGGACCGTTTTAGGAGCCGGATTTGGCCCCCGGGCCGCATGTATGACACCCCTGATCTAGAAGTATAGTGAATGGGACATTTTGCTATAGAAACCAAAATAGGATTTTGTGCCAGGCAGTAAGTGTGTTTGTTTTCTGCTCCAAACTTTGGTATTCTGAAATGGGAAACTATGGGGATTTAACCATGTTTGGAGCCAGAGTCATAACCATTCATGGAACTGCAGGTTTTGGCTTTTGGCTTCTTCTTTTAGTCCCAGAGGTGGTTGAAACTATAGTTCTATTTTTGATTTTTTTGATTTATTTTTAATTTACTGGATATCTCATATATCACTGTCTTTTAGTACGTGACTTTATTTCCCAAAAAGACAATAATTTCACTCAGAAAATTTTGAAAAAAACTGACATGAGTATTTATTTTTTTCCCATGAGGAATTCAGCTGTCACACTGACCCGTTTCATCAAGAATATTTGTCCAGTTCCAAAAGAAATATATGACATATCTGACATAGTTCTGTTCATTTCAAGCAGCAACCTCTGAGACAGGAATGTGAAGCCAATGTGCATGTGCCAAAACCTGCTGTAACATAAATCTGAATTTCCTGGTTTATTTACCGTAGGTTGGAACACTCTTCTCACTTTTGTAATTCTTCATAATTAGTTTGTGTGTTTATGAGCTTTGCCAGTATATAGCCTGTTCCAGACTTCTCGCTAATCTTATAGAATACTCCAACCGTGAAAAACTTTTCTTCTCTCCGACGATTATAAAGTTGCACAATAAAAACAGACATAAAGTGAAACCATAGTGTCTTTACGTCTTCACTTGGCTTTTCCCCTTCCCGTTGCTTCCCAATGGCCCCGATGAATTCTACACTATAGCGATAAACACATGCTAAATCCCGCCCACATGTTTAAAGCGAGCAAGCTCTTCAGAAACACACCTTTCCACCCACGTACGATGACATAAGCTCATGAACAAACTGGTAATGTTCCATCAAAGCTTATAGGGCCCATTAAAACACAGAGACACACATGGAGCCAGGCTCGTAGTTAACGCCCACACACTCTCGAATGGCGTGCTTTTCCATCACTGCAATTGCCAGTGACAATCAGGTACCCCACTCAATTACACCTGGCTAATTGTTGAGATGCCACATTACCATAGAGAGGCTCACAAAGACAAGTCACATGCTTTAAGTAAAGTCTATTAATACGCAATGCATATTGTAGCATGCTGTGGTGCTGATGAAAAAGAAAAAGTATTGTGTTTTTTTTTTTTACATAAGCACACAACACCCTCATGTAATCAGATAATGGATTATTTAAGCATCTGCTCCCACCATGCCATAAACTGATGGAGATTTTTTAGAGTAGATTTTCAAACCCCCCCCACCCTTTCAAACAAACACATAGACACACGACTGCAAAAAGCACACAGCGCACACTTTGCCTGAAGGATTTTAATTTGAGATGCAGACTCCAGTGTCATAGTGAATGATATTAAAAGTCGTATCATGAATAAATCAGGAGACAGAAGACTCACCTCAGCAATGTGACAGTGAGCAAAGAGAAACGGCACACAGGAGGAGAGATGGAGCAGAGCGGGAAGGTTCACAACTGACGGAGGAGAGGCCGATAAATAAAGACACTTGCATTTTTAACAATCCACGATACAGTGCCGCCATTAGTTTATGACATTCTGGAACAGAGCTGTAATTATTTTACTGCTAAATCCACCACAGCATACCTTCAACTGTCTAATCACTCAATAATGTTTTTTTTTTATTTTTTTTATTTTTTTATTTTTTTTTTATGACTGGACCAAACGGCAACACGTTCACAATGAAACCCCTCATTTGTAACTAATCAGTCAAATGCAACATCAGTACGAATTGACAGATTTTGACTCGCAGTTAGCGCAACGGGACGTCACAGCAGGAGAGTGGTACATCCCAAACATTTTGAAGGGCAGGTTTTCATTCTGAACCGTCAATTAATTGAGATCTACAAGGAGCTGAATTGATCTACAGGAGCTGTGATCATGGGAGACTTTGAAAAGTTTAGTCTGGTTTGTGCCACTATCACAGTTAATAAAAAGTTAACGCAGATGCAAGCATGTATTCGATCCTCGTGTTTAATGGACACGAGTTACCTTTGACCCCTACAGTATGGACAGACCACCCTTTCTGTTTTTAAATCTCTTCTTAAAACCATTTTGAAACCATGTGAAGTGATTGAAGGCCTTTTTACTTTATCGTTTTCATTTGGTAGTGATTTATTGTTCTTATTTTTTTAATTGTAGAACCTTTTACAGTTTTATCTATTCTTATTTTTATCATTTTATTTAGTTGTTTCATTTTATTTATTGTTCTGTACAGTACCATTTTTTTTTGTACAGTTTCTGCGTTTTAATTTATTCTGTATTTTATCTTTGTATTTTGGTCTGAATTACTCTTCTGAACAGCACTCTCATCCACTGTGGTTGTTTTAAAGTGATTTACAAATAAAGATGGATTGAACTGGATGTGACACCATAGCTTATATTGTAACTAGGATCAGATTTTTTGGGAGGGATGAAAGATCTGGTTCTAACATTCACCTGAACTGAACAGAATTCATAAATGTCCTCGTGCACTGGGGTGTCATAAAGGGAGGGGGTCATGCAGCCCAGACTTTGTGGGGGGCCCATAGAGCATTGGAGGGTTGAAGGGGGTCCAGTGGATAGAGGTTCGATGTGAAAATTTCATGTAAGACCTGTTGCATAATAGAGGAACAGAACCTGGGAGTTGGGCGTTCACAAAATGTAGAAATCAATGGTGGGAAGTAAGTAAGAATAAGTACTTTGTTACTGTATTTAGGTCCATTTTTTTTAGATACCTGTACTTTATTGTATTCATTTTTCGGTCAACTTTTTACTTTTACTGCTTACATGTTTGCATAAATATCTGTGCTTTATTGTCCTGACATTCTCAGAATAAGCTCAGTATTTTTTCAAACTAAATGGAAGCAACAGTACAGAAACTAATTCGCTTCGGAGGAAAAATTTAATTTTTTCCCAAATTTCCTGTCCATACCCAAAAACCTGAGTACCATGACCCCGATTAAACATGTTACTATCGTAAGTCACTTTTAAGGGCTTTATTTTTGGATACTTTTGAAACTTTTAGGATTGTGTTTGATTCAGTTTTACGGTAAAAAACAAAAACGAAAAGAATCAGTTTTACTTTATAATTTTGTAATTTACTACAATTGAGAAGTTGTACTTTTTTGTTTACTTAAGAAAGTACAGTGGTACCTCTACTTATGAAAGACCCCAGCTAATGAATAATCCAAATAACAAAAAACCTTGACCTCAATTTTTCATCTATGAATATGAAAGACGAAAGGAAACCGAAACCCCAGAGACATAAATACTATGTATATTACTGTACGTACTGTATGTAACTAAGTAATCGCCCACCGCAACGAAGCACATGCCCCGCGCACCCCACGAAGACCAGGAAAAGCCTTCAAAGGCAATCATCCCTGGATCTACACCACACCAAATGTCCGTCAACAAACACCACATACAAAATTGGTAATTTTTTAATAATTTTTCAAAGGGTTTGAGGGGTAGTATTTGGGGTCTTGGAACTAATCAAGCCTTTTACATGTAAAATGTGACTATTTCTAAAAAATTCAGTCCAAAAACACTTCTGGAACCAATTAATTTCATAAGTAGAGGTACCACTGTCGTTGGATCAGTGCTTCGACTTTTACAGGAGTAACTTTTCACACAAGTAGCTGTACTTCTACTGAAGTACACAAAGTGAATACTTCTGCCACCTCTGGTAAAATTCACTGTTGTTTCACACCAGTTATGTTAGTGATGTATGATGCACCCACATATATAACGGCACCCCTCCCCCACTCCAACAAAAAGAACAAAACTAAAACATCCTCTGTTTTTTTCTTTTTGACAAATCACACCCTGAGTGTAACCTCTCTGCTGTTCCGTCTGTGTTAACACGGTAATGTAATGCAACACTTGTGGCAACATACACATTCTATACGCCCACATGACCGGAGGAAAGTCAGTTACCAATTCTTTTTAAAAAAAAGGAACAAAATTCAAATAGCAAGCACTTAAATATTGACAAACAACATGACAAAGGTTGTGCTACTAAGCTAACACTAAGCAGATTCAACACTACAAGTATTATTTTTTCACCACTAAAGCGGAGCAAAAATAAAGGTCCTATTGTGAAGTGATTATGTCCAGTTTTGTTGTACCTTTGTTGTTTTTTTTTTTGTTTTATCATACCTTGATGTTCCATGAATGAAGCAGCCATTAGCGAATATTTTACTGCCTGTTGTATTGATTCTGGCTTGAAACAAAAGGGCCACAGTTGGTGCATCATTCAGTATTTTTGGTTTATTTAATACAGACAAAGACATGTACATAGATAAATGAGGAACTGCAGTCCCGTCTTAACATCAGTGTTTGTTAGTGAATGTTAATTTGAAAAGACTTTTCCCTAGAAGAATTGTACAAAATCAAAATAGTACTGTGTGAATTATTACATGAGAGAAGTTTGAACAAAAAAAAAGTATTATATTGTAATGTTCTTCAAATTGAATACTGTAAAATGCAAAAAAATACACATCAATAAAACATGGGCATGAATAAACCAGGATTTCATACCTGTCTTAAAAGTGGTTTTTAAACAGTTTTTTAATCATTTTATTTAATATGAAATGTGTTTCCATCAACAATTTCCTTTAATCTTTCTCTCATATCAAGTACAACGGGTGTCCCTCAAGAGTCGATCCTTGGGCCAGTTTTCTCTTGCTGTCTTTGATCTCCTTGGATGATGTTATCCATAGTTAAATTATCTTTTTTCATTGCTATGCAGATGATATACACTCACTGTTAAGCCCTCTGACCTCAGTATGCGGCATTCTCTGTAGGAATCTTTGACTGACATAAACAAGATGCCTAAGTTCAATCACATGCATCTACTATTGCATCATAAATCATGACTGTTCCCACACTTTCCTAAGTTACTCACAACCTACAATTAGTGACATTAGGGAAGGATATTTGATAAGTAGTTAGTGGAGGCTTTAGAAGATATTATGATGTCAGTTCTTACACATCTTTTCACAATTTGTTCTTATATAAAAATACTTATTATCCTGCCAAAAAAAAAAAAAAGATTACAGCACTTACAGACCCTTTTACAAAGAGCAAAAAGTCCCCTTGATCACTAGTATTAATTGATTGGTCATCCAAAGTCATGTGTGTTTGGTCACAATTTAAAAAAAAACATAGATTAAGGGGAAAAAATACACATGATGTGATGTGTCATTATATCACATGATGACACGATTCCACTTTAGCCTACAAGGTCAAAGGTTACTTTCACTGTTGTGTGGGCGATACATCATGAATACATTAACAGATTTTTCTTCTTTTGTTTTGGTACAAATGTTCACCTTGTGCAGGTTACACACATAAGGATTTTCTAAACCTGAAGAGAGTTTTTTGAAACGTATTTATTTTTTAGACCCCACACATGAAGATAAAACCATCAGGCATTGGACAGTTTTGATCACACTGCATGCGGTGTGTTCTCATAAGCTCAGCACATCACAACACACATAATTCTTTCCCACCAAAGATCTAGAACAGGGGTGTAAAAGTCGTTTTAGTTCACGGGCCACATTCAGCTAAATTTGATCAGAAGTGGGCCACACCAGTAAAATATAAACATAAAACTATATAAATAATAATCAATTCCAAACTGTTCATGTTTAGGAGCAAAAAAAAAGGCAATTTACCTTATGAATATGTTTACATTTACACACCATCCTTTCAAACTGTGTGAATAACATGAGCAAACTGAACTAAATATATAATTTAAACATTATTAGGCTTTAGTTTGTCATTTACATGTGTATATTATAGCTTATAAATACACAAAACATTCAGTAATAGGTGGAATATTATTAAAATTTAACTTAATTCTCTTAAGACTTTTCCAGTTGTTCCAGTTATACAGATTTTTTGTGAAGTTATAATTTGTTTTCATGTAAAACATTTACAAATAGTTTACAAATTAGATTTTTGAGTATTTCTAGAGAGTGAATTGGGGTTTATACGTGGAACCTCAACTGAAATGATTTATATATATTAGTGAAATTTTTACATTTCACTAAATCATCCAAAGGGCCGGACTGGACCCTTTGGCGGGCCAGATTTGGCCCCCGGGCCGCATGTTTGACATGCCTGAACCAGAAACTGTTGCGTGATCTAACAAAAATGATAAAGAAACACAGCAACACCCAACATGGAAGAGGACACACAAGAGAAGGAAATTATGGTGTTCTTAGGACTATTTTTGACAGAAAAATCCAGAATGTCTGAGCTCCTCCAAACTTTACGTTTCGTGTCGGCTATGCTTATTTTTATTTCCTCACACTTCCTTATTATTCAATCAGCTCGCTTCTTCACTGGCTGCATTCCATTCCACGTCATGACTCAGGAGTTGTCAGCTTTAACCACACGTTAAGATTTTTTATTGTAAATATTAAACAATTTAATATGTATGATTGTCGGCCCATTTCAGAGCTGATAATTGGGACAGATTTACTCTTTACACACCTCAGACCACAGGGTAATACTGTATTATAAGACATAAGATAATCTGGTGTTTGTCGTCCTTGGTCGGGAAGGGGAAAAATTGACACAGAAAGACCCCAATTATCTTTATGTGTGTAGCCCACTTTAACTGAACTACTGGTCACTGAAATAATAACATATAGCAAGAGCTTATTGAGAAAAATCATGTCTACCAATACCATATTAGCCTGTAAGATGTCCTTTCACTGATTACAATGTGTAATGTTTATCTTTTATACAATGTTAAATATTATTCACTTGTATGACAATTATCATTCTGTTATGCACTTTTTGTTCTTAGTACTCAATTGTACATCATGCCCACAGCACATTCACCTGTTTATCCATAGGACTGTCTTATTGTAAACTGTGTATTGTGCTCTTGCTGTTAATTGTACATGTGTAATGACAATAAAAATTTAATTTAATCCAATCTAATGATTTAATTGATTTGTGCACATTCAATTCTATTCTAAATGCCTTAAATACTTTAAAAAGTACAATTTGTTTCCCAAAAACAGAAGGGGGATAAATACCAAAAATTACCGAAAGAGATGGTAACATTGGTAGTTAGTTATACACATCAAGTTGATATTTTATTTCACTATTTCAAAGGTTCTTTGGTGTTGTACATCCACAGGACCAAATATACTACATAATGGGTGATTTCATAGATAGTGGAACACGAAGGGAGTAATGTTAATACCATATTACATCATATGTGGCATGTGCATGTTTCATATTGCCCTCACATAATTCATTTGCTGATGACAAAGACTTGTGAAACACTAAGGCCCTCGACCTAGATCATTAACTTAAACAAATCCCTTTCATATAGAAGGATTTAAGCCTGCGGGGCATCAATAGCAATGGCATGACATTAGTTACATCACACACAACATGAAGATAGGGAGCTCAGTTTGAGGTGGATTGCCAAGAAGCTTGCGGAGGAAAACATCAGAGGTAGCAGGGTCAGCAGCATAAACATAGAGGCTACATATATAATTGTCCAGGCCTAAGACATGGTGGGGTTTCCTTCCTGTAAGGCTAAATTATGAGGAGTAAAACTATGACAAGGAGATTTAGAAGTGAAGTAGAACTCAGTTCTTTAGGTGTCACAGTTCCGACTCAGTGTGGGGCACTTAGTGCTAAAGGGTTACAACCTGTAGACCACCTGTGGCTGTAAGGGGAGCTGTGATTGGTTGATACTGCGCGCGCACACACACACACACACACACACACACACACACACACACACACACACACACACACAAGCACACTGACTGACTGCCAGGCTCTGGTTCACACACGGCATGGAACTCAAGGTTAGCAGGCCTGCAGGGGCTCACTCAGCTCCAAGAAAATGTCTATGAGCGTCAGCACTTTCACTTTATGACTGCCTCATGCAGACACACACAAACATTTATCTACATACACACCCATAGAGCTTGTACTGCTGCATGATTATTTGATATGGTTATCTGTATAAGCTAATGTTCTGTGTCTGTGACTGTGCAAGAGAAGTAAAAAAAAAAAAAAATCCTTGTTTGCGTGTTTGTGTGCAAGTGTTTTGAGTTGATCCCACTGAAAGTCACCTCTGATAGCCATTATACACCCACGCGCTGAAATATCCCTCAATTTCTCTTACCCCCTACCAGCTCACTCCCCCACAATGCACACTAAACAGACGAGGTTTGTTGCTGTGTTTTTCTGATTTGCAGGGGATTTACAACAGTGCCACGGCCATATTAAAAGGAGGGCTACGCTTCAAGGACTAGTCGGTGGATCTTAAGCACAGCAGTGGATCTGTGACGTGTTGATACCAGAAATGAGTTTTTGAATCTACGGTTTGAGAATCAAAAGTGATTCCGACCATCAGTCGGTGTCAGTTCGCAGCACACACTGTAACATGTGACAGAACAGACATAAAGGTGTGGTTCTTTGTTGCGTGACTGAATTTATTTACGTGCCCTCAGCTGTGAGCTTAGCATTATGTGTGGCAGTGATTTGAGAGAGTGTATCCACATGCAATTACGCAGGGAGGATGCGTCCACCTTTATTTGTATGTGCGCTAGTGTTACGCGGCTGTAAATCACCTCTGTGCCTTTGTCATGCCGCTGCCTGCCTCTCAGACTGTGTTCTGTGATAGATCCTGACAAGCTGCTGTCTGAATTATTGATTCTCTGATCTGAAAGTTTGATGCTTAGCCCGAGGGCTGGATTAACCTGCCGACAGCACCGACAGTCTCCCCCCTCTGAGGCAACCGCACAGCACAGACGCACACAATAACGCACATGCATATTCATGTGCACCTATGTGCGCAGACGTATACACCTGACACCAGTTGACGTCGCAGACCCTCCCCTCGGCTGGTTAGACAGAGCTGCAGATGACATGCATCCTCCCACTTACAGCTGTAAGAAGGCTGAGTCTCACTCTGCTTCTCTCACTGTTCATTTGTCCTCCTGACCCACTGATGTGTTTGGTTCCATATGAATAAAAATCTCACACAGTTACCAGCTGTTTGAGGTGATGCTAGCCATGTTTTCAAAGGTAATGCTAGATTTAGTCTGAGCTGAACATAGTGTAAAAGAGTCCACTGTTGCATGTTCAAACTTATTGATGGGTATGAATAGAAAAATCAGATGCACAATATATGATTCCTGTGAAAACTAAAAGCATCAAACTGTATAATTAATATAATATTTTGGAATCATTTGTCCAAGCACTTTTAAACTGAAGCCGTTTGTCAGAGTTTGATCTAAGAGTTGTCGGGTGCCTCAAGACTGGATAGAATCTGTTCCTTGGATTCAGTTCAGATTTTATTCCTGATTAAAAACAGATACTAGGTTCATTAAGTAACAGGGGCGCTCCAGCCTGTAGTACAGCGGTTAGGGGGTGCTGAAAACGGACCAAAATGTTCCCACTTCAATTCTGTCGAGATAACCTGTGTTGTGTAACAGTCCTCCTTGTGTCTGTTTCCTGCTTCTTCTCTTCTGTCCACAGTTGAAATATAACACAGAACACCTAATCTAAATCAATGGAAAGTGCACACGTGTAACACATTTTTCAGGCTAATTCTGGTACCTTAGTATGGACCAAATTATATATGAATAATACATTATGAATATTTAATTTTGAATTACATATGAATAATAAATTACATATATATTATATATGATATTTGACATTCAACTGTATTGCAAGACACACTGATAGTTCATCTTAATGAAGGTCAGTAGACATGTTATTTACATTACAGCTGCATATTTTACAGCTGTAATGATCATTTTCAATGGAAATCAGCAATAGAACACTTCTTTTTCCACCGTTTAGAGCCAGGTCTCCCTCTTGAGTCATCATATGCTCATATGATACTTTGGCATCTGTTTTCAATACCCAGGATCTAATAATGACGCATATTTAAGTCATTATATGCCAGTAATTTGACAAATGACTACAGAATTTTACATGACATTTTGTTTTTGATATTTTTTTTTTTTAATTTGAAGTCTTGTTTTCTGTATTGTGCGGGAATTTTTTATTTTTTTTTTAAGAGTAAGTTATTTTGCAAGTTTTACAGTGTATATACTAACCTTAATGTCAATGGTTACAAAAGGATTAATCTAAGCATAAAAAAACATTGTTGGATTTCACATTCTGACTCACCCTGTCAACATATGTGCAATACAAATAAATTTTATGAGCTTGAAAAATCAGCCCAAAAATCATAGCCAATTAGCAATCGATGTTCACAAATATAATCATCATCACAAGGCATTAGCTACATTGAGAGCTTGTTATGTCCTTGTCTTGTTGATAACTTACTACCAGTAGGTGGCAGGAACATATGCACATAAAAATATACTAAAGTGCAGAAGGAGGGTAAGGATGAATCCCATTTCACCGGACATATGTAGTGTGTCAATAATTTGTCTGTGCAACTCTAGTGTTCCAACCAAAACTGTGAGGTTGGAGTTTAAAACATTTGAAAATGTGCTACAAAAGGTCGAAAACTGTTCTTGTATGTTCCAATCAGTAGCTGGCAGTGTTGACAGAGCCGACAGCTGGACAAACCTCTCCAGACATGTGGTACCACCATTGATCAGCAGCTTGTTTCAATTTTCAGTGGCGTCATGTCTTTATAATATGATAATTGGAAAAAAAAATATCCGTTGCTGCCACTAGGAAACATAAAATCCCTATCTATCTATCTATCTATCTATCTATCTATCTATCTATCTATCTATCTATCTATCTATCTATCTATCTATCTATCTATCTATCCATCTTCAACATATCAAGCCTTTGATGAAACAGAAGATTATGTCAATTTACACACAGAAGACTAGGATTAATATACAGTGATATATCATGTTTAATTTTGCTCATCTTTCTTATTTTAGGTACCCATCATCGTTTTTACCACACTAACTAAGCTGTTTAATGTCGACAGTGGCAAAGCATTGTTGAAATGCAAAAGTTTCAAGGTGAAACACCAGACACAAGGATAAAAGAATATTAAAAAAAACATTCTGCCATTTCCCAGGACACCTACAGTACCTGTACTAACAACTGGACTCAGCTACCAGGCTTTTATTAACCATACTCGTGTGATATCAGACAGCTGGCCTGTAAGTGAAACAACTACTGTAGTCCTCAGTCAACTCAAACAACCAATAAATATAGTTTGCTGATCAAAAACACAAAATATAAATTTACTTTAATAACTGGAGCACCAACTCATCCCCATTTGCGCTCACATTATTATATCAAATAAGAAAAAAATGTGAAAACATGTTTCTGTCCTTTACATTTCTTTTCAGTATCCCCAAACAAACTTAATCAACTAAAAAAGACTATTACCAAACCATGACTATGGCATTTTTTAAGACATCCCCACAACTCAAAAAACAATATTCTAGACATGTTGAATGAGCTGAAATGTGACATCCTCTATCAGTATGTGATTAGCTGAGGCTGAGAATGTGCAGCTATTTGATCCATGTGTAATGTGGCCTTCATCGTCACCAAGTAATCTGATCACCTGAAACTACTTAGTTTATTTCCTATAAACCAGCATGTGAAACACATATTTAAAATTTTCAGTCTTTTTTGTAACTTCTTAAATCTTCATAATATTACTCAAAACCCTAAATAATAATAAAAAAAAAGAAACAAAGCTAGAGCATCACCACAAAGACTGTAAAGATTATATAAGCACTAAGTAGCGAACTAAAACATATTGATAGCCTCCCACTCTGCTGTAATTGTAGCGTATGGAAACCCATCATTAATAGAAACAGATTGCAGTGGCCCAGGTCTTTGGACAAACACCTAATTAGGGTTAGCATGATGCAGTGGTTGCTGGTTTGCTGACAGGCTCATTTTTTAGTAAATAAGTCTCTCATTTCCACTTGGTGCACAGTAAAACCTACAGAAAGTGCATAAATTGCCAGTGATAGAAGAACTCTGTACATTAAATATGGAGACAGGACGGAGATTTGTTGCATAAATTAGCATGACGTTGTGATCTAAAAAAATGCTGGTGGTAAAATCCAAATATCCAGTCTAGATCTAGTAAAACTGTCATTTAGCTCAGAGTGTCGTCTGTTGGAATAAACCTGCATTTGGGTGACTATTTCAGCAGGTGTTATCTTTTCTTCTGAGCTCCCCTACAATGCGCAACAAGAATTTATAACCACCTCGACTAAGAAAGTGAGAAGAGATGTCCTGCATACTGTCCATACATACACTGCATACACTTTAATATGTATCTCCTTTAAGCAAAAATCTTTGATAAAAGTTGGAAAACTGTTACGGTCTTATATTCTAGTTCTTTCCTAGTTGAATGGACAGTTTGTGGAATATCTTTTCATTTCTACATATGGAGCAGATGACAGAAATGTAACAGAGACAGGGAGAAAGGTTCACAAGTACACAACATTCCAATTACAGATAGACTTGTATTCTAGGAAATACGTTCTCTGAGAATGTTCCTACCAAGAACTGTACTCGCCAAATTCACAAAACCATTCACTGTATTCTTGATATTGAGAAACAATCTCTGCTTTCAAGAGGCTAGTTAGCATGATCCCTTGCTCAGCAGTGACAAGGTAAGCTAAAGTTTCTCGTTAGAATTCTCAATTGTGGATTTAAACTGTACCAGCATTCTCAGCGCTGAAAAAAATACAAGCATTTTTACTGGGATTCAAAGATCGCATGTAGTTTGGGGTGCAAATTTATGTGTCCCAAGGCTTATCGAGCTCTTGTATTGGGGGAGGGGTTGGGTTCTACTGCGCACACACCATTTATGTGACTCCAAAGTATTCTTGTGGGCCTTGTGATGCATTACATTCATTATAATTTTGAGACAGTTATGTCTCATGGGGGTCTGAAGGGGCAAAGGCGGGGTACACCCTGTATGAGTCATCAGTTCATCGCAGGGCTGAACATATATAGACAAACAATCACATGTACAGACCCTTGTTTATTTGACATGTTCGTATCTTTACAGAGTTCGCCAGGGACTTTTACCGACGAGAGAATTAGCAGATTCATTCATTCTAATGCTATTAGGGTGATGGCCAATCTGAAGCTCCAAAGGTGACAGCACTGAAATCTCATCTGATATTTCATGAGAGTTACGATGCTCCTGCCTAGAACAACCGTCAATGGAAACATGTTCAAGCACAAATATACTTTGTCGAAATTTTAGGAATATCAATATTGTTTTGCGAAAAACTGTAATGGAAATGCAGCTACTTTCACATTCACACCTATGGGCAATTTAGATTGACCAATTAACCCATCAGTGTATGTCTTTGGATGGTGGGAGGAAACCAGAGTACCTGGAGAAAGCCCACGTGGACATAGGAGGACATGTAAACTCCATACAGAAAGGTCTGGTGCTCAAATCAAACTAGTGTCCTTGGTTGTGAGGCGCAAGTGGTAACCACTGTGCTTCCCCAGTAATATTATAAGGTTAGGAATTACTTTTAAATAACAGTAACAAGTAATTGCACACAGTATTACATGAACTATGGACAGTCAGTCAGTCAATCAGTCTTTGCATATGTAAACTTGATAGTTTAAGAAATGCAAACTTCACAAAACAAAACAAACTGCACCTCAGAGGGTTGATGGTTGATCAAAAACCCACTTGTTGAATGGTGAACATTATAAACATAAACCTTAAAATGGCATTTTACCTCATGTATTGTATGGTTCTCCACATACTGTTGGCTTTTTTTGTGTATTTAACCCCAAGTTTTTGGTACTGTATCTGCCTGTGATTTATGTAGCACACTGAGACAAAGAGTGACTAGAGTATGAGCCCAGCCTGACCTCTATGGGGTGGAGGAGAGAGAGAGAGAGGGGGGTGTAGATAAAGAGATAAAAGGATAAAGAGGGATGAGAGACGATGGAGGATACAGGAGAGGAAAAGGAAGGAACAGTCTGCTTGCTTCCTGTGTTCATCTATATTTCACAGCACTTTCAATTAGGAGCTCTGCAACTGTAGAACGGTCGAGAGAGATAAAGAGAAAGCTGGAGAAAGAGAGAGAGGTTTGCTCCAGGTCACTGTGGTCTGGTAATGGTCTCTCTCTCCCTCTCTCTCTCTTTAAAGGTGTTTGCAAACATATCGTCTGTTTGCTTTGGCCTGAAGCAGAGCACCCGCTGTTAGGTTGTTGCATCTACATAATGCTCAGGTTATTTTTAATGTGTTGAAGCTCAAGCACGCTGTAATTTATCAAGAGAATCCACATGGAAGGGGTTCTTTCTTTCATTGGTCAGAAAAGTTGGAAGACAGACTTTTTTTCCTTGGAGGGGGAAACTCAATTTAGAACTTTCGGACTGATCGTAGTGCAAAAGGTAGCTAGGGTCACAGTACAAACAAACACAATTTTGAGAACTTTATAGTTTGACATGGTGGGAATGCTTTTTAAAGATGTTTAGTGCTGATAGATACACCTGATGCAGGTAAAAGTTCTTGATAATTACAAGCATATTTAAAGTTTAGCGAGTGTTGTGTGGACTTCAGGCCTGAGTCAAGCAATGTAAGAGTCAGAAGATTTTTGTCTGAGATTAATCGAGTCTAAAAAAAGAGCAGGAAAACTACAGAGAGAGGAGCAAAAAGAACCAGTGATGGAAACCAACGTAGTAGTTATGGGTAGTTATGGGTAGCTGAGAGCAGAAAATGACAGATGCAAGTGAGAACTCTTTATTTTGTTCTCGTTTTTTTTATATTTGGAATTTCCTTTACCTTTTCTTGTTAAAAAGCAACGGCACCAAAATGTATCAATTAAGTCTATTATTATCGGTGTACTGCTAAGATATAAATGAGACAATATAAATGGACAATAGACTAATCTCGGTCATTTCTGTATAGCCTACATTACAAGAAAGGGACATCAACAGTTACAATCTCAGAGTGACATCATACGTGGTCGAATATTGAAATGGCCATATGTCAAAAACGGTACCGAATATTTCTTTGAATTTTTTTTTTTTTAAAGGGATTGCTAATGACCAATAAAGTAATTAGTTAGCCAACACGGAACACTAGTTTACAAGTAAGTTACCAACATCCAGATCCAAACTTTGCCAGACTTGTACTGCTTTGCGGAGGTCTGCGCTCTTGGAGTGCTCTAGTTTAAAAAGTTATAGCCAGATGGGGGGGTCTTCAGTAGGTCGGAGTGGACTGCCACTTGCAGGGGTGAATGTGAAAACTATCGCTCATTTAGGTCTTTGTATTTCTTGAATTTTTTGTTTGTTTTGTTTTTGGGTTTTTTTTGCCACTTATGGGCACAAAAACCAGTATGGTAACTTCACTGACCTTGCTTTTTGCATGGCAAAACAATTTGAAAACGTTCACACAAACATAATAAAGTCTTGTTAGGTCTGCCAATAACACACTAATTTTGAAATTTTGAGTGCCCTGAAAATCCAGTGGGAAGTAAATATGTTTAAAGTCAACTGTTGATCTTCTGTTCCTGGATCAGTTTCAAAGAACACTCTAGTGAATGGCACGGTGCACTGGATAGCCAACCTTCACATGCAAACGCATCATTAAAGTCCAGTTTGTGGGCTGTGGGCTGAGAAAATTCACTACGCTCCAGCAGTCCCTGTAGAGACTCAGATCAGCCACAGAGAGCAAAGCTCAACGATTTTTTTTTTTACAGCCATAACACAAAAGTCTCTATCTGGCAGAGTGTGTGTCTGAGGAGCCTGTCAGCCAAATAGCAGGGTTGTTGTCAGAGTGGAGCAGAGGTGGGGAGTCTGTACCGATGCTGTCCTCTTACCTGGATGGAGCAACAGCTGATGGGTCTACATTCCTACATTCCTACACCGCACCACTTACAATACAACTGGGGACAAAATAATTTTTAAATGTTTCTATGTGAGACCACTATCACTACTGTGAGCCAATGACTTTAATGTTACAGAAAGTTACATTGGAACAGTCAAAACTGAAAATTGCTTTTCAAGGATTGTTGAATTCTAAGATGGAGCAATGCGGAGTTGAAAGCATCACTGCTTTCTTTTTTTTTTGCAAAGAAAACCTTGTTGAAAATAGGTATAAAGTAGAGTGTATGTTGGATTTTGTTCATTTTTATCCTTTTCATGAATGAGCCGCTGTGCTTCTGCAGGTCACGCCTATTTGCTACCCCTATTGTTGAAACTGAAGAGCAACATTAGACATAAAGCCTGCATGAGTCTTCCAAATATGTGGTGTAAAATAAAAAAAAAATATGAAGCTTTTTTTGTGGGACTCACAAGTGTGCAGCTTATATTCAGACAAGGCCATTCGTTGATAATACATTTTAGATGCTTGTGGTCTAACCAGTGTTTTTCAAGTTCTGTGTTTCTCAAATATTCCAGCTTTTAAGGGAGTTAACAATATAGTTTAACCTTTTATAGGAAACTTGCCCTAAAGAATCACTTGCAAAAAAGTAAACACTTGCAATAAAACAATTGTTATGAGATGATAAACTGACAAAAATCACTCACATTCACTAATTTACAGTGTCAACATTTCTAGAACATCTCTTTGAATTACTTTGTAGCACGGGATTGGTCTCATATTTAATGTTAGTGGAATTCCCAAATATAGTAGTCACTTGCCCAATAAAGGGTCAATGAAACAAAACTAAACTAAAAAAAATACATAAACATTGCTTCGTTCCGCAAAGGTTATTTTCCAAATGTATGACAAAAATTGTGTTTAAGTGAACTTAAAATTTTTCTGCTGGGATACAGTAAAACTGGCAGAGGATTAACTCTCAGCTCTGTAATATTTCAGTTGTTTAAGAAAATGACATGTGGTTTTGTTACTGAATCTCAGGCACATGCAGAAAAAGGGTGCTACAGGGGCTCTGGCACCTGCCCCAAAGTGCCCTTTTGACTGGGACTGGGTTTTTTTGGGCTTTTTTGTATTTTTAAAAAATAAATGAGTTCCAACAGCAATGCTCTCCACAATGTAGCCTTGATCATATATGAAATTACGTAAGGTATTGCCCACTCGTGATTATCAGAAAAATATTTCCCAACAGGGCCAAACAGTATTGTTCCGCCCCGAAGGAAATAATGCAAATAATTGTAGCAGTTTACTTCCCAAATTCTGGTTCAAATATATTACTGCTGGATAAATCTTAACTGACTCACTCACATATGATGTGCATTTTTTTGGGAACTATGGCTCCTGATTTTATCTGTAGGCATCATTCAGATTTGTCACAAGATCTGGTGTTTAAAGGCAAACGAAAAATAGGAAATATCAAAGAATTGCAACTTAAATCAAACCTGTACCTAAATTATTGTAAAAGAATTGAATCAGCATA
This sequence comes from Siphamia tubifer, assembly GCA_020466265.1. Taxonomy (NCBI): domain Eukaryota; kingdom Metazoa; phylum Chordata; class Actinopteri; order Kurtiformes; family Apogonidae; genus Siphamia; species Siphamia tubifer. The sequence goes on from CM035793.1 coordinate 34,613,317, forward strand.
AAAGCATATCGTCCCAGCCCTAGTATATATCTTACGACCACAATTCATCAGTCACATGTTCAGTGAACCCTTCGAAAGCATTTGCGTAGACATTTTTAAGAGCACAACAAGACGAAAAGTGCTGCTTTGAAGACAAATATGCAGCATCAAAAAAGGGACATCACACACACGTAATCACACAGGCATTATTGAGTTGTTACTAAAATTTAGCTTTAAACAAAGTTCACTTGTTTGACAATTTTGTTTTACGTGCCCTTTTAAAAAAATACATTGAGCCCCTGCCCCACCAAAGGTCTCTGCACAGCCCTGCTGAATCTGCACATCCAGCAACTAAACTGTTAAATGGTACATTTTGTGCAAACCTAGAAAATAATCCTCCCTAATTTTGGTGTGTTTTGAGACACTAAATCTTACATACTACCAGCTCTTGTGCCATTTAAAAAAATAAATAAATCACATCACAATTTAGGAACTCTGACTACTCAGAGCAATTACATTCACCACATTATGAATGCATCAACAGTAGGAGACTCATATAAAACTGTCAACATGACCTCATTTGATGGCAGCTACACAAACATGTGACTGAAGACATGTGGAAAGACAATAATGCATCTTAAGAAAAATTTCTGAGAACTTGTATGCTTTGTTGGCACCCAACTAAAAACCAATTGTGTTCCAAGTCCCAAAAGACTGAGGAACTAGAGTAAAGTGAGTCATTGTCTGTGATTTTTTATATGTAATTAGAATCATGACTAAATTAATATAATTCAAACACTGAACTTTTCATTTTTGCCATCACATATTTTAAGCATGGCAGATTTGAGTGTGCTTGTGCTATTTATTGAGGATATTAATCATTCAACTCGATGTGTGACTCTTAATACTCATTAAGTTGCTTTTTCCCCCTAAACTTACTGCTGTGGCATTTGTTGACATCAACAAATGACCCGTACACAACACAGGGAAATGGCTGAGACAGCTTATGTACAGAGCCCAGAAATTTGTGCTACTCCCTTGCTAGGCAGAAGAGGAATGAGGGCTACATGAGAGGAAAGACCATCCTTTCTGCATAAAGCAGCTGTTATCTGGCAGCACCTGCTTCTCCAGGGAGTTGAGGCCTACAGAGAAGAGACTTCAGCCCCCAGGCATAACCTGGGGCAATGTATGTCAGCCATATGCCCGAGTCGCCGCAGGGACTGTTGCGGCCACGGAAAGAATGACTGCAGTGTTTGGGCAGAGACAGAAAGAGCGTTTGAATGTGGATGACAGCTCAGCTGACGCCAAACCAGGTCAAAGCCGGGCCAGGAAGGATGAGGGGGCTCACACTCGGGCCCCCTCGGCTTCACTGTGCACCATTTTGATGTCAAACATCAAGCCATTTGATAAAAGTAGAGCCACAGGACACAAAGCAAAAGACATGACTGCAGGAAATGATGAGGAGTGACGTGTTCGGAAATTAATTAACGCTGAGATGGGAGTGAAGCACCTGCCTCTGGGCGTGCAGAGCAGAGCAGCCGTCTGAATCAATGAGGCTGTGTTCAGCTCTCTTTGACCAGCCGGCCAACCTGCGGCTGTTAGAAGCATATGAAAGTGTAATGAGATGTCTATCGCTCCGCTCAACGTCACCCTGTTTGAAGCTAGCCAGAGCTGGATGGAACACTGTGATATGATAGTGCCGGCTGACACCTGGGGAGTTGCACAGAATTGCCCCCCTTACAAAAAAATAAGACAGAAGAGTGTGGAGGCGGACAGCGTTTTGGGGGGGAGATGACTCCTCTGTGATAGAAACAATCTACCTGCCATCCAATCTAACACTCCTGCATCTCTGTGCTTTCACACTGAAGCCTCCCTTACACACTCTGAAATACAGTTTAATGGTGGAAGGAAGAAGAAACATAGGTACATTATTTTCTATTTCACCTATGCAAACCACCATCATTACCACAGAGAAAGTCGGTCATGTTTTCCACACATCATATACACATTAGTAGAGTTTCATTTTATTTTTAATAGGTTGTTGAAGGTTTTTTAATATGTTGCCTATTTTCTGAAAGACTGCAACAGAAAGACTTTCTTGTGTATCTTAAACACATGGAATGCAAAAAAATTAGCAAGTTTTTTAAGGCTTTTTTGGGCAAGTAATTGCAGGGTTTCCCCCAGGGTATTCTAAGCCTGGCGGGCCACCAGGCTTTCTCTGTGTGGTTTTCTATGAATGGGAAATACAGCCAGTGGAGGAAACACACCACTTTCAAACACAGCATGTGTTGGTAACTCAGGGTGACCCATCAGATTCCAAAAGTTAAAAGTGGTTTTCAGTGGAATGACACCTTTAAGTATAAAGATAGATGTCCCGACTCCATTGTGAAAAGAGTTGTGTTAAAATCATGTCCAGGTCACATCTGATGGAATCAGATCAGTGAATGGTCATTTCAGCTGTCAGTTACCTATTTAACCCTTTACCCTGCAATTACTCAAAATCTGCATCAACAGGTACATTTTTACAGCCTGAAAACACAAAAAAAATTTGATGCAGAATTCTTGCTTTCCCTCAGTCTTCTTGAAGTATACTTTGCTGAAAGGTAATTATGGACGTTTTGCCCTCCGACACTAAAAACTATGAAGCACTGCAACTGTGTTTTAAATATTAAAAATGAGCTGTTCTTGAGGGCAGTGACATCGCATCATGTGATCACTTGAGATGCTAGGGGGTGTCAGGTGTGAACAAACGTACTTAAGGTTGTTCACTCCCCGTCAAAAATAAAAGATAAAGCATGTCAGAACTAGCCTAAATTAATAGTGTCATCTCCATGTCTTCTGCTCACATTTGCTTTTTCTTCAGCTCTGCGTATATTTTTAAATTTCTTCTTCTTCACTCTCATTTTTCTATTCACCTTCAAGCCAAGAAAGAAAAAAACCTCTATTAAAACATGAACCAAATGCCAAATGAAATTATAGCAATTAGTGCAACATAGCATCTGTGGAGTCACATGCTGACCAAAACAATGCCTCAAGGAGAGTGAATATAGAGTGAATTCATCAGGTTGATGCTCTTAATGACTCTCAGGCCAATTATGAATGTCATTCACATAAAAATATATTCAGTGCCATATCAAGTGAATGTATAAAAGCCTTACAATTGCTGCTATATTCACCAAGACCTATTCAAAATCTGGTCTAAATCCATAGACACCCAGTGTGACTTTTGTAGCAGTATGAAAATGATTTTTTCCCCCTCTATTTAAGCTTTCTTATGTGCTTTATCACCATATATTTATCCCACCTCTCCAAAGGAGAAGCCAGGGGTATTGTTTTTTATTCTTTTTTGTTTGTCCATTTGATTTTCAGCAACTTTACACAAAAACTACTTGACCAATTTCCATTATTTTCTGAGGAAAGATGACAAAAGATTCCATAAAATTTGGGTGAATGTAGGTCACTAAAAATGGGTTTTCACAATAAGACATGGGGCAAAAAAGGTCAAATGCTTGCGAGACATAGCCACTTTTTGTAATATTATCCTCTGTATTGTGTACATTTTCCAGTGAAAATCAAGTATTTTTCTCATACGTCACTAATTATGATAACCTGACTCATGCCAGATGTATGGATGCTTCGCACGGCTGCTCGCATCTTATATCTGGGAAAGCACCATTCGCTTCTCTTTGTTAAGGCGGGTTTGTCAATTAAAATTATTCGCCCTGATTGGAGAAACCAGGTGCTTGTCATTTTGAATGACGTACTACTTCAATGAATCACACTGAAAGCAGCATGTAACGTAGATGAGAGCTCTTACCATACCTGGTTGGGAGAGGAGCCATAACATTCTTGCCACCAATAAATTCTTTCAAAACTGTTCTCTGTTCCACCTTTTAAAGAATCAATATGCGGTAGTTTCAACAACACCAAAATTGCAGAATCAAAGCCAAGTTCAGTCTCCTCCATACTAGCCACCATGTTTTTCAAAGCTACTGTGTCAAGAGTCTTCCTTATGTCATAACTTAAAATCACACCCAATGATCCTGATTGGTCCGTCCACAATTTGGACAGAGACAACAGAATGTCTACGGTGCTTTACCAGACCCTTGTGTGAAGCCCACGGTGCTGAGCGGAAACACACGAGGGTCGGCGAAAGCCAGGCTATAGTTATGTAGATGTTCCTAAAAACTAAAGTTGAGGGTTATTATATCCAAAATGGAAAAAATAAAAAAAAACTTTTTCAGCAAAGATATCAATACCTGAACTTAAAAGAAGTGTTTCCACTCTATCACTTTTAAACTCAATGGGTTTTACTGGTGAATCAGTGTTTTAGAAGATAACGATGTTTCCAGTGGAGCAGCGAAGTACCTGAACATCCAAATAGGTCATATCTGATGACCATGAAAAGATGACAAACTGCATTTTACACCCAATATTTACATGGATTTATAGGATTAGTGGATCAACAGGTATGAAACAGTTTATATCAGTTGATAATGTTGGTCCATGGTGGATGTTTGGGTCTTTAAGGGTTAATTGCAAGAGACCTCAGTGACTAATGTACTAATTGCTGAAATTGTGCTTTACCACACCTTAAAATTATTTATTCTATAGCAGGGGATTGTAGATCTCATGGGAACTCTTGCAGGATGAATTCACCCTAGCATCCCTTATGCTCCACAATGCTTATGTAATGTCACAATAAATGTCACGACATTTATTTCCATCCAGAGTTGCATTAATTTTAAGCCAAGGTCTTGCATCTGTGATGGGAAAGTTGAATCACTGTATCTTAACTCCACTGAGGATATTTGGGCTTCTTAATGGGGTTCAGGTCTGGACTATATAGAGGCCAGTCCATATATGAACATGCGGTGTCATGCTTCCTGAACCACTCTTTCACAGTTTGCATCTGATGAATCCTGACGGTGTCATTTTGGAATAAAAAAAATTGGAAGACATATTTCTGCTGAGGTTCAGACCTTGTCATTCAGTATATTCAAGTTCAGATTACATAATTTTTGGATATGTTGTTGCTGATCTGAGACAGAATAAGGTGAATCTTCCCCAGATCATAACACTTCCCCCACAGACTTGTGCTGTAGACACTAGTTATGATGACAACGCCACCCACCATGGATCTTCAATCAAAATAATTTTTCTTTTACCACAGTTCTTCCTCAGTGAGGATGCTTCAACATTCACACTAAACATCGGGGTTTAAATTTTTGCAGGCAGTCTTAAAAAAATAATAGGACGGATCTTTACATGGAGGAAATAATGCATTATATACCTCTATAGATAAAGCTATATACGGTGACTTCATTTCACTTTATCACTCGTCAATTTTCCCTTTACCCCTAAGTTGTGCAACTACAATTTGCACATAAAAACATACCTAATGGAAAAAAAGACCCTTTCAACAAAAATTAAGAGGTCATGATCTGGCAACAGGTGTAGCACAAATTATATATTACGCAAAACTGCAATGGAATGACCTTTTTTCACAATTACAGTCAGGTGAATTAAAAAAAAGCAGATGTTGACAGAAGAGTTTTAAAAAGAAACATGGACACAGTAAATGTGGACACACCAGGAAACCAATAATGTTTTAAATTTAGGACGGAATACAGGTCTAATTGTAATAATAACAAATATACCTTTAAATTATCACTATATTTATGGAAGGACTTCTTGTGTCATCTCGCAATAATAAATAAACAAATTATAGCATTTGTGATTTAATGTAAAAAGTAACATCACGTCCTTTTGTCCTTTTGATATTTAGCAAACGTCGGTAAAGTTTTGCATGTGATTATTGACTGGGTGGGGTGGGGGAGTGAGGGGGGGCAATGTTGCACCAGACGATATGTCTCCCTCCCCGCTCACAAATCTGTGATGGAGGGACTAACGATGTGCCAAGTGATTTATACTGTTCTGATGGTGCCAACACCCCCCCCCCCTCTGGGAGAGTGTCCATGCCCATGTCTGTAGAGCACCTCTGATGCAGCCTTCTACTGATACGCTTCTGAAACAGTGACATCTTTTCCAAAATCACTGCAAATGTCTACTGAGATGGATTTTTTCAACAAATGAGGAGTTCTTTACTACATCAGTGAGTGTTAAAAAAAACAAACAAACTTGTTGCCACTGAAAATGCAGAACTTATCCAATGGAAGGATCTGAACTAACTGAAATCCAGGAGGTGACTTTTGGAAGTGAATAACATGAATCGCATGGTCATAAATTTAATTAATGTTCCATATTTGAAGTTACTGATAGGGACAAGTACATTCTGTTATGTAAGCTATAAAATTAATTTGCATCTTTGAATATTTTGATCATCAATCACAAAGATCTGAGGTTTGGAGTCGCTTTAAAGTCAGATCATGAAGGATCTTCACTGTGATGGTGGTTTACGAGGGCTGATGATGTCACTTTTGTTTGCCCAGTTTGATCTTCTCTGCTCGCACTCCTTTTCTCGCAGCTTTTCCATCATCTGATATGGTGTTTCATTGATCTGTTTTCTCTCCTGCTTGTTTTGGCATTTTAACATGGAGTCAACAAGAAAAAGTCCCAGGGGCAGCAGAAAGTGGCTAGAAGGAGGTTTGCTGAGTTCAGTCAGCATTTCAGTCCGAGGAATTAAATACAGAAACTAAACATATACTTTAACACTGACTTAGGTTTAAGTTGTAATTTGCAGTGATTTCTTTGACTTCTGTTGTGTTGTTATAAACTAACCATGGTATATAATAACTATAGATCACACACTCATCTCAAAATATATAAACACATAAATTAAATGAGTGTTTTCAAGTAGAAATATTCCTTTTTTGGCTTTTGCTTGCCTTGATTAATTACAACGTCAGTACTTCTGTTTTTCTGGATGCCTGACAACATATGTGAGGTGCAGACCCTCCCCCCAGCCCTCAATTCACTGATCTACAAGGAAAATGCTTCGAATAAAACTAATGAAATGTTCCCACATGTGTGTTACTGATAAAGAAAACTTAAGTCTTAAATACTCAAGTTTCTAAGATAAATCTTGGGTCAAAATGTGAAATTATTAGAATTAACAAGAGAATAGGTTTTAATCCAAAGGAATATTGGTCTCAGATCTACTTCAAAACACTGTCTGCACATTATGATCCATTCACTTTGCAGGTTCTTTCTAGTGGAATATTTACTAATCCATTGTATACATGTACATAAACCACCATATATGTAGAATAACACACCATCATATATATTAAAAACATGAACTAACCAACACTTTTGTCATTTGTTTTCTGTATGTAAAATTTAGCACATTTAATATCTGACATAGATACTTTCTAAAAAATTGCAGACCAATGATATCCGCAACTCCATTAAACTCCATTCATTCAGAAATCAAATAAACACCCATCTTTTTTTTTAGAAATTCTACAACACCTGAAGCCTTTTGCTTCCGGAATCTGAGCCGCTATCATCTCCAAATGTTGTATTTTTGCATTTTTAGATGTGATTTGACTTGTTTTATCTTTAGTGCATTTTTTAATTTGTTTTTGGAAATTATTATTATTATTTTTACTCCTATAAAAGATTACTATTTTTCATTTATTTCACCCAATGTCATATTTTATTTATTGATTTAGTCACCTTTTATACAGGTGGTGCCAAAGAACCTGAATTACAAAACTGCTGAAAAAGTTTCAGAATTTGGTATTAAATATATTCACTATATTTATTTTATAATACATGCAGCATATATAGAAATAAATCAATTAAATTACTTGCTACTTTGTTTATGTCAGTTATTTAACCTACTGTATGGTCCACAGCTTTTCCCACTAAATCTAGATTATGTAGTTCATAGACTTGTGTTCATATTAAGAAAAAAACCCTAATATATTAACTTTTAACATGTTTGGTCAATTGTTGATGGTGTCATAAAATATCACATCCCCTTCATGTTACCAACAGGAATGTTTGTTACTGCTTCACTTCAAGTAAATATAATAAAATGCTTGCATGCAGTGATTATATTTCTGCTTTAATAGTGAAAGATATTAATCGAAGTGGTGAATATATAATTTACAGTATCCATAAGACAAGCTTCTATAATGTGGCACACCATGAGACTGTTTTTGCCACTGATGGGTGGTTAGTTAAATAAAAGAATGATGCTTAAAGCAAAGAAGCAGCACAATGAAAAGAAGATAAAAGCCATTTAAAGATTACAATAACCATATCTATGTTATGCTAATTTCCTGTCTTTGTTACTCTGTGATTAACACGAATACAGTTAATAAAATCTGAAACATATAAACATACACTGACCTAAACATATTTCTATGTAAATCTTAGAAATATATTCTCTCCTGTTCCACCTCCCCCACATCAGCAACAATCAAATCCAGATCAATTAGCATTCAGCATCAAATCTCACACAGTATGTACTAAGCCCAAGTCTGGTATTATTGAGAGAATAATTGTTGCCTTGCGGTGGTTTGAAGTCGTTCGTTGACTGACTGACACTGATACATACACATACATGAACAGTAATTACTAACAAGCAAGTAAAGACACATAAAGAATGAGTGACACTGATAATTAACACTCGTGCAACACATGCACTTCTCTTTCTTGTTCGTTTCAGAGGGGCCTGTACACCCCAGTCAGAATAATCCATCTCCATCATGTCGACACAGCGCTCCGTCTCTGGGATTGTCACACTCGCTAATTACTCTTTAAGATAATCAGCCTGTGTGGCTGGAGATGTAGCTCCCCTCCATGCCTCCGTCTTCTCAGGGAATGAGAGGTTTAATCTGTGGCGAGATCAGAGCTACTGGGAGCAGGAGGAGGAGGGATGGGAGGCGGGTGGAAATGAGAAGGAATTTGGGCATCTTAACAAACTCTTAATTACGTTCTCTATCCTCTGCTGGTGGCAGGCATAAATGGCGGTCCCCAGGGAGCCTCTGATCCACTTTCTGATCTACAGAATTCACAGCCGAGCTGCTGATCAAAAAGATGGAGCGGCCTAGATGCTTCAAACACATGGGACCTTTTTCCAGCGTGGGACTCAGAGCTTGTCATTGAGCGGAAGTTTGAATTGTCGAAATTCATGCTCAAAAAAAAAAAAAAAAAGGAGGGGGGGTTGGAATCTGATCTCTTTAAAGACAAGGAAAAAAGAGAATTTGAAGAGAAACGGGGAGTGTTCAATGGCTCCATGAATTGATAATGAGCGTTCATGCAACGTGCTGAAGGCGTTTGTCCCATATACAAGGCAGAATTCATTGGAGATGACCTCCACCCACATTCTCGCTGTTCTAATATGCAAGGCACAGCTTTGATGTTCGCCATCAGCTGGATCCCTGGGGAGGCTCTGCTGTAATAAACCACAACAGTGATCGCAGTGGAACGCACTCGCCAGCAGGAAGTCCCATCAGCGCTGTCCCACTGGCTCTCAGGGAACGGCAAGGGGTCAGGGGGTCATAAAAGCTGGATCATGAAACATAACTGTGCAAATGTGTTGCCTGGCCGGTAGTGTTGAAATTTAAGTCCAATCAGGTGCTTCCAAATATCTCTTAATTATATATATATATATATATATATATATATATATATATATATATATATATATATATATATCTTCTCTTTTTGTTCTTTTTCTATTCTATGTATTGTTGTTGTTTCTGCCCCTTTTTTTTGTTGGGCTACTACCACCCTTCAGGGGACAACTCATTTTTTGTATTTACAACTTGTGTTTAAGTAATAATTTACATCTTGCTCATACACATATACACAGAGGGAGGGCTCATATAGCCAAAAGTGCATAAGGACAGGACGAGAGAAGACAGTGGGACAAACAATCAGCTGAGTGGTTTAGTGTTGAAAACAGAACAAAACACATGGAAGACATGACAACACAAAGACAGATAATTACATATTCATCATTATACATTTTATGTGTGTGTGTGTGTGTGTGTGTGTGTGTGTGTGTGTGTGTGTGTGTGTCTTGGGGAACAAACAGAAGGGTTTTGCACAATGGTTGTTCAGTTTAGGCTGATGTGATCTACGGGGGGAAGGAGAAGAGGAGTAAATAGAAAAAAAAAATGTTGGAAGACCTCACAGAGTTCATTTTTTAATGTCATTATCACAGCCAAACATATAACCCTATGCATGCAGCATTTTCATCAAGAATACCCAAGAAGTTAAAATAGCTAAGAAAATTGATTTTAACCATGTCAAGAACCAAACACCTTAATATGTAAATTTCTGATCCTATGAAATTTCATGTAAGCAGCAGCACTAGAAGCACCTGCCAAATTCCAGTCAGTCAGACTTGAAATAGAGCCTAAAATTGATTGTAAATATGATGAGGACCAACTTAACTTAATATACCAGTTTTTAGATTTTTGCATGTGTACAGACAGCAGCATCTCAGTTCTAAGAACATGTTTACAAAACTTCAAATCAATCCGTCTTGAAGTTGCATAAAGAAAATATTTTGAAAATAAATAAGACTGACAAACCTCATTGATTGGAATTACTGTTGTCACTGATCAAAAATGTGCCTCTTTAAAAATTTCAGTTAAATAATTCAATTCTCATTTGTAAGACCTTCGGGGCTTCATGTTGTAGCCGCACCTGCCAGTCATTTCAGACTGACAGCTATCCATTAAACCTCAAACAAAGCTATTGTATGTCAACGCATGGGATGAGTTAAACTGCGGGTAGCTATAGCAACGCTGCATCTGTTGGATGCGGTGTTAATAGATAATCTCACTGAAACAGACCTAACCACCAATTAAGCTAAAGGACTAAAGGAAAACTACTTAGGGGGAAGGGAATGTTGGATGTGGAACAAGACCAAGGTTGCCATTGTATCGCTGTGCATGTGTAATCTCAACCAGGGTGACTGCATTTCTTGTGGGCGTTCTAATATGTATAATTTAATTAAGATATTTTACAGATGACATTGTACAACTACCACACATTGCTGTTAGAATAAATGTCGTTAGACTAGCGAGTCTTTTAAGGCTGCAGGAGGAAAAATCTGTGCAATTTTTAAGAAAATACCTCTCTTCTGAAGCATTCTCCTTTTTGTCCAAATTACAGGACTAAATACAAGTGGTCCCAGGAACAACAAACTATACCCCTCACAACAGTTTTACCTTCTCAAAATGTGAGAAAAGGGTTTTAACCTTTCACTCAAGGTCAAAGGTCATGATGCCATTTTGAAACCTATATGTAGTTTCCTATCTGTCAACAGTATTAGCTGAGTACTCATCACCACTGTTTTTGAGTTAATTTGAAGTCATATGACCTTGATTTTGACCTTTCAAGATCACTCAAGGTCACTGGTCATGACGCCATTTTGAAGTTTGTGCCAGGTTTCCTAAATGTCAATAATAGTATTTGCATCTCCATCTCCACACATTTTTTTCTGTTCTAGTCCATTTTAGCTTTTTTAGGTATTGATCGAGTGACCCCTGACCTCTTGGGTCAACAATAGGTCAACATTTATACACTCAAGATGCAGAACTGAAAGAACAGCATTTTGGTGTTCATTGGAAGTCTCTGAGATGGTTCAAGAGGGTTCAACTGTTACATCCAAAATTTCATTTTGACCTTTATTGTGACCTTGACCTTTGACCTAGAGTCAGCTATATGCAAAGCTGAATGTACAGGAATGAAAAGGAAAGTCCTGATTTGCCCTCCATCTAACCATTGTGAAAACACTATTTTGATGATGTTGACCTTTGACATACATTCACCAAAACACAATGGGATCCATTGTGGATCATTTTGTACCACTCCTGAAAATTACATAGAAATTGGTCCAGCAGTTTTTGTGTAAAGTTGCTCGCAGACAGATGGACAAATGCACAAACAAATACCCCTTGCTTCACCTTTCAGGAGACTGGGGTAATAAGCAAAGGTGAACTGACAGTTCCATGCTCTTATGAAAAAGTGAAGACACTGGGAAACCGAGTAGAGCAATAAAATCATGTCCAGGTTATATACAGCTCTGCATGTATGACAGAAAGGCCATTCCTGTGTCTATTGAATTCCAACGCAAGTACACTTTATATTACTGAACAAACACCTGACCCATGTTTTATTTAAGAAGTAGTAAAAACCACTACTGTGGCCATCACTGGCATCTTACAATAGGCAAAAACAGTGCTATTAGTACCTCAAAGTTATTAGAATCAAAAAATAACTATTGAAAATTACTGGACATCTGCTCTGACAGTGTTCCCAAACTCTGAGGACTGGTTTTTCTATCAGGACAATGCTCCTGGCCTCAGCTGGGTCTATAAAGATATGGATGACGGACCACCAGATGCAAAGCCTGTCATGTCCAGCCCAATCTACAGACCTAAACCCAGTTTAAAAACATCTGGAGGAAGATGGATGGGCACGAGTCATCAAACATTGCTGAGCTGCTTGAATTTCTCTGCCAGTAGCTGCTTAACGTCTTCCAATAGTAATGGAGGAGAGCCAAGACACATGGAAGCTGCCATTAAGAATCAGGGTTATTCTACCATATATTGATTTCTGAACTTTTACCAAGTTATAACATTAGTATTGTGTTTAGAAATTAATATGAAGTGGTTTTAATTTTTTTTTGTTATTTTGACCATGTGTCATGTTCTGGAAATGTTCTAAACAACAATATTTTTATTTAGAATTTTGGAGAAATATTGGTAGTTTAGATAATAAAACAAAAAGGTTCATTTTAGTCACACACATACCTATAAATTGTAAATTCAGAGAAAGCAATACTTTTACAGAGGTCTTTTTTTCCCCCAGAGCTGTATGACAGAATCTGATCAGATTGTGATCCATAATCACAGCTGTAAATGTTCTTCCTATCCATCTGAAAATGCCTGTGATTGGCAAAATATCTGCAGTAGGAAAAAATACAGAGTACATGTACAAGTGTCATGTACTCTGTGCACTTAAATCGTAATATGCTAAAGATAATTTTGTATTTAATACACATTAAAGCTAAAACATCGACACAAATTTTAACTGTTATGTTTAAAAACTCTTCAATCAGGCCAGTTAAGTGTAGGCAATGGATTCATTATCTAAGAAAAGAAAGCCTGTGTGCTTATAACCTTCATGAAAAACCACACAAATGTTATAAATTGAATGTTTATTCTAAACCATGTTCTTTTTCTAAATCTAACCAAAGCACCTTTATTACCTCAAACTCTCGAAAAAAATCTGCAAAGGCATGATTTTCAGAAAACTGGCTGTGTATTAATTAAATTTTCAACTAAACTATGATGTTTCCAAAAAAATAATCAGTGTTTTTATTGTTGAAATCTAAACACAAGATCCATGATGGTGAAAGGGTGGTAAAACCCTGGATATTGTAAATTAACCAACAACCCCAACCACCTCCAATACTAAGCAAAGGCCAAAAAGTCATAAAGCAGAAAAACAACACACTGTGGGTATCCTTTTTTCATAAAGATTGACTTTATACATACACAAATGTACAATAGCAACATTTTATTCTGGTTATTGGGTTTCAAACTCAAGATTTAGCCCCGTCCTCAACCCAGAAACATGCAGCCCATTACTGCAAACACACAGATGGTTTATGATTTGGAGAAAGCGATTTGTTTCCTCTGGTTAGTGGCAGTGTCACAAGCGTACCACTTTCCATTTGTTTTGTGCAGTGTGTGTGGGCGAACACTTAAAATTCCATCCTAACAGGCAGTTTCGAACTCTCCAACATATAGTTTTTCTTCAGCTGCAGGCTGTCACTGTTGCCCTCTGCTTCATCCCATCTGTTAAAATGGTCATTATACATGTGACCTCTGTGTGCTTTCCACATGTACACTCATGATCCTACACTAACAACTGATTGAAAAGGGCAAAAAAAAGTCTTCATGTCAAAGGCTGTAATTGATACCACATGATCTTTCACTCCAGTAAGTACAGTTGAGGTTGACAGCACGTCGCCTAGCAACTTAAGCTGTCATGTGTCACTCAAATTATTGCTAATGTACATATTCAAAGAAGACATTTCCACAGGTATGTCTAAAAATAGCTAAATCTTTTTCTTTTTTTTCCTGCTGTGTAGCAACCAGAAAAAAAAAAACATGTTCAAGCTTGGGCCATTTGTTTCCAACTGGAAATGTGGTATGATGAACGCACATGAATATACAGTACACACACCACTTTTTTAGAATGTTATCTGTATGTAATGCATGATAAGCTTTCCAAGTGTATGTTCACAGCATGTCAAATACCATATCCTGAAGATTAGAGTTAGGGTTATTGATTATCGGTTGTATGTGAACCGGAGATCTTTGCATAAATTGACACATGTTCAAACAATGTCATTGAATATCACACAAAAGAACAAAAATGTGTCGCATATAGCGTGTCAAATTCCATAAGAACTGGTGTGACATACAACACGATTTCATGAGGTCAGTCTCCCAATTGCAATCACATCAAAGTCACACAAAAAAATAGATTAGCTACAGCAGAATTTCCACTAAAAAAAAAAAAAAAAAAAACTCATGATGGGAAAGCAGCAAAAAATTTGTAATCCTTGCTTCATAATACAACCTTTTGTATTACGAAGTGTTAGTTGTAGACAAATAATCCTTTTACTGTTGGATCTGCTTAGTGTTCGTCAAGTTTGTTGTATTAGGTTTTCCATTTACATTATGAATCCCTTTTACCCAAAAAACACCTCTCAAGCAAACTCTTTTTTTGGTCCTAAAAGCAATCCTTCCTATGAATTTTTGAATTGTTGTTGTTGGTGGTCTTTGACTTTCAACATGTATTGATTTAATTTCTTGTTGTATGCATTGTGTTTTCTTGTCCAACATTTGGTTTTCTTCAGCTGACTTTCTTCTGCTTACATGGATGTTCAGCATGTGTATATTGCTACAAGCATCGTGTAGTATTACTATGGCAACACAAACAACTTTGGCCACCAGGCTTAAGAGGCTACAACCAGTGTTCTCTGTCTTCTATTGGAAAAAAAACTACTTGTCATCCAGTGCAGTAACACATGTAATCTAAGTTTATGATGTACCAGTTAACCCAGGGTACAACAACCCAGGGATTAAAGCAAAAAAAAAAAAAAAAAAAAGTCATATCACTGAACTTTCTACCAATTAGACATTAGATCAAGTATCCCCTTTAAGCCTATCCCTTTGAAAACCCATGTAGCCATGGCTCCTCTCCTAATATGGAACGTACGTTTTTGGGGCCGATGTCAAGACAAGATATTGGAAGGTTAAAAAACAAACAAACGGATAACCGATATATTGGCCGATATCCAATATATGAAATAAGAACATTTATCTACACAGGATATAATAATATAATATTAGGTAAATGTGGACATGTGGATTAACATTGGTATACATCTTTATCTCACAAAGACAATTGACAACATTTCTGATATCTATTCTATATCTGTTCAGATATCACACTAACATTTGATCCATGAGGAACGACAGGTTGTAGGTATAGTAGTTTTTACTCCGGTCAGAACAGGAGACTAATGAAAAAGATGTGTCTATATTTTATAAGTAGTGAAATAAAAATAGTTTGTTAATTATTTAAAATGTGAGATCTGCCTTTAATGAGTCCTACTACAAATAAACTATGAATCACAAAAATAATTACAAAAAAAATATTAGTGAGCACAAAATTATGTTTTCCCTCATAAATGTGGATGCAACTGCCCATGTGGAGTAAGGACTGAACTGAGCATGTGCAGAATGAATTAGGTGAGTCAACTGTCCCCAGTCTACCCTAAACTCTCTGCAGAATGAATTGTGAGGTAGATGGGAAGGGCACGAGTCTGTGTGGGGTAAGGGAGGGGTTTAGGACCAAGGGGAAAAGCGGTAGGAGGAGCTCAAGACGGCGCAAATGATTGGTCAAATTTTGCAGTAAATTTGTAGTGATTGGTTAAAATTGGTTAAAATGAAACGTAGGCATACTCAGTGGCTATGCTATTCTAAATATTGAAGAATTAATATTTAGTGGGTATACAGCAATTTTAGGTAGGTATACGGAAATTCCCCAACTTTTCTGGTGTGTGTATATGGCGTGCACCTGTGTATCACTTAGACTACACCACTGCCAAACACCCGTCACAACAACCCACCCTCCCCCTTCTCTGATCAGCACCAATCTCTCATTTGAGTTCAGTTGACGGAAAATAAGTTGACATAAATTATCCAGACAGTTCAGGTGACGGAAATCCATCACAGCGACGGAAAACTGTAAAGCATGCAACAACCACAGCTGAATACAGAAGCTTCACCAAAAATATCTTTAACTGTAATAATACTTATGCCAGACGCCTCCAGTTAATCACCATTCAAAAATTCAACGCAGTCAATCATCATTTTTTCCGGATCATTCAGGCCTCTATTTTTGGATCCTCTAACATGAGTATTGGTGGCTGCTTTGTAAATCATTGCTCCATTAATAAGATGTCAGGGCCAATAGAAGAAGTCTGCTGTGTGGGTTTTGATAGACAGTTGTGATTGACAGCATGTTGCCCTGCTGAGTCAGACTTTCAAACCTTCTGCTTATTGTATAAAACACATTTATAGATGCATCCACAGCACCTGTGTCTGTAGTTCCATCTGTCACTTGATGTTAAAAACACAAAATCCCTTGGAATAGTTCTCAACGAGCAAAGGGGGAGGTCACTGGGTTTCATGTCCACTATTAAGAATAAAGTATCTTAGCATGTTTTTTTTGTTTCTGAATTGGAGGTGGATGAAAGATATGATTTTGTTGGACAAAGGTCAGAGTTGTTACTATCTCCCAAAATACTTAATGATTGGCCTATGAGCAGATTAAGATTCAATGATACTGGAAAGTAAGGTTCTTTGTTTCTTCACAGACACCACTACTGTGTGTGTGTGTGTGTGTGTGTGTGTGTGTTATGTGCTATTGTGTCTGTGTAGTCTCTCCAAGTGTTTCCCAACCCTGGTCCTCGAGGAACACTATCCCGCATAATGACCGTCAGGTGTGTTCAAAGAGGGAAACATCTAAAACATGCACTGTAGTGTTCCTCTAGGACCAGGGTTGGGAAATACTGGTCTTGCCTATGTAATGAGAATCAGTCTTTAGCTTCTCATTTTCTGACTGGATGTTATAATTTTCAAAGAAAGTGCTAATGCCGAGGTCACAAAGAGAATTAAGATGTAATGGGAAAAACAACATAAGTCACAAAGATTCTTATGAAAGATGGGTTTGTATGAATATTCCAGTTCACCCAAAATCTGGACAGTGTACACATGCTCTAGGAAGGTCTATGAACTCCAGATTTCATTCCTTGAAAATTACATCCACTCTCAGAAAATGTACCAAAAAAAAAATTGTTTTGGTCTGTTTTTTCCATTTCTGGCACGTAGTAACTTTAATTATTGTTATTAGAAAGATCAAATAAAAATCCCTTTTTAAATGTGGTTAATCTGTTTTGTCACTAAAAAGAAAAATGTCTGCAAATTAAATTTTAATGCGACTATTTTTTCTTTTGTTTCTGAAAATAAAATCCAATTACCAAAAGATACATTGACCGGTGGGTGTCAACACTAACTTGATGAGTTTCATGGCTTGCTCCTGTCCAGCTCCACCCACTTGTCTAAATATCCTCACTCAATTATGGTTCTAGATGATGATAAAATGCCAAGCATCATCCATGCAGTCTACACTTTAGTGGATGATATTCAGTGGCTACAACCAGTCGTTCGGTGTGGATGGAAGGCAGAATGATGGAAAAGCCACCAAGCACTCAGCATATGTAGGAAAGCTTTTACGACTACTGAACAAACACCGTTTTATGACTTGGTGGAGAGAAGTCCTAGCCTGGGACCCACAGTTCTGCTCTGGCACTGCTCCCATTCCAACTAATTTCCACTGAGCCTCAATAGAGAAAAGACGATCACAATTTGATATGAGATGGGTCATTAGTGGTTTGGTAAAATGGCAGGCTTCCCTTCAACACTGCCATTTGTCCAATATTGGATTTTGAAGGTTGTTCAGAATGGCTGTAGGTCAGTCATGCTCAGAGACATTTAATAATATGAAGAAGAAGAAGAGAATCGACTTCTTTAACACTTGGAAATTAATTTTTTTTAAATTAACTGTTGGGGCTTAGAATAGTGTTTTTCAACCTTGGGATAGGGACCCTGAAATTCATATGGGGTCACCTGAAATTTCTAATATATATTTTTTTTTTTAAAAAGCAACATGGTGAGTTGACAGAAACAATCACAATCCCGAGAAGACATGACCCTGTGAAGCTGAAACTGAAGCACTGTGGTACTGTTTATCCATCAAATGTTCGCTGTGGTTAGTTTCAGATGCTGCAGCTCTTTCATAATTCATACTTTGAGGTATTGATTGTTCCCTATTAATTGTCAGCCTGAATACAACCTAGACTGACTGTACATAGGGTTCATGGGGTTCACAGAAAAAAGCTTGTGTTTAATGTTACGACCCTCATTCTCAAACCAAAAAAGGGCTGGGAAGCAGTGAATTAGTCTCACACCAATTCTCCTTCAAGTCAGTCTAACAATAGAAGCCCAGAGAAGGTCAGGAGTTATGAAGCTGTTATTAACGAAAAAGGTGTGAGGAACTTGGGATATGAAATATGTTTTGATATGTTGTCTTAACCTTCAAAGAAAAGTAAAACATAATGCAAAGGAAGATATGTCTCGGCATTTGATACGTTACATGCAGTTTTAGTACAAGGACAATGGATATGAACATCAATCTAAAATGAGACAATGAAGGACAATTATGATTTTTTTCCATCATCTGTCACTGAGTAGGTCCTAAAACTAAATGCAATCACTTTAGAGCACTTTATACTGCCATGGAAGGAACAAGAAACAGTTCCCAAATAATGTTATATTCTAGTCACTGGAAAAATTCTGACATTGAATGGCATGACTAATTCCAAAGGGAATTCATTATCAGCATGAGTTAGTATTCTTAGTTTCAGTGGGAAGCTTTGGTGTTTCACCAATATGCACTGACAGATTCTACACATTAAACAGCACCGTACAGTTTATGCAGATATCATGCACCCGCTATAGAGCTTGCATATCACCCTACAACCTTTGTCAGATCACAAAATTTCATATCCTGTGAAATATGGGGATGTCTCTGAACTAGCTTGAGAGGAACATGGGAGATTAGGGGGGGAAAAGTGCATTAAGATGCTCTGGTTGTAAATATATACGAGCGGGGAGAGAGTGAGAGGGAGAGAGGAGGGTAGGTTTTTTAAGTTGCTGTCACCGGGCTGTCACTGTGTCTGTCAGAACAGATCCATCACGCCTCTGACACGTCAGGCTTCACATTTGCATGGAGTGCAGCAGGAGCCTGTCCTTATTATGCATTCTGTCTCACACTAACCTTCCTCTCTCTACCAGATGAACTAACTAGCATCCGAGAGGCATATTTTAGAGAATGGCACGAGCTGTGGATGATGGAGAGCTGTTATTCCAACAGTGCGTGTGTGTGTGTGTGTGTGTGTCTGTAGCTATAGATGCTGCCATCTTGCCAGGTGTACAGGGATCAGCCATCTTGTCAGGTGAGCTGCTGTTAACTAACCATGTATTGCTTTGTCTCAGCAGGCTCACTCTCTCTCACACACACACACACACAGTCATAGAGGTGAGTGGGCGATGAGGACGGAGCTCTGTGTGTGTGTGTGTGTGTGTGTGTGTGTGTGTGTGTGTGTGTGGTACGCAGTATGGCAGTGCAGATGCAGTCAGTCCCTCAGTGAGGAATCCTCCGCTGGGACAGACACAGCTGTGGCACGGCATCGGGCTGCTAACGAGCCTTATCGCACAGGCTAGACGACACATACACACGATAGCACACACACACGCAGTAGTGCACTCACACATAGGCAGGCAGCCATGCACAAATACAACACTCAGACAGTGACAAGGCTTGATATTCTGTTGTGTTAAAAGTCTCCATTAGATACACATTCGTAACATATGTGTTTAGACAAACAACATGTAATACACTATATACACTCATAGACTTTATGCCAGTGCGAAGACAAACAAATGGAGGCATGCAACTACTTTACAGAGAGAATATACATTACACTCCAGCACAGAAAATATGCATAACATACAGATTAGTATGAGGATAGCAATTTGCTTTTTCATGCAAGTAAAGCTCTTCACATCTGAGCAGTAATTCAGTATTGCTGATTACTGTCAAATGGATTTACAGCAAGGTACTAAGAGAATCCTCATATAACCCACTCACCACAAACACGAATGTTAATGCACACTTCTGCAAATTACAGAAACGGAGAGTCAAAAAGAAAAAAAATATATCCAAAGTTCTACCTATGAATTTATTTGATTTAAGAGTTCATGACACTCTTCTATCACAGTCAACAATAACCTACAGAACGTGTGCATTTATTGATTTTTATGGTCAGGTTTATGTACTGATGGTGTTCTGCTTAATCTGCAAAGTCTGCAAACGTGTGATAAAAACTAAGATGTATTCACTTGGATTTGTATTTTCCTTTGCATAAAACTGAATGAAGTCTGCAAGAATATGATGGGAGGGGGAAAAAAAGTCCATGATATATTTACAGTAGTAAGGTTTAAACCCGACCACAGCGTTTTTCTTCCTTTAACCAACAACAGTGCACACAAACGGTTTGTGGTGTTGCTGCTCAAACTCCAAAAGATAACACACTGTCATACTAAAATAACACAATAGGTCAGATGCCAATCACTAACACAACCAGAAAATTCAGGATGCAAAACGCCACGAATACTGTTAAAATACATTAAAATTGTTGCATGTATGTTGTGACAATGTCATTTTCGAGGTACAGTTATAGTTAGGCACAATTTGAATGAACAAACTATTAAATATACAACTCATTCAGCTGGAAACGGAAAACAATCCCTGGCCACCCGTGTGTCTGCTCACAGAGTTTTTATTCTGTCATAATGAGCTCCTCTTTAACATCGTCAAACAGACTCTTATTCGCCAACAGAAGGTCCCACATGCAGACGTCCTTCAAAAATCAACCACTATTGTTATTTTTCCAGTGAAATTGATGAAATTTCAGGGTGCCAGTACATTTCAGGGTTATAGCAAGGCCGATTCATATGATTTGTGTGACAAATACGGAGGAGCTTGATAATGTGAGGCAATACTGCACAACATGACACAAATGTGACAAGCTGTGCATTGTTCAGAAGCATATTCATATCCACAGGGAATCCCACTGGTTATACCACTCATCTATAATCATTCACTCCACTCTCTCAGACTCACACACAGCCCTTATAGAGCTTTACCCATAACATGATTAAATACTATACTGCCACAGTTTTTGTTTGTTATAGTGTGGATGAAATAGAAATTGTATATAATCTTAAAGTAGCATGACACATATCTCCAAGCTTGTTCGTAAACAGAATTTGAATTTAAGCTGTCTAAATATGATATATATAAGTACACGATATGTCATATGTATTTAGTAACACTCAATAGGGGACATAACAATCAATATGACCTTTCTAACATGAAACTAATGTTGGTATAAGACTTTTACACTGAACTGTATCTCAAATACATCTGTCTCAGTTGACTTGAAATGTATTTTGGGCAAAACAAATTTGGCCATTTGACATGACTGGTTCACAAAAAAAATTGTGCAGCTTTCCTGTTACTTAAAGGGTGAGGTAGGGGACCTTGGAAGACGGTTCCTAGAAGCTATAGGCTTCTAGCTATAAGCTAGTACACACACCCATGCCTCTTCATCAGCCCACCCCTCGAAAACCACACCTTCAAAAATACATGAACACGCTGTTGTCTGGAGCGATCACGGAGGTTCACAAACATTCACCAGAACTCACCGTCAATTATCCTTAATAGCCAAACAGTAAACAACATTTATCAGTTTGTGTCACATGAAGCTTAGCTAACAAAAGGCTGAGAAGCATGAAATAAACACCATGGGAAAACTCACGTCAAGGATAAGGACAATAGTTTATGGTGTTACATCAGCAGTTTACACACAGTGTTGGTAACTTAGCAAAACCTGCTGGAACATTCTGTTTGGTCAATATCTGACATTTTCTCACTGACAGGGTGAATACAATACCCATAACCAATTACTATGTCCAAATATTATATAATCATAACGGTATCATCTTACCTATTGAGTAGAAACATGGTCACCTTAGCATCGGTTTCCAGCCCCTTTTCATTTTTCAGTTGACGCCAACGCAGGAAAGCCGTAGCCATTACAACCCTTGTCCTGTTCCGTTCTTCGGTCATCTTCCTCATGGCCGTACCTTTTTCAAACACAGTTTTTAACTTTAGTTTTGCTGCTGGTTGTCGTCTTTTCCACCATAGCCGTTTATGTGAAACAGCCGAAAGAGGAGGGAGGGATGGTGGCGCGGGTGGACTGATATTTGATGGACGTATCAGAAAATCAATCAGTGTAAAGATGATCAATACAATGATTGGCCGGAGTTTTTCTCTGGTTCCACCCTCGAGACTGGACTAAAACATTTTTGGGCTCTATGGGTTCTATTTCAGTGTGTGATAAGGGATAATGAAGAGGTTTAGAAGCAATATAGTGAAAAACATTCCAAAAAAAAGATCTCCCACCCCAGCTTTAATATGAAGGAAACAACCGATTACATATCTACATAACAGCCATTGACAAATTAAAGGAAAATGTGAATAAAAATACCGGGGAGACAAACATACAGGTGGATTATATCATACAACTTGTGTCTATTTTTTTTTCAAAGCTTTGATAAAAAAGATATGAATGATTTTGGAAGAAGGTGTGTTGCTCAGGTGTAGAAGCTTCAGTCACACAGTGTGAATAAAGAAGACAGTAAATGATAAATAAATGCTCTAATGTCATCTCTATGGAACAATACTCACACATTACTTCCTCATCAGTGTTCTGTTCTTCTTGCCATTTCTTCTTCAATTTGATTTGATTATCATTTTAGCTACAACCTGATTATAATTTACTTAATTCACTATCACATTTACCTCTTCCATTTTTCCTTTTTTTTTTTTCCTCCAGGAGAACGTGGACGCTAAACACCACTTTTAGACACTGCTGAGCTAAAACAAAAAGAAGTATTTTGCATACTACCGCATTTCACAGCTGAGGATGTGGAATATGTGCATTATGATCATGAATTTGGGATGTCAAATTTAATTAAAATTACTATTTGCTCTTAAAGCCAGTCTTACAAAGACAGAATTTTCAAGTTTTAATTTTTCACTGAATTTTCACTGAAGTCTCTCATTCTAAACAAAGCAAACATTTCAAAACTAGACCTGTCAACACACAGCAAAAAGGCTGAAGTTTGACAAAGGCGTTTTTTTATTGTCCCGTCTGTTCAACCATCAGCCATTTTATGCTTTGTTAAAAAAAAAAAAAAAAAAAAAAAAAAAAAAAGGCAGTACAGACTGTCTTTTCTGCTGTCATGTTAATTACAATACAATTCAGAAATTATAATATAAACTAAATGTTCCACTGTGAAACTATAAATTGACATAGAATATTATTTTTTTATGTTAATTCAGTGTTTTTCACTGCACTTCTATATTGGGGGTAATGAAAGGTCATGGAAAAATTGCATCTGTCATTTAGCATTTGTGTTTACATATGTTGTAGCTGCATCTGTACGGAAAGTTTTCTTGAAAATCCAGAAATACTCAGTCCATTTTCAGTAGAAGTATTGTGTAAATGCAACACAATAGTAATATTACAAAATGTTAACATAATGCTTACCAGTATTCACTCAATTATTCCAGGAGATTACATAACAAATTCCTTCTAAGAGGATGTATTTTGTAATCTGTGGTGATGTGTAACATGAGTAATTTCTTGGCTGCAGAAATGTCCAGTTGGATTGAATAGGCTTCTCTAGAAACATTGGAAAAATGCAGGAAAATTTGAAGTGTCTGATGATTCTCTGAGGGTGAAAACCTAGACACAAGTTGAAAATTTACTCTAAATCATCTGTAACCAGAAAATACAATGATCCTCTTTGCATCTGTTCTCTGTCCCCAGAACCAAACCAGAAGAATTTAAAGATGTTGTCATACTGTAGTAGAAATATGCAGACAGACTTATATAGGTTTTATAGGATTGTACGTTTTAATACATCTCAGAGCCTGTAGTTGCCACAGAAATGAAGTCAATACATGTGCAACGTGTCTTTAAAGTTTCTTTATCATTTAACAAACTCATTACAAAAGAAAATAAATAGATAAATATGTGGAAAATTATTACTAAATGAAATGTTTTTTGTGTAATTTAATCCATAAACACCCAGTTCTACTTTTGTTGCAGTTCTCAAATGATTTCTTCTCATTGATTTTAATATTATCCTCTATTTTGAGGTGGGGGGGGCAGTTTCAGCATATACTGTATCAGCATGTATTTTCCTATATTTAATTTGGTGACCATGTAGATGTTTAAAAAACTCAGAGTAATTTAAATTATTATTACATCAAAAAGGGGAAAAAATGGGAAAAATTGTGTTTCAGTAAAAATATTAACTAAACAAAACTGTCTAAATCCATTGTCATTGATCCAACTCCATGGGTTTTACCATTTTACTTTATTGCAATTTTATAATTTTGTGCAATAAAATCTTCATGTATTTCTTATTTCACCCCTGTCTTAAAATTGTATTTTAATTTTTAATCAACGTGAAGCACTTTGGGCTACAGTTTTTGTATGAAAGGTGCTATATAAATAAAGTTTATTATAATTATTATTACTAGTAAATCAGTGTTGTAGAAGATCACGATGTTTACACATTCACTACACAACCACTGAACTTCTCCCCCCCACCCCCACTCCCCCAAGAAAGAAGGGAAGGGTATTGTTTGTTTGATTTTTTTGTCTGATTATCAGCAACTTTACCCAAAAATTACTGAACCAATTTTCATGAAATTTTCAGGAAAACTTCGAGGTGGTCCAGAATAGAACCCAGTAAATTGTGATTAATGTAGGTCAAAGGTCATGCTCACCAAAAATCTGTTTTCCCAATGATAAAAGATAGGTCAAATCAGGTAAAATGTTTGTGAGGGCTGAGGTTTGTTGTCCCTGGCACCAGTTGTTTTCATCTTTGCTTTTAGTTTATCTGCAGTCAGGTCTGCTGCCAGCCATGCTCTTCCATTTGTTCAGAAAAGTTTTCTCTAAATAAAAGTACCTATTTCTGGAGGTCCTGTCCAGTTTTGCTTCTTCACCGCTGTCATCACATGGAGCTGTTAAGCATCTCGTTCCTTGATGGCCCCAGGGATGTGAATCTTCAATCTCTTTCAATTTTTAATCAGGTTAGCTAACCTGTGATGTAAGAGTTTAGTGTTATTCACAGGACAGAGAGGAATAATGATGGAGGTGCAGTTTTAAGAACACTGTATGGATTTGTTTTTACACTGACCTACAAATATAGGCCATAAACTACATCTACATGTGGTCAGACAAACCCAGATGTATTACAATGTACTTCTTATTACCTAGATGATTTATCTGCTCAGATTTAGTCCCCATTTACATGTAGTATGAAAGATTCCACCTACATCTGGGTATTCAAATAATAAAGAATTATATCATACCCCAGGTGGTATATTTAATTTGTTTAAAGTGTAGCCTCCCGACAACATATATTTTGATACTAGTGTTGTCAGAATAAAATTTTGTAATGTGGTAAGGTCTCTGTGGTAAGGTCTCTCTGTAAGGTCTCTGTCACTTTATTAGTGTCAGTTTGACTCACCTCATTCAGGTTTGATGAGATAGTATTACAGGTGTCAACTTTAACAAAGTCATCCAACGCAGTACTAGTACTATGTTGTAAGATCATACAGCTTACAAATAGATTAGAATAAGTGCAGTGAGATAAGATAAGAAAAGATAAGATTACCTGTCAAATGCACAGCTATACCTAGTACAATGCAAAGTTAAATGTATTTTTGTGCAGTCAAGAGCAAAAACAAACAAAAAAAAGATGTACACCGCAAGATAAAAAAGTATATATTAAGTATAATAGTCAAGTCAAAAATAATACATACTAAGCCCAGATAGCTACAGTATACAGTAAAGCATTTTATGATTCATTTATACTTTAAAGGTTTAACTTTCATCCTCTTTTCTTGGTGCTCTACTTGTAGTTGGAATAAGATTTACCCCTTTTATGCCGTCTACCAGCAGGATTTAGCATTTTTAACAAAACTTTGTGGATGAAAAAAAAAACCAAGCACAAACTTGTTATTTTTTTTTTTAAATGGCAGCTTCACATACACTGCTTTTAAAACACAGACTACCACACCCAATTTAACAGATTTTGGCACAATTTAGTACAAAGATGTTCTTTGCCATAAGGGTAAACTGAAAGATCAACATGGCTGTGGCTTCATGTCTGTCCATTGTTATCATTATATCTCAGGATCAACATAAGTGCTGTTTTTATGCAAGTGTTCACATGATGAAGTGCATACATAATGGGGGTCATTGTTACCTCACAAAATACATTTTTGGCCATATTTACTAATAATTCCGTGAACTATACTAAGGTTATGATGCAAAGACCTGACTGAACTTAATGCTCTCATTCCACTTTCATTATTTTAAAGAATCCCAGGCTTACTCTTCCATAAGCAGACCTATCTCCAGACTTCATTAGCCCTGTGTCGGTGCTATATAGATAGTGCTAATAATACCACTGGCTCATAAAACAGACAAATGCTACTTCACCCTAAGGGAAGTTTTAAGGTGCAAAAAACACAAATATGTTGACATATGATGAAATTAACTGTCTAGGGTAAATTATATCTCTCACTTTAATAATTAGTTACAGACTAACGCAGTGGTTCCAAACCTTTATTGGTTTGTGACCCTATTTTAACCCACAATTTTCTCACAACCTATTCAAAATTGGGTCTTTTTTTGGCTAAAATGATCATGAAATGGTTAGCTGTGCTATGTTACAGATCAAATGTTAATTTTAGATGACATTTAGGTTATAATATAATATAATATAATATTTTGGATAGAAACAGAAAAGCCAGGTTGCGTTTACTGCAGCATCTTAAACCGACCACAATGAGGGTGCATCACATGGCACGTGCATGAAAAACTGAAGGCACATTGGGGCATTCTGAGGCTACCTGAGAGGGAAAATACCAATTCGGTTAATGTTAGCACTGTCTGCCCATGTATTTACCATCGTCTCCTGCCGCTGCCGCTGTCACAGCACTCGGCGCATCCATCAAAGAAGCCCCGGAGGTCCCGGCGGCATGGGCCGATTCCTCGATCATCGCGATTCCATCATCACGTGCAGCATCTGTATCCGCTTTACGGTAGAAAAAGGCAGTCACCTTCTTCTGTCCCTAATAGTCTTTAGCTTTTTTCCTTTTTGTGGCGTGGCATGGCGTGTTTAAATTGGCTGAGAAATGGTTAAAATGGCCTGAAATCAAGTCGTAAACTTTATGTTAAAGCTTCCAACGCCAGTGGGTGAAAGGTCATCGAAAAGTCTCGCTGCACATGTCAGCTGACCTATATGTGAACCTTATGTCTATGATGTGAACTATATCAAATCTCGCGAGAGCAGCTGTGGCATGTAAACTACTAAACATGGAGGCTCGGTTGGAAAAACTGCAATTCGGGTCGTTTTTTCCCACTGTCTGACTGTGTATTTACTATGATTCAAATGTTTTTGGAGTAATATCCATGTTTTTTATGATGTGACTTGAGGTTTAATCGACAAATTTAGAAGGGGGTACTCACCGATAGCATAAGGGCTTTATCTTTATGGTTTGTGATTGTCTCTAGACTTACCGTATATATATATATATATATATATATATATATATATATATATATATATATATATATATTAGTAAGGGTTTTTTTTGTTTGTTTTGTTTCGAATTTTGATCCATTATTAGAAATTTCAGCTGGCCCCATTTGAATTCCAGGCAACTCCACGTGGGGCTAATGGGAATACTTCTGGTATTTTTAACCCTTAATGGTATTTACATAGAAATATATGAATTGTTTAATGAATTTCAAAACAAATAACACAATCACAGTGTCTTGGCTTTCTTTTGGATTTTGTACTGATAAAATGGGAGTTAACATGAATAAAAAAACATACTATGAAAAATAAATAAATGACCCAGGATTTCGTATAGTCTTTAGTTGTAGTATCCTGAGTGCACTCTTTGTTTAGACCAATCATTCCCAACTATTTTTGTATCATGACCTCATTTTAACATTAGAAGTTTTTGGTGACCCCAGACCTTCAAAACAGGGATTTATTTTTTTTTAATTTTTTCTCAAATACATTTTTAAAGATGTCACAGTTTCCTATACTATATTAAAAAAGGTTAATTTTAGATGACATTTAGTCTATAATTTATATTATTATGGATAGAGGTTTAAAAGTCAGGTGTAGATTACTGTACAAAATGAGAATTATATTTTCCTTGGTCAGGATATGTACAGACAGCCCAGCTTGTATTTAAAAGTGACAATTAATACTGAATAAAAATGTATCTCAAACTAGTATGAATTATAAAACAGCTGCAGCATTTGAAACTGTCCACAACAAACATTTGACAGATAAACAGTACCACAGTGCTTCTGTTTCAGCTTCAGCTTGTCATGTCTTTATGGTTTGTGATTGTCTCTCTCAACTCACTGTGTATATGTTTTGTATTAGTAAAGGTTTTTGTTTGTTTGTTTTGTTTCTAATTTTGATCAGTTACTACTAGAAATTTTAGCCGACCCCATTTGAATTCCAGGCGACTCCACGTGGGGGTTGAAAAACACAAGGCTAATAATACTTCTGGTATTTTTAACCCTTAATGATATTTACACAGAAATATATGAATTGCTTCATGAATTTCACAACAAACACAACTACAGTGTCTTAGCTTTCTTTTGGATACTGAAAAAATGGGAATCCACATGAATGAAAACACATTAACAATAAATAAATAAATAAATGAGCCAGGGTTTGATTTAGTGTTTCGGTCTTTAGTTTATGTAACCTTTGTTTAGACCAATAATTTCCAACCATTTTTGTTTCATTACCCCCATTTTAACAGCAGAAATTTTTGGTGACCCCAGACCTTCAAAACAGGGATTTATTTCTTTATTTTTTCTCAAATAAATGTTTAAACATGTAACAGTTTCCTATACTCTATAATATATATTATTATGGATTGAGTCAGAAAAGCCAGGTGTAGATTACTGTACGAAGTGAGAATTCTATTGTCCTTGGTCAGGATATGTACAGACAGTCCAGATTGTATTTAAACGTGACAATTAATACTGAATAAACAATAACTCAAACAACTATGACTTATAAAAGAGCTGCAGCATCTGACCACAATCAACATTTGGCAGATAAACAGTACCACAGTGCTTCAGTTTCAGACTCAGTTTCTGTTATTTATTTATTTAATTTATTTAATTCAATTAGTAGAAATGTCAGTCAACCCCATCCATTTGAAACACACTGGTTTTGACAGTTTTAACAGTTTGCATTAGAAACGTTGGAACTCGTGAAACAGTTTAACAGTGCAAGCTCCATGTAGGGAATGAACTCAAGTCTTACCACGTGGAAACCTTCTCTGGTGTCTTTCTAGTCTGAAAGAACCCACAGCCTCAAAAGTTCAAAGTCTGAAAAGTTCAGGTTTCAGATAAAAAATTTTGTTCCATTACTTATCTGTGATGGGGACACCACAGATGGTGGGAAAACTGATAGTTAAAGATACAGAAATGACAACACTATGGGGGTCATTAACTCTCAACCATAAAAAATATATTTTTTTGCTTTTTTAAACTACTGGAACAATCATGAAATAAAATTTTAAAGGCACATATTTTAACTGTAAATTATTGATGCATTTTATAATATGAGCTTGATATTTACAATTGAATATTCATCTCGTATTTCATCAATAACTGAAAATGTCACCACATTTTAAAGAAACTAAACATAACTGATGCTCATTAGGTTATTACATGAGAAAAGTTGTTTTGGTGGAATAAGTTGAAATTAAAGAGTGTCATGGTGTTAAAATGACTACAGTAAATAACTTCAAAACAACACAACACATGGAACCATCTGTCATTTGTGGAAACTTACCATTTTCAGGTTGTAGTTCACATTCTTTCACATTGTAAGGAGGGTTTTCAAAGCAGTAATCCTCTGATAGCACTGAGCTACAATTTTTTTTTTTTTTTTTTTAGAAAGTATCTACTTCAGACATTAAATGTGATAAATCTTATATCCTTTAATAAGATGAATCAGAAAACAAATGACAAACGTGCTGGTTCCACATATATGGTGGTTTATGTACATGTATACAATGGATTAGTAAATATTCCACTAGAAAGAACATGTAAAGTGAATGGATCATAATGTGCAGACAGTGTTTTGAAGTAGATGTGAGAGCAATATTCCTTTGGACTAAAACCTATTCTGTTGTTAATTCTAAGAATTTCACATTTTAACCCCAGACTTATCTTGGAAACTTGAGCCACCCAGCATTTAAGACTTGAGTTTTCGTTATAAGTAACACACGTGGTAGAAAATCATTTTACTTGTAGACCAGTGTGACGGAATGGACACTGACCAAGATGATAGTCCTGCTACTGACAGATGGAAATCACACTTATTCATGTCTGATTACTTTTAGTCAGCTGAACTCCCCTCATTTACTTCAAACTGGAGCCACGATGAGTGTAGCTTAATTAAGGTGTAGTTATAGTTCTTATCTGCAACACTAAATCTGTTGTCTCTGAGGGAATAGATGAGACTTGGTGTCATGATATCTGTAAAGAACCTGAAAAGCAAAACCACATGGACATGATTTAAGTACAGCCGTACATATCCTGTAGTTAGTTTTCTTTATGAAGATTAAACAGTGTACAGACTTCTTTTTTTAAATCACCGTATAAGGTCATACAAGTCAGTTACCTGTTTGATTGTCTGATCATTAGCAACAATGCTTCTATACACTGAATCCAAGAGCCTAATTATTAGTCTAAAAGTGAAAAATGAATGACATAATATTTATTATCCTGGTCATTGCAGTGTCTAGAAATTGCTTGGTGCCTTGGTTGCCCTTTATTTACCTGATATTGTGATTATTCAATGAATATGCTCATCAACACCTATTCTCTCCATGGTGATCTGTTAAATTTTACACGCATTTGTTGTGGATTTCTTTTTTTTCTTGTTAAAATGAAGGGCCTGAATATAGCCAGTGTCACAACTATTGTAAATACCTATGAAAAAACATTTGTAATGTGTAAATTAATGCTATGATTTAACACCAAGTATCTACCAGGTCATGTGCCATTTCATTGTCCATTTTTATATATATATATATATATATATATATATGTGTGTGTGTGTGTTTTTAACCTTCAAAGGTTTGTGTAGCTGTCACCAATTAAAAGTATGTTTTGATTTCAAATATTTATCAACTTTTCAACCACTAATCGTATTAATACATTGAAATAATTCAGGTAAAATAGTGTTTCCCAGCTTTCTCTGTTTTAAATTATCATCAGACATGGCCCATTTAAGAGGCTTTTGATTGAGCATGGCAACACCATCATCTTCTGCAAGACTGACTCACCTGTAAAATCCATATAGACACATTTTTACATTCATTTATTGCCATTTTTTAGTGAAAAAGTCACTTTTTCTTCCATTTTATGTGTTTTGACATCATTATCTTTATGCAATTTTATGAACAACTATGTCTTAAATAAATGTACCGTGGGAAAATCTCTCCTATTCAGTGATCAATACAATGTTCAGAAGATGTTTTAAAATGATGATAAACTACTTTGAGCATGATTCAAAATGTATTTAGAAGTTGCCATAAAAATAATACATTTGTTTGAATACCTTGATTTTGTTCATTTGTTCATTTGATCATTGTTTTGACAGTTTCTTGAGAGATGAAATTCTATAAATGTAGAGTATTCACTTGATCACATTCATATGATAGAACAAGTAACAGACACACAAAACATATTTGTTCTTGTTTTTTTTATTTTACGGTTACCAGATGAGCAGATACATAATTTTAGAAAAGAAACTGATATTTGCAAAAAAAATTATAATACAATTTTCTCAATATAGACTATTTACAGAATGAAATGTAGTCAAACTGAAATAGCATTTTGCCTCTGTAATCAAGAGGGCAAAGCAGTGAGGGGTCTGAGCCGGCCTCCACAGACCAATAAATATAAACTGTATATATTATGTATGCTGCACTCAGCCAGGCATAGACAATACCAGGGCAAGTTAGTTCTCAACATTATTCCCTTAATCAGTTCGTGTACATCACTGTGCTACACACATGCGCGCACACATTCACACACCCCACGAGAAGCTTGACACACAAGTGCACACGGGCCAGAGAACAAACTACAGCTGGGTTACAACAATGGGCCATCTTAACTCATGAAAGGAAAGAAGATAGAGAAAAGAAATGTGTATGGAAATACCCGTCATTGTCCTCGTTCAGGAGGGAGAAGTGGCTTTCTGGTCAAAGCTCGCTGGAGCTGGCTGAGTAGTACTTGACATTTGGCCTGATTCAAACAGCCAATTCTACAAAAAGCTACCGAGCTGGAAAATCTCTGCCGGTCTCACAGATCCTGCCTTCTCATCTTCCTCCCTCCCTCCTATTCCTCTATATCTGTCTACCTTTCTTCTCCCTCTTGTAGCCACTCTTTTTATCTTGAGCGGGAGAGGCGCCAGGACAATGGTTGGCCAAAGCCCCCTTTGCCTGTTTTTTTCCCTTTGGGGAAGAGAAATAAATAAATAAAAATGCACACGAAAGCTCCTATCCACGCTGTATTGAAACAGGACAGACAACTGCACGATCACGGAACAAGCACAAGAAAAGACAACAGCAAAGTAAAGCTATGGCAGGGATGGGGTGGGGGACACTTGTAAAGGACTTGAAGGACACTGTACGCTCACTGCTTGCCAGCCACTTTACCTTGTTGCTGGGCACCACCTCTCAAAAATCACCCTCTTTGTGCATGGCGGGGGAAAGAATTATGACTTTGGGCCGATGAGCGAATACACACACTTGCATAAATCATCCATCTTGTTTGGCGGTTAATTACTCTTGTTTACCCTCCGAGTAACCTCGGGATGGGGCGGCACGATAGGAGGGAGCCTGGGAAGAGGAGATAGCACCAAATAGTAATCTGCTGACGCTGTTCATCAGTGTGCAATTCGCAGGAGTAAAAAGCACATAGTGGGCCTGAACCTGGTGTTAGTGAATTAGACAAGGTTGCCCAGGGTCTGTGGACGGCATCTCCATCAACATCCAGGCCTGACCGCAGCTGCTCACTAAGCTGT
Organism: Siphamia tubifer; assembly: GCA_020466265.1. Lineage (NCBI taxonomy): Eukaryota > Metazoa > Chordata > Actinopteri > Kurtiformes > Apogonidae > Siphamia > Siphamia tubifer. Next base: position 34,646,736 of record CM035793.1, read on the forward strand.
TCTGGGGTCAGCTGGTGAAGGAGCCACGCTGAGGCGGCCCGGCGCAGGCCAATCAGAGCACTCCTCAGGATGTACAGCAGGCTCTGATCGTTGCTTATTTCATTACGGGGAAAGCTACATAAATCCACAAAATGGAGAGGAAGAGGCACAGAGGGAATATTTGCATTTCTCCTCTCCTATCATCCCTTCAATGCCGCCCTCCCTTCCCCAACACCACCCCTTTCAATCCCTCCCCATTTAGTGCAGAGTGACTTTAATCATCACTTTCGCCAAAACACATTAAGCCGGTGTGTCCGATGTTGAAGAGCAAAGGGGGGGCTGAAAAAACACAGAGTGGCGCATTAGATTTGCAACAGTGATGCATCACTCTGGCATTACTTTGGAGATTAAAGAAGGGACGTTGCATTTCAATTGAGTGGTGCTGATGGTTGCCTGATAGATGACTGTCCTCCTGTACTGAACCCAACAGGAAACACCACTGTACAACAGCAGGAGGAAAAGTCACACTTACAACAGGTTTCCAGACATCAATCACAAGTTTATACTCAATTTTCATAATGTTGTCAAAAGAAAATGCAAATTAATGTGTGTTTCCATCCATTACATTTATGCAAATATTAAACATTGGTTTTTCTTCACCTTCATAACCATTTAAGACTTTGCTGGCTTTACTTCATACAAGAACATACAACCTGAGCTGCTGACTGAGGAGCTGATGGAAGTATTAAAAAAAAACAAAAAAACCTGGCTTCAGATTTTCCTCCCAAATCCAACAATAGGTCTAGATCATATGTTGTTTCAAACTTTTCTCACATGTCATATTTGTCAGAGTTTGACCACAGTTCGTTAAGTTTGTTTCTGCAGCTCTTGATAAAAGGTGGTATTTTTTTGGCTGTTTTCCATGTAATATGGCATTTGTGTTTCTTGTATTACGTCAGTAAATGCTGCAGTCTCCTTGTGCATCTGTGTACATATACCTTTTAGTGATTAAACAAAAGAAACATATTGGAAATATTTGGAGTCTATTTCAGTGATTCCACTACACACTGCACAAACTGAAAATATGAATAAAACAGCTGGATGAAAACGCACCTACTAACCCTTAACTTCCATTCCATTCCTCTGTCTATTTAATTCATTCTTCCTGTAAAACCACCTTCTTTCTTCATCCCTAAACCTCAAAGCCTTTTCTGCCTTTTAACCCCCAATTGAGAGAACCTCTACATCGAAAGATATTTATGCAGCTGTTTGATCATGTTCTCAAGTCAAAAACAACACCTCCTTTGTAGGAGGAGATAATACTTTAAAGTGGATTGCATACATTAAACTTAAGCCAACACACAACGCGACTTTGCCTGGTCTTTGTGTTACTGCATCTGTATGAAAGGATGGATGTAAAGTGCTTGAAAGCTTAGGACAGGCAGGACGAGATAGAGAGGAGAGTGTAGAAAAACAAAAAACTGAAGGTGATGAACCAAACTTGAGGGGTTTTAACACAGGGCTCATTGGGGGCAGGTTCAATATGGAGACAGAGAGCTCAATAAACAGGGTGGGCACAAAGAGGAAGAGGAGGATGTGAGGGCATAGGGAGTCCCCGGGAAACAAAATGACAATATGTATTTTGTTGTACAGTTTCAGAAAAAAAAAACAAAAAAAAAAAACAGAATCACAGTCAGTCAGTCCAAGGGCAAAGCCCACCAGCAGCCTGGCCCAGTGGGGGAGCTTTCCGGTCATGTGTCTATCCAAAACCCTTGGGGCTATGTTCACCCTGGCACCCAGCTCTGGTTGCTGTGCACTGATGGAGGGCAAGCAAATGCCCCTAAGCTCATGCCCATTCCCATGCCCAATCCTTGGGACAGAGAACCGTCAAAGTTAAAGTCCATGTTTTCTGTGTCCATAAAGTCATTGAGCAAAATGGAGTCTACATCACAGTCCAGGCTGTTAGGGACATTCTCCATCTCCAGGTTGGCAGCCATTCGACTGTGGGAATTGTGTTGTTGCCCCTGGTAACCATTATTCCCAGATTGGTGGTTGTTGTGATAGTAGCCGTGCCAGGAGTCAGTCATGCCCTGATGGTGAGCTCCTGGGTATGGTTGGTGACGGGGGTGAGGCGCTGAAGCCAGGCGACAAGGGTCCTGGGGAACGTCCATGACCCCCGCAGGGTTGGGTGGCAGGGAAGGGGATGTGGGAAGGTGAGGACGGGGCCCGTAGAGGTTTGAGGTCTTGAGGCTGTAGGGCTGCAAGATGTCAGTGCTGACACGTGGGGATAAGGCCTGGGGGTGGGGCCCGTTGTGCATAGGGTTATGGGAGTTGTGGTTGTGCATCTGGCTGGAGCGAGGGTTATGGTCATGGCTGGGGCTTACTTTGTTACTGTGACTGTGCTCAAGCGTTGAGCCGTAATCGTGGGCAGGGTGAGGCTTGTGGCTGTGGCTGTAGTCGAGGTTGGCTTGATGTTTGTGACTTTGATTGTGGTTCGGATGGTGGGTTGTGTTCTGGTCGTGAACTGCGCTGTGGCCGTTGTGCAGACTTGGATTGTGAGCATGCTCCTGGTTATGATTGTGGTTATGATTGTGATTGCGGCTCTGATTGTGGCTATGTTGCCTATGAATGCCATTGGTTCCCTGTGTCAATAGCGTATGTGTGTCCCGCCCCTGGCCTAGCACTGTGTCCTTGTTGCAGTATGGAGAAGTTCCAGTCAGGAGACTCTGAAGTGCATTGTTCTCGGAGTAACCCCTCATCACTCGCTGGAAACTGACAGGCTTATTCTCCTGGATGGTCTCCATGGGTGTGTGGTGTCGGAGCATGCCCATGGAGGCTTGCCCATATAAGGGCCCACAGTAGGAGCCCTCCGCCTTGGGCCCAGGCACATAGGGGTAGCCATTGCATTTGATTTGCGGGGGCTGTGGGTAGTTGCTCTCATCTAGACTGATGGCCCCAGTGAGATCTGTGAGCTGGGGCAGCTCCACAGTGGGGCAGTGGCCCCCTGTACCTAAAGCTGGGGAGCGAGTGCTGGTCGGGCTTGGGTACAGACGTGGGGAGGCTGAACAAGACAGTCCGCCTTCCTCTGGTTCATCAGCCTCCGCCTCAGCCAGAATCGGTGAAAGGCAGCCACTTAACGTTGAAGCTGACGAGGAGGTGCGGGAGTGGATGTCTGTCCAGGTGTCGTACTCCTCACCACCCATGCCCACACCTCCTTTTCCAGCTGGACTACCATGCTCTGGGGAGCTCTGCATTGCGGGTCCACCTCCCTGACCTTGTGCTCGTCCAAGGCCCATGGCTCCTGCTCTCTTCCGGCTGATGCGACCCTTGGTCTTCAGGTAGCGAGTGCCGTTGTCTACAGATGCTGCACGTCGTCTGGGCCCCTTCCCCATCTTCCCCCCTTCTGGGTTCAGCATCCACCAGGAACTCTTCCCCGTGCCTTCGTTTTGCACTCGGATGAAGCGACTGTGCAGGGACAGATTGTGTCTGATTGAATTCTGTAACAAAGAGAAAGATGGAGTGGGAGAGAACAGAGAGAAATATTAATACCTGAGAGAACACTTAGGGTTAAATAATAATTTCTTGAGAACACAAAGTCATTTCAAATTATAGGCCAACTATTAAGGCTTCACGGTGAGCGAGAAAAAAGATGGATAAAAAAACAGAGTGAGATGGAGGGGAGAGCAAAGAGGGCAGCGAGAGTGAAGGACCAATCGATACCTCCCCTGACCAGCCTCTCCTCTCCACACGCGCTCACTGAGTCATAATATGGACATGGGTGCAGCCTCCACATCAAACCATCACCAAGGTTACAGAAATGAATCACGCGAGGCAACCCAATCACAGACAGCCCATATCGATTGCAGGGCCTCCAAATATGAGAGCCTGAGATCCAGCCAGAGACTGAGAGGGAGGGAAGGAGGAGGGGAACACGTTATTTGGCCAGAGAAGATCTGGAAGAACACCAGAATGAAAAAAGAAACCCTCATGCACAGGCCTGGAATCAGATAGAGATGAAGTAAATGGGAGGTTAGACTGAGGGGTGGGATATGCTCATTTCAACTCCTTTAAAACCATGGCACAATTAACATGACCTGAGGCAACAGTGGTTGATATCAAAATGATTAAGTCCTCCTGGACCATTCTACTGAATGTGCGCTGCTGTCCCACAACCAAAAAACACATTTAAAAAGCAATTAAGCATGCCAATCTTAGATGTTTACAAAGATCATTCAATTATCTATTGAAATCCAAAATAATATAGAAGAAAGATTCACATCGTCATTGATAATTTTAATTGAGAATGTATAATATCCAAATATATTCAGGTTTCTAGAAATAATCAAAGAATCTTAGTAAAGACAAAATATTCAAACTCCTATTTTATAAATAGTTTTTGCACAATTTTTATGCAAAAATTCAATATGCAAAAAAAAATGGATAGGCATGCACCTGATGGCATCATATACATCTTATTTAGCTATTATAAATGTAATGTTTTGGTTATTTTACAAAAAAAATACAATTACATAAGAGTACAAAACTTGATGTGATGTAAAACTTAAAAGTCCAAAGTTCATCCACGCTTGTGTATATTTTTGGAGCTTTTGTTGTAATAACGGAAGTGGGATTCACAATACACTGCAGCTGATGTGTTTTGCTTTTATTTTGATTGAGATACCTAGAAGTTCAAATTACATACTGAGCATTAAAAGACTTTTTAAATTTGTCTTCTAGTTGCGCGATGGCAGTTTGCACCAAATCAGTCGAATGGCCCTCCTACGAGCCGCTTTAAAGTGAGATGGTAATAGGTGGGTGGGTGTGGAATAAGGGTGGGGGTACAGAATAAGCCTCTCAAGACCCCTGTTTAAGTGTGTGAGTGACGGCTGTATGGTTAATCCAGAGCTCTGCAGCAGCAGCATTTGAAGCCGGTGCCAACCTGGAGTGAGTTGATGAGATCTAAGCCTGCCTAAAGGAGAGCTTAGCAGGGATACACATCATCTCAGCTGGCCAAGTTAGTCTAAGTACAGCATGTTCATCCAAATCTTTCCTGCTTGTGTCATTATTCACACTCGCTCCAGCTTTCCTCCCTTCGCTTTTCTGCTTTTTCTTTTACCCCTTCACTTGCTTTTTTTTGTCTTTTAGAAGAACAAACCCTCCTCTGCTACCTCACCCTCTACCTCTACCTCTACCCCCACATGCATGCAATTGCACACTTTCCTTTTCCTCTCTAGAGATATCTATCTATTTCTGCCTTGTTTATTACCTGCACATAGCTCACAATCTCTGTCTCCTGATATCTCGAGCCGTTCTCTATCTTCATTCACTCCCCGCCTCCTGTCCAATTTTCCTGCTCTCAGCCCCATTCATCTCCCTCTCTGTGTCCCAGCGTCTCTTGATCACGACATTGCTCATTCTCTCCCTCTCTCTCCACATCCATCCTCTCATCACCTTACACAACTTCCGCACCTCCTCTCTCCACTGGCTTTCATTCATTCATTCACAATGAAAAGTGAGCAAACAGCAGAAGAAGCAAATCAGTGTTCAGCAGGTGAAAGAGGGTACATTTCACCATTCAGTCCAGTCCGTACAGTTAGCATACGTGTCCCCACGACTCTAGCTGCTGGAATCGTAGCATCAAACTGGACAGCCAACCAAAGGACATGATGGCTCTTTGTTGTCATCATGAAAAGCACAGCATCCAGAACAGCAGGTAATAGGTTTCTCACAAAATCTTTACAGGCGGTTCTTGGCTTTAAGTGGGGTTTGAATGAGTCTTATATCCTACCAAATACTATTCCCATTCATGTAGAAAAGTGCCACACACCCAACCCCTCAGCATGACTCCTAACAGGTAATTTCATCCCGTCGTCCCCTCAAATCACACTGGTTTGACTAGACTCTTTTCACAGATGTGGAAATTGAACAGAAAGGATGTACTAATGCTTTTTTCCCGCTGTTCAGTGGGGTCCTCTTTAAACATCAGGTCGGCAAAATTGCCTGAGCTCAACATTCGGCGACAAAATAGGCTGGCTGTACTCCTCAGCCGTGGCGTGCTACGGTGTACAGGCTTAATCAAAGCCAAATTGAATGATGACGCCATGTGAATGAGGCCGCCAGCCGAGGCGACCCGCATCAGGTGATCTAAGCGCAGCTCCCTGACAGGTTCCTCTGCAACATGACGGCTCCGGCTGGGCGTAGCCATGGCAACAGAGTAAACCAAAAGAGGGAGAAATGAAGAGAGGGGAGGTGATGGCGGGAAGGAGAGGAGGGGAGGGCAGCCGATACTGTTTGATGCTGCAGGCAACTCCAAACAGCCTTTTATCTGAGTCTGTCAGATTCCTGCTTCCAATCCACCAGGGAGGCTCAATCACCAGTAGTCCCAACGCCTCACTACCTGTACCAAGCTGTGATTAGCAGGCTTGTGTGTGTGTGTGTGTGCGCAGACGGAAAAAGAAGGAGTAACCGTACAGATACCAGAGGTACAATTACAGCACAATAGTAAACTGCTGTTCCTTCACGTACTGTGTACTGTGCTGTGCTATAATATGACAGCTCTGTGCATTGTCTTCTATGCATTGTGCATTAGCAAAGCATTTGGCAGGAAAAATTGTGTCACCGTATATTTCTGCAAACTAGCAACACATGTTATATTAACATTTGTGAGCCTAAAATATGTATCATTTCAATATTTCTTTGTTCACTTGCTCTGTGATTGTTTGGTCTTTGTTTGGTGCTTGTGGTATTTGGTGTTTTTAGGAAATTTACAGCGTGGAGTTTGCATCCTCACTCCAAACACATTTTACTTTTGGGTGATTATAGACCTCTGGTTTGGGGAAAATTGTGATTTTATTGGAATATTTTTGGGATTAGAGTACATTATAGATACACTGGGACTCCTTTATTGGGGTTATGAAAGGTCTTTTAGATTATGGTTGACCTTAATTTGGCACATGGCATACTTTTCAGATGGATTGTACAACTATGTCATTAAAACAATGAATAAAAGCAATGTCATAAACTTCCTTAATCAGCTAACAGTCCTTCTAAATAGCCTGTTCATCAGTGTAATTACAGTGTTTTACAGAGTGTTGCACTGTTTTATGGGTTTATAGCATTAACATCGCTGTCACAGGTCACTAGATTATTGAGTTTTATTACAGTCTATTCATAGTAAAATGTTAGTATCTGTCTATGTTGAAGTGTTTGTGTTTAGTCTGCACTAGCTATCTTATCCTTCTGTTTGTCTGTCCACTGCAGGTCCAGCTTCTGAACTCCGTTGTGTTTTAACTCAGATTTACACGTAATGTTAAAGTATGAAAATGTTTTTCATGATTATAAAACTCCACTGGGACAAAATTAGTGTCACCAATGTGGGTAATTAATGGAAACACTGCACCTTTAAGTACAGGAAAAAGTGACCAGCGCCAACTTCCTCTAGATATTCTCACTATTGTAATACATTTGGTCTAAAATGATGCAAAACTGCTGAGTTTCTGGTAAGACACAACAACAAAAATCCCTCACACTCAGTTTAAACCTCCAGACACCAAAAAAAAGTACAGGAACTCTACTACAAAATTTCATCATATACATTTTTTGACCACATTGCACAGCTGTACATTAGCTCCACTGTGAACCATTTTATTTAAATGACATTTATGATTACAGGTAGTAAAATGAAAAGGCAATATATTGTATTTTATAATACATATAACACTAACTACATGCTGCTAGTGTTTAAACCTAAACATAACAGATATTTAATTACATATAAATGTTTTATCCAACAGAAAAAGTGGGAAAGTGATGAAATACAATATAATGTACAGTAGATATACATGTATAAAGAAGTTATCTGTGACTTTCAGAGCGATATATTTATTTTCTTCCTGATTGATCTTGGTCTTTTCAAGTTCAAATTCTTGGATCATCCACTAGTTTTACAAGTTCTCTGCAAAAAGCATGTGGAAACTAGTGATGGTCAGGTCCATTATGTGAAGACAGGAGAGTAATCGAATTAATCATTAACAAATTACATGAAACAGGAAGAGGCAGGAAATGTTTGTTCTGTAGTTTCCCAGAATAAACTACAGAGGAAAGATTCACATGCACATATAGTCTAACAACATGAGGTCCACATAAAAAGTTTCATTTTTAACTGGAAGACCTTTCCTATTTTTTTTATATTTTTAAAAATATAAGTTTAGTCTGGTATTTAAGTCACTGAAACTATAAGGTAAAGTAGAGACAACATCTGACAGAAGGGTGACATAGTGCTGAATACCTGTTCATTTATAGCTAGAAAAACTCAAAGAACATAAAGGTCAACTTGTTCCTGGGTGTAACACAATTTTTCAAACCTAAAGAAAAATGTTTATATCGAGCTGGAAAATCTTTAATTGCTTATGCTCTGGTCTTTGGCTCAATTTTGTGCTTTAAAAAAAATTCTTTCTTCAGACGTTTGCATCTGTGTTCAACTTTTTATGTAGCAAAAAGGAACTATGTAAAAGTTGGCCCAGTGGAGGAGCATGTAAAGAGGAAGTAGGAATGAAAAATGAACTTTTATTTATTTTTTTTTGGTGTTCTTGATTTGGGCCAAGAAGAAAGAGCTTCAGCTTTAATAATTTCCAAATGTGATAATACTAACACGAGGTGAAGGTTAGTTCTTCAGAATGCCTTGTGGTTTTATGCTTGAGTACATTTCAGAAGTTATTTCCATGCCAAATATTGGTTGACTTTCACACTGCATTTTGTCAAATGAACTGAACCTTTTGAATAACATAGAACTACATGAAGAAATACTGAAGAAGACAAGACAAACAATGAACATGAAACCTTGCTCATCTATTGTTTAATGCAGGAAAATGTCTAATTCTGCCACATGGAAGTCAAACATACAGCTGTATCGTAGTCCATGTCCTGTATTTGCTTTACTTGAAGTGGACCGAGACCTACATTTACAGGTGGACCAGCCTCTTTTACACACCACTTCTGTTATGCAAATATCTTATCTTTATTCCAGAACATCTTTGTAAATGAAATGGTGGATCATTTGGTCCCACCTCTGTTATGGCTCTGCTGTGTAACACCCCTGGAGTTAATAACAGAGCCACAGTAAAGACGGAATCATGATTCTGAAACCCTATGCAAACTAAGGAGTCATTTTGATGGGGGTATTACATGTGTTACGCAAGCATCAGGGAGATTTAAAATGAGCATGACCATGTACACTAAACAAACATATCAACCTGACCAGAAGGATGTTGAACTAGGGAGACGCCCCCCCGATCCATGGGCTGTTTTCACTTTGGACAGAGAACTCACTCCATGGTTAACAACTCCACTATGCTCAGGGCATTTTGGACACACAAGTTATATGCCACACTATACGCTAAGCTGAACACAGGTCCACTGTGTAAAAGCCTGTCTCACCTTTGTGACTCCTTTAGCTTGGCTGTGGAAATCAAGTCAATGGTGGACAAAAAGTGGAATCACCATCTCACCTTTTTATTCTGGATGTAAAAGTTGCTTATGTTGGTTTGTATCAGAGTTTGATTGTGCATTTCCCCCCAAAAAATCTGGAAGTTCTGAATCCAATAATCAGATACCAATTAAACAGAGCTGGTGTTAACACACCCATAGCCTGTAGTTTTACACCTGTACTGCAGTAAAGACATTGAATCAGTCCTTCTACTAGAGTAAAGAATATGTGTACTTTTGCCACCCGTCATCATTTTTCTCCCAAACAGAACTAAACAAAGCACAATCAAAAGTTGAGTGTAACAAATTCCCATCTCGTTAGTGAAGAGCCAATAGCCATCGAGTCAGTCCCAGCAGGTGAAGAAACACAGTGAGAGGAAATGTGTTCCTGTGACAAGATTAATGTGTCCAGTATATCAGTGCAAGTGTGGTGCAGAGGAGAGTGTGCAGGTTTTTATTGCAATCAAAGAGTATGTAGCAGGAGATGTCACTGATTAGCACCCTATCAGCCGGAGAGGAGGAGCTGATCAGCGAAATCTTTCCCTGCAGCCTTCGCTTTGAATGAAACCTGCAGACTTGCAGCTCTACGCGGCACAAAGCTGCCGATCCCTGCCTGAGTGTATATATTAACTTGTCAGTAAGACTGATTCTGAAGTGGAGAAGCCTGTTCCCTGTGCTCGCAGCCTTTGCCTCTCCGCTAATGCAAGAAGAGATGGACTGTTGCAGAGAGAGCGGTGACTGAATCTGTCCACACATCCCCCTCGTTCCTCCACAGGGAACACACTGCACTGTATCCAGCTTCACCACTGTATATCATACATAAATAGTGACTGAGGTTGACCCTGACACACTGCTGCTCCTGCTTGCACTGAGTCAGGGGATAGTAAAGCCAGTGGTTAGCTAATGGCCCATGGACACACAGATCTGTCTATTCTCACACTTTTTCCTTTTCAAAACACTTGATTTTTTTCCTAGTATTTTCAATATGACTCATTGATTATATTCTACACTGTGAAGACGACCTTACCAGAAAGCAACCACAGAGCCTTAAATATAACCAAAGTTTCTTTTATGCCTCCAATCAGGTCATATATCTTAAAGTTCAGTGTTTTTTTTAGAAAGTGACCCGTGAAAAATCAGCATTTTCATACATTTCCATCCACTACTGCTGTGTAAATATTACCTTCTGCGTGGCCATCAGCCTCATCATCATGCTTGAAACCTTTGTCAGGCAGGTAAAGTATTTTATATAATGACACATCACCTGATATTTTTCGGAACCGCTGATATATTTAACCAACTTTGTGGTCTTTATCACACTCCTCCCTTCATATATGATGGCATTTCATTGCTATTTTCATCTATTCCTACATTTCCCTTTGTTTCTTCTATTAAATGAATAAATGTTGAAGTCTCCTTATTGGTCCACACCTACACCCACACATTATTTGCTTAATCTGTTTAAACTATACTTCATGACATTTATCTTTTATCAATTCACAAACTTTTCCACCACCTACAAGTATGAAGACTTTTATACCCTCACTGTCATAATAAAATATTTCATAAAATACCAGAATAAAAACACTTAAAAACCAAAAGAGCACAACTTGTTTTTGTAGTTTAATGAACAGTGACTAGACTTCTAACCTAGGTTTAACAGATCGAGCAAATTAAGATTTGTTGACCTTACTGTCTGTTTTCTTCCTAATAAAAGACAATTTGGGTTATATTTAAGAGTCATTTGTCTTCTTTCTAGGAGGGCTGTTTTTTTTTTTTGCCATCCCTGTCTTCTCGGAGCCCCTGAAATACTAATGCTGTGTGTTGTCTTCCACACGATGCTGTGCGCTCACATCCTCCGTTTCACAAAAGCAATAACAGAACAATGGCTAATTTTCTTGATTATAATTTTTTTTCAACTCCCTTCTCCCATTTTTATTCTGTATTAGCAAGCTAATGCTAATTGCATCTATTGCATATTATCCTGTTTGTGTTGCATAGCAACCCATTTCGCTCTTGCTGTTTCTGTTACTAACTAATCTCAGCTGAGTTCTGGGTGAATTGTTAGATTAAAGCCTGTTTATTAATTCTACCAAATAACTGTTGTGAAAAAAACATACTTTTTTAGTGACATAAATACCACTTTACATGTGACTAAAGTCATAGAGTTGAAGTCAAATCTTTAGCCTTTGTGGTCACTCATTACTCTACACACAGTGTGTGTTTACGCATACACTACCATATACGGTATGTTACAACTTGACACATGTTCACCTCCATGTACATGCGCACACACACTCACACCCCCCCTCCCATCTCACCCCAAACTGGCAATCATACTTAATCCCTCTCCAGCCTGAGTAATCCCCGACAATCCGAGGCTAATCCTGGTTAATTCTGGGCACTCCTCAGCTGGGTTTCACCCTGAAACCACAGAGACAGGGTGGGGATTGGTCGGATCATGCCGATTGAGGGTGGGCGCGCCGTTGATAGACATAATTGGTCAAGGCAGCGATTGGGGAGCCAAGAAAAACAAGCACAGGTTTTCCTGGGTCTTTAACATTTGTCCAGATTGACCCCTTCTATGTCACTTACTGTTGTTACTGCTTTTGACCGAAAACATGTTTTTCAGCAGAGTCCAGTGTGTTAACAGTTTATCACTAATACTCCGCTGTGGAACACAGTCTGTCTGCTGTGACACATGAGCTGGGGAATTAACGTAACAGGGATGGAAAATAAAACGCCAGAGTGTCGTATACAGTATGAGCCACTCCTCTAAGGTAAAGGGGCTTCTGAGAAGTCATTAGCCTCTATTCAATCAGCTCTACCTTCCGAAGCTCCTGGCTCAATTCTTCTTAGCAGCTATTGATCCCGATTCCAAAATGAAGCACTTAAGACCCCTTGATCAAGCTGCTCCTTAATCTAGCGTTAAGGAGCTTGAGACCTTTTCACCCCGTGTCTCAGACAGACTTATTACTTTGGCACACGGTTACAGTAGCACAGTAACACAGTGCACTTCACTATCACAGTTTCACTTTGGGTTTAGAGCCTGATTAAGCCCCTTTGGTGCAGAGCAGGGCTGTGGGATCACTTTTACTCTCTGCCATTTTAAAAAACTTGTCAATATACACCAAGCCGAGAGTGTTAATGAAGCAATATGTTACTGGCAGAGGATGGATGGATGGGGCTTTGTTAAAACACAGAGTCCTGTGGTGTTTGAAGGCTCCACTGTGGGCCTGTTTGCTTCAGTTTGCACACGGAAAGTACAGAATATGTGCGTTCAAACTGTTGCTATACTCACGAGAGCGTGAAAACAGAAGCAAAGAGGAAACTGATTTACCTTATGCTGCAGCTCTGTCAGCAATGAGAAGGGAAACAGGTTGCAGAGGAGTTCTACTCCTGGATGGTTTTATAGGCTGCTTTTACCTCTCTATCCTCACAGGAGAGAAACCTCTTGGAAGGGGGGGGGGGGGTCTTTAGAGGATTCAGTAGAGCATCATGTAGTGGATTTTATAGAGCTTTCTGCTTCACATTTTAAGAAGCCCACCTCTAATTTATGACACATTCCATGCACCATTCAAGAGGAAGGTTGTGTTTTAAATTCCATCCAGTGCTCCATTAGATGTGGTCCAGCACAATCCAGCTGAGTGTTGTGGGGATTGTTCTACACCGCCTTGTTGAGAAGTAGTGAGACTAGGCAAAGCCGGTTTCTCCCCTTGCTCGACCATTATTTATTAATCCATTTCACACAGCCAGGAGTCATTATGCACGGTCCTGTCAATGGGTATCTCTCTATGCCGCGCATTTATTTGATAATAAGCAGGAGTGGGGGAGAAGATAAAAGCGCTGACTGCGTTCATTGTGGAGCATTTTCTGCGGGCGGGGAGACTTAAATGAGAGCAGCCAGGCTCTGTGTGGGAATGGGTCTCGTCTGCTAAGCCTGTCTGGAGGCAATCGATGGAAATTAGTCAACGCTAAAGATTCACTTCCTGTGACTGATGTCACGGGCAGCGCTTGTCTCTTTGAAGGGAAATAAAGAAGTGGGAGGATGAGGGATTAATGGGGTTGGAGAAGGTGTGAGCATGCCGAGTTTGGGTGGGGGCTAAGCTGGGAAAAAAGATGCTATTCTTGTACTGGATTGCAGAAAAATAATAGTGTTGCTGCTACCACTAAAACATTACAGTCAACACAGTGTGAAGAGCTGCAAATACTCAAATATTACTGAGGAGCTGCAGAATTATCTGAGATAGATATCTTTGAAACATTTTCAGTTTACTGCTGCAAAGAAACTTATCCATAAAGACTCAAACATCCACCGTTGACCAAAAACATCTACTGATCTAAACTGTTGATCCACTAATCCTATCAATACATGTAAATAACTGGTGTAAAATAGACTTATTCATCTTTTCATGGTCATCAGATATGACCCACTTGGATGTTCAGAGGTTCCGCAGTTACCGTAGAAATACCCTCATCTTTTACAACATTGATTCACCAGTAAAACCCATGGAATTGGATCAATGACAGTGGATGGACACGCTGGGTTTATGTTCAGTTAATGATCTCTTTTACTGACAAAGTCAATTTTCTTCATTTTTTTTTCTGTTTTGATACAATAATATTTAACTTTCCTCTTTTATGAACATCTTCATAATCAGTCAATTAAACATAGGAAAAGTGATTATTTTCAATGGAAACAAAAAATGCAAAATCCAGAGGATAAATATTAGAATAAATGGTGATAAATTACTTAAGAAAAGTTAGAGGAGAAAATAATCATTTGGGAACTGCCATAAAAGTCACACTGGGTGTTTATGGGTTAAAGATAATTTCAGTGATTTAAAAAAAAACAACCAAGTTTTTGTTTGTTAGATTGAGATACCAAGTTTTTTTTAAAAAAAGAAGCATCTTCACAATTACTGTTCAAACACAGAGAACAAATAATAGTGTTTACAATATTGGAAGCAGTTTCAGGTGCACCCTCGCAGTAGCTGTGACAATATGATCAGAGTTAGTGTCTCTGGCAGTTGTACTAAGGCCACCTCCTGAAAGGTACACCAGTTAGCTTCTCCTCAAAGTACAGCCGAGGGACTAGAGCCAGCCCTCAGGCGACAGAAGGCCTTTCACTCCCCTTCACTCCCTGCGGAGTTCCACAAGCTCTGGGGGAAGACAGACAAACAAGGCAGATAGGGATGTAAGAGACGGCTGGAGAGAGGCAGGGAGCGAGGCGTCGTCTGGGGCTAACCTGAGAAAGGTATAGACAGGAAGAAGAGCCTGAGGGGCCAGGGGCGGAAAGCAAGCCCAGTCCCCAGTAGAGAAGCCTCTAATTGGAGCTGCCGGCCTGCCGAGGCGGCCTCTCCCACTGCGGATGGACATAAGGAGCCGAATGAAGGCGGAGAGCCCAGGGGCGGGAGGAGAGGGCAGATAAAAATAGAGCCGGCAGATTAACGAGCATCTGAAAGCAGGGCAGGGGATCGGAAAATCCTCCCTGCGTGCCAAAGATGCCCGGTCCTCAGGCCACGGCCAGTTCTGTAAAGACTGATGGACTGATGGCCATGAGTGGTGCTTCCTTCCTGTTGGCCTTCCTGACATCACAAACACCATGGGGCGGAACACCGGAACATTGTGGCAAGAGGACTGTTGAAATGGTGAAATTTGAATGGTCACGTTACGTAATGTAAAGATAAATTTACAGAGAGACTCATAGGTGCACAAAGAATGAAGAAAAGAATAGCCTATAAGACACATGTTGGTAATTATACAGTGTACTCGTGGCTGCTTTTTTGTTTTTGTGGTTTTTTTTGGCAAAACGTCAAATGGATATTTTTTTTCCATCAGCTTCTCTTGGTGGTCTTGGTAAAGCCTACAGTACATTGCCAGCTTTCAAATGTAAGGTCAGAGCCCCTAGTTTGCCCTCATGAGTTGAATTATTATTTTAATTTCACCTTTTTTGATGTGTTTTGTTTGATTGTTGTTAGTTCATACTCCTGTGAACTTGAATTTAACACCCACAATCAACCCGCATGCACATTTGTAATTAATATAAATACACTATTGTACACCATAGATGCTACTTTAACTAAATACATGGATGTTTTTTAGCTAATCACTACTATAAACTGGAACTGTACAGTCGGCTATAGTTAATACTCATTCATTCTGTGAACAGTGCTGCGTACAATTACACACCTCAGTGTAAAGCTGGAAGAGAAGGCAGCAGCTTAATGATGAACATGAGATGAAGTACAACTACTGACATATAGTTCCCTTTTCTATATAATATATGTCTTTACAGACTCAAAGTTTTTACTAAATTGCTGGATTCCTAGACTGTACTTCGTGTATATGGTCTGTTTTTATTCATTTTAGTTTGCAGCTGTAGATTCCTCAAATTTAGACACCAAACGCCCAAAGAAATTGTGTTTAAAGGATCCAGATGTCCACCAGTGGCTCCCTGTGTGCAGAAGAAGATTTAACACAGCTACTTTCTGAGGCAATACTGAATTAATAAAGTCATTAAAATAGTGGGAAGAAAACTAAAAGCCCCACAATTACCAATAAATTTAAAAAAAAAATAAATCAGGAGTTTGCCACCTCCACCTTTGACTCGTACTCATGAAAGTAATCACCTCCACGGCTGCGATTTCCAGCCTTCCCCCAAGAGCTTTCACACACCAGGTGGAGTATCGTGACACCTATGGGAGCCAAAGGAGAAGCTGAGAAACAGGCCTCATCACACCTGCCATCAGGTCTCAGGAGAGCACCACCCACCTCAACATTCAGCTGTCACATCCATCCACACACACAGAGGCTGTAACGACACCAACAAAAGCAACCGATCCACGCTTAAAAGCTGAAACAGCGGCAGAAACACATTCCGAACGGCACATTAATAAACAGCAACAAAGGCTAGATTGACTGAAGATATCGGAGAGGAGGAAACATTCTCACAAACAGAACACAAACAGTGCCGCACGACTTGCAGGAATAACTTCCTCTTATGTTCAAATAATGAGTTCAACCTTTGGCATTTTATCCATAACTTAGAGAGTTTCCAAGCACACAATGATGCAGCCTTGAATGAATAATAGACTTCTGAAGAGGAGGTGATCAGCTTTTCTGAAAGCATCAGCACCTTAATTAAAGATTAGTTTCCCTTAATCTGAAGGACTCCTGAAAAGGCACTTGGTCATAAGTGTCATACCACTGAATATTCACAAATAATTTCTATTAAAACATGACGTATTGTTCAATCTTCGGAGTTTGAGTACTCACAAATAACTTGTTTAGTCAAGTATCACAAAAAAAAAAAAAAAAAAAAAAAAAACTCTATCATACGATTTCAACGAGAAGCCTGATTTTCTGTGAGGCTAATAAATATTAATCAGTGTTTTTATCCATTTCTGTTTCTGAGTAGGAGCATTTTCTATTTTATAAAACAGTAATTACTTTACTCTCATGTTTTAACAATACGTTTGTGCATGAAACAAGGACTTTATGGATTTTTTTTCAAGTCATACGTTTAATTAAAAATACCCAAATTATAATCTCATTGTGTATACTGCACAGACCTGACTAAAATGTCCAATCACAGGACACAGAAGAAACATATATGAAAGTGAGTTCTATCCATAGAGCTGTTTTACTGTAAACATCATGCTTAATTATTACACACATTAGATCTTGCTTGAACCTACAAATGAAATGCCACTAATTATCATCATTTGGATGCAGTATAGCACAATAAACATTCGAAAATAGGTAAAAATTAACAGTCAATTAACAAATAAAGTAATAATTTACTCAAAATGGTCTTGTTAACAAAGTATGATAACTGATAGCTTAAAAAGACACATTTATCATTTGTTATTGTTCTAAGTACTGAGTAACTGTTAATTAATGTTTCTTGTTAATAATTCATTAGGGTGTATGAGTTAATTATGGTACTAAATGTTATTAGTAAATGGTTGATAAAGATATTAGAAGATTCATTTATTCCACGGGTTTATTCTTAGTTATACAAATTAAGTCATTAACACGATTAATCTGATTAAAAATATGAATGCAATTAACCCATCAGAATGACTCTGAAAGTCTCTGCCAACACAAGTCGAGTAACCGTTGTCCATGAAACAAATGATCAGTTGATCCGGTATTGACAGAACCAGAACCAGCCCATATAAATGAAAGACACTAAACAACACACTCAGGATGGAAATATGAGGACAAAAAAACTAAGCAAAACAATTTCAAGTTTTATTTCAAGTTGTTCTGTTGAAACTGTTGAATAAATGGATTCAGTGGATATATATATATATATATATATATATATATATATATATATATATATATATATATATATATATATATATATATATATATATATATATATATATATATATATATATATATATATATATATATATATATATATTCCCTTCTTTCCTGAGTCTGTTTGGTCATGCAAAATGAAACGTGATTAATATAGATGAAAAATTAATTATACGTAATGTGGTTAATCAAAATGAATCCACAGCAACCCTGTAATTAATAACATTTTAAATTTTTGACAGCACCAATATGCACCTTTTCTCATAGAGTACTTTTAGTTGAACATTCTTACTTTTCATGTACTGTATATTCCTTCTATAAATGTCACTGTGAATTAAAATCACAGCAAATGAAGGAACCGTGAAGGATTGTGGGTTTAAATAAAGCTTTGAATGAATGTTAATTAACTAAAAAATGTTCATTAATATCACTCGTGTCTTGCTGCTCAGTCCCTCTATTATGAGAAAATACATAAATGCATATCTAAGTGTTACTTGCTTCCATCTTCCAACTTTTTTTTTTTTTTTTTTTTTTAAATCTTACAATAAAGAATAAACATTTAACTATGATTAAATGAAGCCTATTCAGAACTGTTGCGTATTTGTTATGTGTCACTGCAGACTTTGAAATAACCATTCGATAATAAAAACTACAGTTAAGTATATACATAGAGTGGAAGTTAAGGCTATAAGCGAGGAAGATCCATTAAATTATATTGAACATAAAAGGACAATAAATGTTAATAAGAATGAAGACAAGTCACACCAGGTCTAGACAAACCTTTAGTTAATACCTCATTAATCAATGTGTCATTTTCTCCCAATGTGATATGTGTTGATAACAGCAACGTAACACACAGAGACACATAGTTTTGGATCATATTTCAATCCAACTTGGGTGGTGCGTCTGTCTGTTCACAGTGGATCTTCATTAGTTTCATCTTTAATTGCTTCTCAGTAACCTGATGCCTGCTTTGGGGCCCAGTCTCCAATCCCAAAGCAGGAGGCAGTGGAATAGTCATGATAAGAGATTCATGGGTAGAATACACACTCATGGAGGCAGCATACAGTACAATCATACTTTGTAGTGTTGTTCAATTAGTCCTCTTTTACTCTGACTGCTTTGAATATCGGTCTTCAAGAACTCACACAAATGTGATTGTTTTCTCAGAAAGGAATTTTGCTAATCACACTGTCACACTGAATGTCTTTTAAGACAGACACATCTCTCCTCACATGTGCGGTTTTGAAGTGACTTGATAAAGGACGTCTGTGACTGTTTCCTGTGTGTGATGTGATGTTCAGCGTCACTATTTCAGGAAAAGGATTTGCATTTCCACTGATAGAAATTGGCAGACATGGGGGGAAATATGCTCAAAAATAGCCAACAGACATATTCGCTGGTAACTTTAACATAAGACTACCCTGTGTCATCTTAGCACAAGTCAAACCCCACTCTCACAGTGTGTGTATCACCCTTACAAAGACAAAGACACACACACACACACACACACACACATCTCGTGCTTCGCTAGCATGGCATGCTGGGCCGGCTCATTACTACAATGCCAAGCTACTAGTTGCTAAGGAGACCTGAGGGAGAGGGAGGGTTCCTGTTGCCATGGCAGCAAGCCTTGCATCCTGCCAACTGTCTTCCCCCATGAGACCTGACCATCGTAGACAGAGAGAAAGAGAGAGAGAGAGAGAGAGAGCGAGAGAGAGAGAGAGAGACGGGGAGGCAAAGTGAGGAGAGAAAGGGCTGGAGGGGGTTATGGTTAAGATGTTGAAAGAGGACTTGTAAAGATGCCTGCGTGGCAAGCGGGCTTGTTGGGAGAACCACAGACTGTTGAAATAAAGCAAGGGGGGAAAATTGATGGGGTGAAAGCAGGAAAAGAGGGAGACCTTAAAAAAGAATCCCCCCCCCCCTTCCTTCCTCCAGAGAACTGATGTTCGTGCAGCAGTTTTCCCATGGCGAACAGGGACGCTGCCTGGACGACCACAACTAGATCCAGCCGCTCACAAAGACGCCAACATGATGCAAAACACCCCCCAACACACACACACACACACACATACACACACACATCACCCCCCCTCCCCTCGTCACCCAAAACCCTCCTCAGTCTCCGACCCATAATGCATCGCATGTCCCCGCTTGAACCACCCTCCTCTTCTGCTTTTACTACGAGAGCAGAAGAGATGACAGAGCTTTTGGACGAGCTCGCACTGAGCCCATCCGTCATGGAAAGAAATCTGCTTTGGTGAGAGTGAGCGGTAATGAACGACGGATGGGAGACAGAGTTAAAGAGAGAGAGAGAGAGAGAGAGAGAGAGCATGTGGGAGGGATGAGTGCAGGGAGATTAAACTGATTGGGGAAGCACAGAAGAAGAAGGGCAAAGAGGAGGTCACCGAGGCAAAAGAAGAGAAAAGTCCTCCCATTCAAATTAGCCTTATTGTTTTCCAAGGACATGGAATTGTTTCCATCCTGTTTATTTTTTCTGTTCTTTCTGTCACTGTCTGTCTGTCTGCCCCCCCCACACACACACACACCACCACTCCTCCTCCCTCTTCATTCTGACTCTTCTCAACTGTTTCTTTTCTCTCTCTCTCTCTCTCTCTCTCTCTCTCTCTCTCTCTCTGACTTTGATTATTTTCATTGCATTGTCCTGGTTCATCACATTAAGGCTTAACTGCACAGCTATAATGTATTAACAACTAAAGGTCTCGCAGCAAAAACAACCCGATCCCATCTGGGGTGTAAAGGTTCACTCTGTTCATTCTCATTTTCAGGTGATTACACACTAATAAAAACAACATTATTAATATTGTATTTTTCATTTCAGTAATTAAACCCTTAAATTCCTTTAAATCTGTACACCCTGGACATTTAATTACATGAAATCTTTTCTGAAAAAGACGTTTAAAAAGATCAAGTTAAGTTGTGACACCATCAGAAAGCACTTAAAACCTCTTGAGATGCAGGAAAGTACTAGTTTTGAGGGTTTTTTTTGTTTGTTTTTATCTTAAATAATTCCCTTTTTTTGGAAACAGTACAATGCAACGGGTTTTTCAGAAGCATTTTAAAGATTTTTATGGAATGTCCTTTGTAGTGGACAACTTTTATTTATTTTTTAAACTTTTTTTTTTTTTGGTTTTCTTCAATAAAGCTGTGAAAGTCTTGTCCCTGAAAGAGGACTCAAGGTCTCTGGAGGTTAAAGATGTTTTACAAAAACTAAACCCAGAAGATATTTATAAAAAAACATTACCAGTAACTGGATAAAATCTCTATATTGTGCAAGAACCATGATCCCACTGAACTTAAGAGGTTCCAAGACAGGTTTTATGAGGTGTTGCATTGAATAAAGTAAAGTTCAACAGAAAGTTTAGACCTGGAAAAAATTATAGCAGAAAGAATGAAGTGGATCGTGACATCAGTGAAATTGGTTGAAAAATCATTAGAAAATTGATACGTGTCAAACAAAACATCTAAGTTAAAGAAATGCTTTCATATTGTGAACGTTCAACTTGTGTGCTAACATTAACCCAGTATCAGGTAAGTGACTATATTTGAGCCTCACTGAGGTCAAGAAACATCAATGCAGTCTTTCAAAGAGATTTAATAGAAAATTAGACAGCTGTAAATAGTGAATGAGTTCATTTTTGTCAATTTGTGACTGTATAACAGTTGTTTTATTGCATATTTTTTACTTTTAGCAAGTGCTGCTTAAATGATTTAAGGCAAGAAGAGGTAGATGATGATGTCCAATAGCAAACTAAGGTTGAATTTTTACATTTCAGAGTATTTCAATGAGTGACTTGTAAAGTGTTATCTATTAAAAAGTATGTGAAAAGGATATATTGAGCTATTATTTCTCCCTAAATGTTTGTAATTCCTGTTGGAACACCTAATATTAGCACCTAATATGTAGCAAATTTTGTTGCTACATCTGGATTATAACACTTCCTATCAGCTTGCAGTGGTGCACACAAATGGAATAATTTGGTTTTCAGACACATTCTGCTTTACTTCTTACTTATACATATCAGTAATCACTTTTGACCCGGTACTATGATGACATACTTAGTACATTTACACAAACATCAAAGTCGAGCTATTGGCAGTGATCGAACTAACTGGAGTTTCGAAAAAATCTCAGTTTACTGTACATGTGCAGCAAAAGAATCAAATTATTGTTCCACTTCCAGACACTAGGTGGAGCTACACGCCCTTTGGCATTAGCATTCTTCTGATTGGTGTCATAGAAGTAGAACAATCAGTAAACAAAGGTGTCAGATTTTAAGCAGATGCAGTAGAAGGACATAAACACCATGTGAAGATACGAACGACAATGCAGCAGCTCAGTATATTTCATATGTACTGTTCACTATGATTTATTACATGTATGTGTCTCTGGTCACTTCCTGAAGGGGGCGTGTCCAGGCCAGTCTTAATTGAACTAAGGTTGGGTGATGTTTACATGCATGGAGAAGCTCAATTTGAATCACATTATCGGACTTGGTTACTCCAACATCTAAAACACCAGTTTAATTATATTACAGCCAGACTAAGGTGTATACATGGGTTTGAAAACTTCGATATTAATTAGAGTAAAGATAGAATTCAAGTCCAGTTACCTTCCATTTATCAAGAAAAAAACGAATATTATTTCTATTGTTATTAATTTCATGGTCAACAGTGTATAAAGCATCCAGCTTGCAGGTAAAGACGGTAAATAATACAGATGTGAGTTTTGTGGCTCTTAAATTTAAGGATAAAAAGGCGCTGAAGTTGAACAAATCCCTGCGGCCTGGCTTACAAATCTGGCAACAAAGCGACTTGAAAAGGACAGATATTCACAGGAAAGAAGATACTGTACGTACTTTTGTATTGATCCACGAAGGATTAATAAACCAAAGTGACGCTCATAGCTTTTTAATATGTTCAGTAACCGCAGAGGTCTGGTCTGATGTTCAGGTAGGCGCATACTTGTGGAGTTGTGGCGTGTGTGTTTTGTATTAGTGGAAATGCTTTGTCTGTCTGTGCAAAGTAAGCACATCCCCTTCCATCTGAAGAAGAAATAACAAAAACAAAAGCCTGGGGTCTCAAGTCGGGTTTTCTTGCCGGGTTCATCTGGGTTCAGGTTTTTGAGTTTTAGGCCCGTACACAACTGACGCCACACACACACACACACACACACACACACACACACACACACACACACACACATGTACCACAGAACATATTCCCACATACTTCGCTTCCAACCAATTCCGTGCAACGTGCAAACATGCTGTAACTGTCCCAACCGATTCAAAGCACTCGCCTCTGTCTCTCTCTCTCTCTCTCACTTTCTCTCTGGTTTTGATCACTCGTCCCTCTCTCTCTCTCTCTCCCTCTCTCAGTCTGTTTCTCATTGTGGGGGAATGTGGCGTCTGTCTCATTGTCACAGACACTGGAAAACAAGAATCCTCATCATCCTCATCATCAGAGGTGGCAAAAGTACAGAGGCTTTACTGCCATATAAGTACAGAATGTGATGTAGCTAAAGGTGGTAGCACCCATTCAGTGTCTTCTCTGCAGTTAAAGTGAATCCGTACAGTCTCTGAAATGTCCTCAAAGGCTCCGTAGGATGTGTCTACCAGCTGGTTCTGTTCAAAGCCAACTGAGTGTGATTTCTAAAAACATACAGAAAGATAAAATGAAAAAATAATGTACAATAAATTGACTCCGATGCAACATCACGCCCTTTGTCTCCCTCATCTTGTTTCCAGTTTTGTCATTTTACCTTCATTAGCTTCTTTTCATGTTATTTTCATCATCTTAAATCAATTATGTTTTTTTTTTCCATAGTGAAGAAGAACCCAGATCACTTTTATTTCCTTCATTTTTAACTTAATTTTGCAAAAGCCACTGACATCGTTGCACTTTCTCATCTTACAACCTTTTTGTTTTGTGTTAATTTTTGACTTCACTGATGTTTTATTACTTCTCACTCCATCTTTCATAATGTTTGTTTTGACATGTTATATTTTCATACTCACAGATGAAACAAGGGATTGTCTTTTTCTGTGATTTTTTTTATTTTTTTTTATCTTTAATGCATTTTGGCTGAAATTGATCTCGATGTTTGGAGGGTGCGCAATAATGCAAAAAAAAAAAAAGAACCAATAATTCTGCTCAAATGCATTAAAAACTAAAGTATTGGCCATTTGTTAGTCTCAAAGAAGGATCCTTCGAGGATATAATCTTACAAAGCTACATTGTCAGACTTCGCCAGAGGATTGTTCTTTCCTACTTCCTTTGGAGATATTTCAAGGATACAACTGTGGATCCTCAGCATCCTGGGAATGATTTGACTACCCACAATCCTCTGCATGAATGTTTTAAAAGTGCCACTAAATGAAAAAAAAATTTAAAAAATGCTGGTGACAGCCGCTAATAAATCCTCAATGAAAAAAAGTAAGGTTTCTGCATCAATACAAACTACATTTAAATAGAATTATCAAGCAATCATATTAAACCAGACAAGGTAAGTTTCTTCATTTTATATACAGTAGAGTAAATCAGTTTAATGTGGTTCTAAATGAGGAAAATTACAGGAAAATTAATCATAAAAACATATAAATAGTGGGAAATAAATAAATATCATAAGAAAGACATCAATATACTTAAAGTCTGTTTAAAATGTTCAACAAAAGGAACATTCTTCTTGAAATTACAAATATTAAGTTATACAATGAAATACAAATTATTATAAATATTGAAAAAATATAAAATATATCCACCTCTGTGCTAGAACACATGACAATGGAACGCTGCATCACTTTTATTATTGCCCTTGTAAATGTATTTATTTGTTTTCTATTAAATTAAACTGTCAAGTGTGTCAGTGTGTTACTGATCCACTGATTTGAGGGTGAAACCTTTTCTCCGCTACACGACTGTTCCATTTCTGAGTGAAATGATCAGAAGGATGGACTCATTTTCTGGTCTACGAAGGAAGGAACAGGAAGATTGTTGGATAAATGGGAAGAAACTATAGATATTTGTGTTAAAATCACGGCTGTCACATGATTTAAATGCAGATTAATCACAAAGTTACTGTAGATTAATTTGGATTAATCATGATTAAATATTCATTTTTAATCTATATTAGTTGTGCATGATTTTACAAGAGGAAATGGATTCAAGAAAGAAGTGTATAATGTGTTTGTTCAAGCTAGGCAACTTATTAGCCTAGTGCTAGCAGAATCCCTGACTAACGAATGCTTCACATTAATGTAATATTTTAAGATGGAAGTGCTTCAGTGAAAAGACAAACTCCTTGCACAGTGTATCTAATACTTTATGTTGCTCGTCTGTTCTGTCTCCGGGTTTTGTTTTGTTTTTTGTACTCAAATTTACCAGAAAATACATAAAAGTACACAAAGAAACACAAAAAATATGGAGAAAAAATACATACAAAACATGCGAAAATCCACTAAAATTCACAAACAAAATTAATGAAAACAGAAAGAGCAATGAAAAATCCAAAATATATTCAAAACTCTTCTAAAATACAAAAAACACCAAAAAAAATGTATATGTATATGTATATATATATATATATATATATATATATATGTAATTAATGTGTTTATTCAACTGTGTTGAAAGTTTTAATCAAATTAATCATGATGATGGATAAATCCACGTTAATGTGTTAATTTGACAGCGCTAAAAAATAAATGCCCTCCAGTGTCCCAGACCAGTAACATAATAGCATAATAACCCATAAATAATGACAACTCCAAACTTGTCTTTGTTTCAGTGCAAAAATCCCCATTAAATTACAAAAGTACTTACTTTTACAAGCTTTCCAAACTAAAAAGTTGGGAATAAGATGAAAAAAAGGAAAAAAAAAAATCTTCAGAAAACTAAGCACAATTTTAATAATATTCTGCTTCATCATATTATTTTTATATGACACTAAACACTGCACAGCAACAGCCAAAGAATTGTTAAAATTGTTCTTAATTTTCTCTAGACATGTCAGGTTGTTCATATTAATTGAGATTATCAACGTGCTACTGTTACAGGATAGTTTGGAAACGTAAACATTTTCATAATTTAATGTCATTTTTTAAACTAAAACAAAGACAAAAATTTGAAGTTGTCATTTATCGGCATAACGTATGAAATCAAGAAGAAAATACAGAGTGTATCATTTTTATAAGTTGACTGTCAATCATATTGATTGATTGAGTGATTGACTGAAATCTTTATTTGGAACATGTAGAATATAAAATCAATACGAATTAAGCAACAAAACATCAGTAATGACACACAAAGGACTGATAAACAAAAGAACAAAAAAACAAAAATACACATATACATATAATAAATTAAAATTAATTAATTTAAACATGTTCAAAAAGGAATAGGAGGAAGTAAAAACTTATATACTTCTAACCCCAGCCTTTATTGGGGGTAAGAGTGTCCAATGACTGAAGGGTTGACGGTTTGTGTCCCGGCTCTGGCTGTCCACGTATTGAAGTGTCCTTGGGCAAGACACTGAACCCTAACTTTGGTTCCCAGTAGGACTGACAGAACCTTAGAACCCTACTGGTGTATGAGTGTGTGTGAATGTGAGGCTAATGTAAAGCGCTTTGAGAACCATGAAGGTGGAAAAGCACATATAAGTGCAGTCCATTTATTCACTATGATCTCGTCTCGTCATCTGAACCCGCTTTATCCTCACTAGGGTCACAGGGGTCACTGTGGGCCTAATCCAGCTACAATGGGTGAAGGCGGGGTCAGAGGTCACCCTGTATGAGTCTCCAGTTCATCTCAGGGCTGAACATATGTAGACAAACAATCACTCTCACATTCACACCTATGGACAATTTAGATTAAACAGTTAACCTATCAGTGCATGTGTTTGGATGGTGGGAGGAAACTGGAGTACCTGGAGAAAACCCACGCAGACACGAGGAGAACATGTAAACTCCACACAGAAAGGTCTGGTGTGGGAATGGAATTATAATTTTATATGACTATCAATGTAATAATAATAATAATATATTGATCTGCATGTGGAACCTGTACTAAAACCTTGACTGTGCAATTTTTGCACTTTGTAAATTCATCCCACAGGCCACAATGGAACCTTTGGTGGGTAGCCTTTGGGTACCGGACCACATGTTTGACACCCCTGCCCTAAATAAATGCTGAAGTATCTGAAATCTCAGTTAAGTACAGTAATAAAGTGTGTGTGCTTTCCCACCTCTGCTTATCCTAAACTGATGCTCTCATTCTTTTCCCTCCCTTCAGTTTCTCTCACACACACACACACACACACACACACACACACACACACACACACATAGTGAGAGAGCACAGACATAGCTTTATTGACTTATTCATGCATGGGTTTGTTTCGGGGGCAGAGCTCCTGTCTGCCAGTCTGACAGACACCCTGTGAACCCTGGAGACTCCCCTCCCCTCACATCTCTACACAATCACACACACTCACATCACCCATCCTCCCCCCACCCATGAGAACCCTCCCCCTTCCCCTTCCCTCACCTTCACCCAAGCACACACACACACACACACACACACACAAAACCCCAAACCTGGCACTCAGGGTACTTGTAGACCAATTGCTCTGTTTTTTTTGTTTTTTTTTTCTCCCCCCTTTCCCTTCTCCTCCTCCTCATTTCCTTCCTCTGTTCACTTTCTACTTCTTCTCATTCCCTCTCTGCTGGGGAGAAGGGGAAGGTATGCCCACATTTTCCCAGAACAAAGACAGCCCAATTAAGTCAGTTTGAGTTAAGGTCTGTGTGGCAGAGAAGGATCGGAGGAAGCGAGGAAGCTGAGGAGGAAAAAGAAGCCATGGCGGCGCAGGAGCGAGAGAGAGAGAGAGACAGAGAGAGAGAGAGACAGAGAGAGAGAGACAGTCTAACGAACAGGGAAAAGAGGGGGTAAAAAAGAAGTAGAAGAAGAGGGGAGAGGGAGGAAAAAACAGGAGCGCGAGTCACTTTGTAGCGGAAGCGGGTCGACTTCGTTTTTAGCTCCTCAATGGGAGACTATGAAATATTAATAACTGCTCCAGCCATATACTTCAGAGGCCTATGGTAAAACTTAAAGTCTAATGAGACGCCGCTCATGAATTGCTAATGAGGATGCTGGAATGTGTGTTTTTTGTGTGTGTTTGAGTGTCTGCACATGTGTGAGTGTGTGTGAGTGTGTTTTGGTGGGGGTGTTAGTAGTGAAGGAGGAGGATGGAGAAGGAGGAGGAGGAGGAGGAGGATGGAGGAGGAGGATGGAGGAGGGGGGGGTCAAGCTGGTAGCTGAGGGGTGGAGTAAAGCAGAGCGTTCAGACTTTCAAAGATAGAGCAGAAACTTCATTAGAGGTTTGAAGTTCCTCCTGCTGCCGTCGCGTCGTGTTCTTGAACTGTGAAGTAAGTTCTGTCAGACGGCAGCTAAAAAGTTTGAGTCCATCCTATTAATTGAGACAAAATGGAAATAGGCTGTAGGATTTTGTGTGTAGGTGTGTGTGTGTGTGTGTGTATAAATATATATATATATATATCAATCTTTTTCTCATATTTCTATCCTTTCATTTCGAGCAAACCTGTATGTTTAAAGAGCAGAAATTGCTTCAAGTGTTTTGTCTCTTCGTTCACGTTTTCTCTTTTCACACATGATTCATGAGGTATTTTAGCTCTGAACACCCAATACAAGTTATGTCCATGTAGATGAAAATACCAATGGCAAAAATATCCAGTTAAATATATTTAGTAGCATCCTTATGTGACCTACAGTATAATGTACAGTATGTATAAGTCAACTTATAGACTAAACCAAAAAGGAAACTAATCTAAACTGTTCAATAACTTCTTAACCACTAATCACATTGATATATATTTAATTAATTTAGGTATTTTTGCAGTGAACGTGGAAAAACCATTATACACTGACTACACTGATTCACCATTAACACCCAAACAGTTTGACAAATGACAGTGATTGTTGGCTCCTACTTTTATATTCAGTTGATAAAATATTTAACTGGAAAAAGATATCTGTTTTGTTATCATAAACATATTCACATTTACTAAAGTTCTATTATGAGAGAAGTTCTACATGGAGAAATAAATACAGAGGTTAATATTGTTATATTAATAATATTAAATAAATGGTGATAAATCATGTAAGAGAGATTAAATGTTGGTAAAGAGTTATTTCAAAAATTCATTATATGATTATTGCTCTTTAAGAGTTCAATATAAACTTATAAATGTACTACAGTAAATTAAACTTGGAATTTTACCCCACCCACCAAAGGGGAGGAAGAGGGTTCTGTTTTTGGTTTGTAAATGGAGAGTGGTTCTGTTTCTATGGTGGTCGGTTTGTTTATCTGTATTTGGTCTGACATTTTCAGGAAAGGTGTGAGGTAGTACAAAACAAATCCCGTAAAATTTTGGTGAATGTAGGTCAAAGGTTAAGGTCACTAAAAATGTGATTTTGGGATGATAAGAGATAGGGCAATTAGCGGGTGGGGTTTGTTATACCTGCCACCACTTCTTCTATATGGAACAATTTAATTATAAAACAAAAGATAACCATTATTTTACTCTGAAAATCTAGTGACAGGAAGTAGCCACAAAACAGTTAATCATACAACTCACTCATATATTATTGAAGGTTTTTACTTACTAGATAAATGCTAATTGTGACGTTAAATGTTAAGAGTCATCTTAAATAATATTAAAATAAATAAATAAATCAGGTAAAATGTTTGCAAGGTTTGTTGTGGCTGGTCCCACATGTTCATCCTGTTGTTAATCTTCACCCATGGATGTTTTGTTAGAACTTAAAACTTCCTAAAACTCTTTGTGGAGCAGATGTACGACCGAATGTATCCGTATTTACTTACTATAGCTTTACAAAGAAGGGTTATAAGAATCACAGGCAAAACAACAGGGTGAGTGTTCTCTTTAGGTTTGTATTCAAAGAGAGACTTTAGGTTTTTCTACTGTATTTGTATAAAACAGATAAGTTAACTTCTACAAAACACAGATATATAAAGTTAGTAAGAAACCACCTGCTGGAAGTGACAGAATATAAGGCATCAGGGTGATGGGAGGAATCATGATGTTGACTTTGGTTGAGACATAATTTGACGACTTCCTTGCGAGAGACAGCAACAATAAATAAATAAATAAGAACACGGCTAAAAGAATTAAAATAACATTCCTAAAACTAAGAGACATTTTAGGAATGTTTTTTATTTCTTAAGCCATATTTTGTCTGTTTTTTATTGGTCATCTATAACTGCATTATATATTTAATTATATTATCACAAAATTGACATTTACGTCTAGTTTCGTCTCGTTTTTGTCACGTGATAAAGGTTCATTGATGACAATATTTAGTCACTATAAGGTGCACCGTCAATGAATGGGTTCTTTTTTTAGATTCTTCATATATAAAGGCGCACTGGATTATAAAGCGCATTAAGTGAAGTCTAAATTATGAGATAAAAAGTGAAAATTATGAGGAAAAAAAAGTCAAAATCATTAGAAAAAAAGTCAAAATCATGAGATAAAAAGTCTAAATTCCCAGTCACAAAGCACAATCACAATTAATCCATATATAAGTCACACTGTGGTTTCTGGAGGAAATTAAAGTCTTTTAAGTGTCGCCTAATAATTTGGAAAATACAGTAACCTTTTGTTTCCTAAATATCATGTAATTTCCTCTTCAAAAACTGGTATGGACATTTTAGAAACATTAAAAAAAAAATGGTACGGACACGTCCATAGCGTCCATACGTAATTTTACGCCCATGGTCAGGGTGATGGAGAGTCATCTGTTAATGCTCAGTCAATGTGAGCTGGTCACTCGTCTTTATTATCTCCTTTCATTTCCCCTCCTTCTCTCATGTCAACTCGTCAGGAAGCAGGTGAAAGGAAACAGGAACAAATTTCTTTAACCATGTAATTCAATTAAGAATATCGTGTTGCTCAACTTGTGCTACAGTTACAACACTTTTGTTCAACTCTGTGTATTATTAATTATAAAAAGCACCAGACTAACATTTCAATAATTTATAGTTTTTTCACTGTTAAAAATGTCTATTCTAAACCTTGGTGTAAAAGTGTCTTACTAATTCTCTCATACACAACGTCCTTGGCTTGGATCTGTTCTATTGACGCACATGTTGACCTCATCTCTTCAATTGTACAATTCAATCAACTCGTAGACATTGTTCACCTATTGAAAATACAGCTGTGGGTCATGTTTCCAGCAGAAATGAATACACTAAAGAGCACCGTGATAGCAGGAAAGAAGAAAGCAAAGGTTTCAGGAGTTATTATATCCTGTGTCATTTGAACTGGGATGCTGGAATTCCTGCATTCCCAGGTGGAAATTTCAACTGGAATGGCACCTAAAGTCAGATTTCTGCAATGGAAAGTAATTTGTATATTGAAGATGATTTCTCCATGTGTCTGGTGTGGAAAAAAGAAACTGAGTAAATCATTTGATAGTATGCATGAATGAATGTGTTGATGCAGTTTTTGTATTTATATACTGGTATTACTACTAAAGCTGGAGATGCTACTGGTTTGACAATTTACTGTAGTGTGTGTGTGTGTGTGTGTGTACTTGTATCCAAATGTTTCTGGGGACATTGATGTGTTCACACCATGGGGACCTCTGACACCATGGGGAACAAAATTCAGGTCCCCACGAGGATTAAATATAAATATAGTTAACCACTAGTAAAATATAAATCTGTGTGACGTGTTGGAATGTATGCAAATGATGTCCCCTATGAGCACGTATATTTGTTTTTTCCATAAATACTTTAGAGGAAACAGGTGTAAAGTCAAATGTGTTTTTCAAAGGTTTAAAGATGTGGATTTTTTTCATACATTCATACATTTTATTTTTTATGTTTTAAAAATATTTTTATTTTATAATTATTTTTTTTAAGTTTATTTTATTATTTTTTATTATACCCATTGGCTACTTTACCTATAACTTGGTCCTTATGAGACATGGAAACCAGTGTGTGTGTGTGTGCTTTATTTCTATCTTTACGGGGACATTGATCTGTTTACACAGTCACGTCATGGGGACCTCTGACACCATGGGGCCAAAAATAGGTCCCCACGAGGGTTAAATATGAATAAAAGCTCCATAAATACATTCATTTGGTTTTTCTTTAAGTCCCCATAAAGCATGGGGGGAAGACAAGTGAAAAGTGAAAGGTTTGAAGATCTGTTTACTTTATTATAATTTTTAAAAGCATTTATTTGTTTATTTTCAAATTTAATTGTATATATTTTTTAACTTTCAATTTTTTTATTACATTTTTTTCTTCTTCTTTTTTAATATAAAATTATATTTAAAAAAAAGAAAAAAAAAAAAGAACATATATTTACACTCACTACCCAATGGCTACTTTACCTAATGATTACAAACTTGGTCCCCATGAGACATGAAAATATGTATGTGTGTGAGTGTGTCTGACAGGTCCTTTTTCACCTCAGACTTCTGTGTTAAATGAGACATAACTTTATTTTGACTAAAGTGCTGCTATCACTGTATTAAATCATTTTTGAACTGAACATTTTTAGGATTCAGAGGATAAACACTAGTTGCAGCCACAGTCACACCAGGCTGACCAAAAAGTCCCCATTTATCACAAGATCGATACAGTGGCACAAAAGCGACTTTGCTACAGATAAAGAATTTGCTAAATAAAGAATTTGAGTGTGCAGTCAGCAGAAGTCAGAAGACAACACTAGTAGCAGTCTCAGAGGATGAAGAGCAGTCTCTAAACTCCTCCTCAGGCAAGGAAACAAGGCCACAAGTTTGGAGCGGACTGAGACGTACCAGTATTTCACATTTACTAATGAAGGCTCGCTTTGAGATTTATGGCACAAACGGAAAAGGCGGATGTAAGGAAGTGAAGATGAAATGAAACAGACTGTGGAGGTGCGGAACAAAGATTCATAGTAGCAGTGTAGTATATAATGATAATATATATACTGTATATGTAAGTATATAAGTATGATAATATAGTTTACTCAAAGGTTTATAGGGCATTTAGACAAACCACATACCAAAGACTGGAGTTTATTAGATAATTAGAGTGTATTTATATATTTATATATTAAAAGTAGGGCTGTCAAATCAGGTTAATCACAGGATTGCTTTGGATTAATTTCAGTTAATCATAATAGTAATTTATATAGATTAAAAATGAATCAGGATAAATTTTTAATCTATATTAATTGTGTTTTTCATGAGCAAACGGACTCAAGAAAGAAGTGAATATATCTGCATTTAACGTGTTTGTCCTAAGCTGGGTGACACGTTAGCCAAAGTGCTAGCACTACGTAACTTTGTGTTTTTTAAGATGGAAGTGAAAAGAATGAGTCTAATACTTTATGTCAGTCGACTGATCTCTCTCTGGGGTGTTTGTAGTAAAATTTCCCACAAAATACATTTAGAAACACAAAAAATGCAAAGAAAAAACAAGGATAAAACTAATATATACGTATATAATATATAAAAATCCACTAAAGTTCACCAAAAAAATTTAAACAATTAAAACATATTCAAAACTCTTAAAATACAGACAAAAAAACACAAAAAATGTGATACAATATCCAAATCGTATGAATATATATATGTAATTAACATGTTTATTCAATAGCTTCAACTGTTTCAACAAAACAACTTGAAAAAAAACAACTGTTCCATTTAATTGCATTTTTTTAATTTTTAATTTAATTTAACTTTTTTAATCTGATTAATCCTAATGATGGCTTAATCTACATTAATGTAATCATTTTGACAGCCCTAATTAAAAGTTATACTTTAGTGTTACTTTAGGATTATAAGATATCTAACAAAGGCCTCCTTAAAATGTATTATCTATATTTATTGTAATAAATGAATAAACACTTTAACCAGTAAAAGCATTTTATCTACTTACCCAGTTACAGATAACGTCAGAGCACTCAACACTTTCTAATGACAACTGCTGCTTATTATTTAATGTAATAAATAAAGTATTTAATGACCTACTGATGAGTCATAAGTCCTATTTTCACCACCTGACAAAACTGTTAATTCTATTCATAAAACAGCACCAAATGATTGAAAATGTTCTTCATGAGAAAGTGCTCTAGTGTACCCTAGTAAATAAAGATATGCACTAACAGAGCTCGCAGTCACAGATCACTGCAGCGTGATCTGTATTCCTGTTTAAATCTCATATTGGTCTCCAGCCCAGATATGTGAGCAGCTCTGTGTAGCAGTGAAGTACCTGGCCAAGTCTCGCTGTGCGATCTGAGCCAGGGCCGGCAGGCCTCGCACAGCCTTGCGTAACCCTGGCCGAGTGTAATGGTGAGACTGAGCCATCAGCTGGGGCATTGTGGGTCGTGTGCAGTCTGGGACTAAGGGGAGCCCAGGGGTGTTGCCCTGCATCACAGTGTTGCTTACTGACCTAATTTTTTACCTCTGTGAAAGTCCCCTGGCATGGCACTGATGTTGAGATGCTGGGGCAAGACTGAGCGCAATAGGCTTAAATAAATTGTTATTTTATTAGAATCAAATATGAACAGGCCAGAGCTGTCCAGTTTTATATAATGAATTGATTACTTATTCATGGAAGAGTCGATCAATACCACGGTAGATGTCTATGGGAATAAATTACCCTGAAATGATTCAAATAAGTTATTTTAATCAGATTTCCATATGCATGACTGTTTATTATTAGTAAGGGCCAATTAGTAATTAGGCCCAAGAGCAGCAGGAGAATACAGAGCTAGTGCCTGAGCTCACACTAATGAAAGAATAGAAAGATTTTCAGTCATTATTTTATTGAGAAAGTAGGCTACATCCACAAGCTGCAATTTAGAGGTGTTGCTAGATATGTGAAGTGGTGCTGATTTATTTCTGATGGAGTGTTCCTGCCTCATCGCATATTGGTTAATGCGTGCATAAATACATTTAATACGAGGATCTTACCTGGGAGCACGTTTAACAATGTTTTGATTAGAGATGACAATCAAAAGAGTCAATCAGTGCGGAGTTTCTCTAAAGGGGCAAACTGGAATATAAAAATAAACCTGAAATGATGGAATTTGTTTGGTTTCTATAGGATGTGAACCCATTAAAGTAGATACAACAGTTAGTGTTTTCTTAGCAGATATTCTTTTTGTGTGTGTTTTAACTTGAGACTGGGTGTGGCAGTTGCATGTTTTTATTTTAGTGAAGTGACAGTTCTACAAAGTTTGCCAGAAAACACTCTGTATTTACTGCAAGAGACTGTTCTCAAACGATGCTCAGAGCTTCATGGGTTAAAGTCTATCAACGGGTTTCCTCACTGAAAAAGTTTTCTGTGTAATAATATTTGAAAGAACGACTTTTACTCGCTACGATATTCACTGTAAACCACGGAGAGCCTTCTCCTGAAAAGTTGAGATACATTTTACAATCCTGAGTGTGAACCGTTGCACTGACTGAGACTCAGGCATTAAGCAGGCTTATCATGTCAAACCTGCATCATTATTCATATGACTAATACATTCCCATCTCTATTTAATACATTATTTCTTTATCAACAAAAAAGTTTTCTGCCTCAAGCAAGCAAAAAAACTATTTTGCGACAATATGGGAATTTCACTGAAATGTGCCATTTTCCATTCAGCCTGTCTAATTCAATATGTTGTCATTAGCATAAAAATGCATGCATGGAAAGTCAGCTGCTGCAAAAGGATCCTATACAGTACCGAAGAGGAGGAGCGGTCTCTCTGGATGCTGTGTGGTCTATACGTGGATTTGTCATCTGCTCTACATATATGTCTGCTGACATGTGACTGAACAAATGGGCCTGATTTGTTAATGTAGATCTATCTATCTCACTGTGTGTGCTTACCCAAGCTGGCGTGCATGTGTGTCACACATGCATAGTAAATATGTAGCGTTCAGATGTGTAGGAGTTCATTACTCTATGGGAGTGTGTGTGTCGGGGGGGGGGGGGGGGGGGGTTCAGTCTTTCTGCATGAGTGCTGCTGTCAGTGGGCATCAGTCAGCCAGGCAGCGACAGGCGGAGCAGATCATTAGCAGGATCTGGGAACGGGAGAATGAACGTGGAAGGCAGAGGGTGACCCAGGGACGAGGTGGAGGGAAGGCCTCAGCCGTGCAGCTTTAATATCAGCCTTGTGAGAATGACAAAGACAGCCTTGTATCCTGCTCAGTCACGCAACCACATCCTGATCATCCTCTGTCCCGTATTACCGCAGGGTTCAGCTGGCATCTATCGATATCTCGGGAGAGAAGCAGCAAATTGATTGGAATTGCAACACTGATGAGATGATGACCTCCACCAGGTTTAAAAACAGTTTTTTGGTCAAGATGAAATAGACTCTGAAGAAATACAGCAAACACTATTATCAATATTTGTAATGATGACAGATTAGCTAGATTATGGGAGATTTAATCAGGGTTTGACCTTCTCATCAACTCTAAGTTTAATGTTGTTATCCAGTGTTTAGAGGATGTTAGTGATTACACATTACTAAAGCCATCCTCACCGCAAACAAACCCAATACTTGCTGATTTTTGAAGAGCCTTAAACCATTCTTCATGTCTTCACCAAGATTCCCAAGGTGTAAAAGGGATTGTTAATTTAAAAAAAAGGAGAAGAAAGAAAAATAGGAATAATACAGCCAGTGTTAAAATGACACTGTGAGACTTTAGAAATCTCCTTCAACAACTGTTAAACCATTAGATATGATGCTACATGAGTCTAGTGTAATAGGGGAAGGGCCAGATCCACAAAAGGATTGCATGGCTTTTGCAGGCACAAAACTGGTGCAAATG
Organism: Siphamia tubifer; assembly: GCA_020466265.1. Lineage (NCBI taxonomy): Eukaryota > Metazoa > Chordata > Actinopteri > Kurtiformes > Apogonidae > Siphamia > Siphamia tubifer. The sequence goes on from CM035793.1 coordinate 34,683,426, forward strand.
AGATGAAAATATAACATGCATAGATGTAAATTATGGGATATTCAGCACAAAATTGGCCCCTTTCTATGCAAATAAGCCTTGTTGCAAAAAGCGTCTAATTCACAAAAGACCAGCACAAATTGCTACACGTAGTTCAGCTGGTGCAATTAACACCTGCAGAAAGAAGCTGGAGGAAACTTACCTCTGACTCACTGTCTCCCTGTAACTGTGTCTTTCTCCAAATACTCAACCAATGTCTTCATTTAGATGCTGGAGGAATCAGGTCTATATGATTCTGTTATCTCACAATTTCAAGTTCCTATATATGACAAGCAATTATAGAGATCACACTGTGTCAGTATGAATATTTCACCCTAGTATCCCGCAATCTACGAGTGTAACCGGTGCAGAAAAACACAACATGAAAGTCCATCTTATGCTGAATGATTATGTGTTAATGCGCAGACATATGCATAAATGTGCACAGCCTCTTTTAGAGTTCACAAACACTATAATGACTGGCATTATCAGTTCAGTTCAGTGTTATTTGAGCAGTTTATCTTTAAAAAAAACCTAATAAAATAAAGTATAGAACAAAAGAAACAAAAGACAAAATAATCAGTGATACATAATATTGTTTCAAGAGTCAGACAATATCAAATATGTATAAAACCTGCCTGGATTATGTTACAACAGAAACATAAAGGCTGGTTTGTGCCTGTGGCGAACTCTGTGTGGATGTCTCTGCTCATTAAAGACACACAACAGCAGACCAAGCTGTGGATAAAATGTGGAGAAACACCTAAAACATGAGAACCTCCTACACAAAACAAGGGTAAATTACACTCAGGTGCAAAACTTCATGTGCATGTTTGTGCCAGCATATAATTAACACAAATTGTTTGTGAATAGGTCCTTAAAACAAAATAAAATGCTGTGGTAAACGCTGTACAATTTCTACTAGGATTAGTAGGTGCAAGCTGGACTTTTTAAAGTTGAAGTTATTGTTATTGGTCTATAATTTCAATATCAGGGGCAGTACGTACTGTAATACATGAACATTCCTGATATCCTCCTAGACACAGGTGTGCCTTTATTTATGAACACTTAATAAAATATGGAACAAAGTATGCTCTGAGCCTCATTAAAGAAATAAACATTTAGAAAACAGCTAAAAAAAAAAAAGAATTGTATTGTGTTTTGTGAAGATGTGGATTGTACTGGTCTACAAGTAAAAGGCTTCCAGAATAAAACTAAGGAAAGTTTATCACATGTGTTACTAATAAAGAAATCTCAAGTCTTAAATGCTTGTTGGCTCAAGTTTCCAAGATAAAATGTGAACCTACTAGAATTAACAAGAGAATAGGTTTTAGTCCAAAGGAATATTGGTCTCAGATCTACTTCAAGTGGAATATTTACAAATCTATTATATAAATGTACATAAACCACCATATATGTGGAACACACCATCATATTTTATATTCTGGACTACAAACCGCACCTGTATATAAGCCTCATCGGCTGTATTTTAAAAATCATAAACACGGAACGAGATGTTAAACAGTCCATTGTGTCAATAGATGGTTTGCATGAGAGAGAGAAACCGAGAGAATGTGTTGTGTGTAGCATTAGAGACTGCCACTCAACATTTGGATTTAGGACACATCATCAGCAGTATACCCTAATAATAAATACTAAAATTATGAAGATAAAAAGACAGTAATAGCTAAAAATATTAAGATGAAAATAAAAACACAATAAAACATAGTAAAAAAAATAAAAAATACTAAGATAAAAACACAAAAAAAGCTAAAAAATACTAAGATTAAAAAAAAAACCTTAAAGTATAGATAAGATTTTTTTTTTTTTAAGTATACCCTTGATTCATTGGGTGTTCTGGCCTTTAAATACTATACACCCTCCTGACAAGTGGCCAGCTGCAGGTTCATTAAAAAATATATAATAAAAAAAGATACACAGATATCTATGTTGAAAAATATATATAATTACTGCATGTACACAATGATTTTCAACTGTAAATGTAGTTACATGTTTGTACCTGAACACATTTTTTCCTAACTTCCTGCTTTTTAACACGGCAGCAACTTTACTGATTAAAACAGAACAGAACCAAGAGAAAAAAATAACCAGTATTTTCCAATAAGTAAGTTCAGGACAACTGCCTTTATGTTTATTCGACTTTTGGCATCACATGAGCTCTTCCCACTGTGACCTCCAAAGTCTCACCTTACATTCATTGATGCTAAACTTACATGTAGCAGCGCGGTTTCTTTCCAAGATCAATAGCCTTCAACTTAAAACGTGCATCATACAAACTTCTTCATGTGATTTTCATGCTGATTTGAAAATAATTAACAGTTGATAAATTGTCTTCCGTGTTCTATCTGCTAAAGAAAAAGTAGCGTATTCTTCTTTGCATTGATTTTTCTTAGTAGTTTTGATTGTAATTCAGGTTAAAGCACCCCTAGTGGTGGAAGAAAAATCTATAGAATACTGTCACTGCACCTTTGTATTAGACTCATGGTTCAAAACATATGAAAAAAGTAATCACTTATTGTCCAGAAAACACAGTATATGTATTAAAAACATGAGCTAACCAGCACTTTTGTCATTTTCTTTCTGACTCATCTTATTAAAGTAGGTAAGATTTAGCACATTTAATGTCTGAAGCAGATAACTTTCTAAAAAAAAACAAACTAAAACAAAACAAAACTGTAGAGAAGTGTTGTGAGGCTCATTAACACAGCTGGGTTATGAAGAGATGAGAAATGAAGTCGACATGTGTAATCTGATAAAATGTCACTTGAGAATCAATTATCTTGCATTCTTAATAAATTAGCACAAACAAAAAGTGCTAACATATAAAATATCACCTCAGGCATGTGTTTAGCAACACCTAGCCACTGCTGATAACGTGCGATAAAGTTTCACAGCACTGAGATTTTTTCATTTTTTTTTTTTGTCAACTTCTGATCAGTAACCACACACACACACACACACACACACACACACACACACACACACACAACACACACACACACTCCCTCCACCTCTCCTCTACTTTACAGGATACAGGAAGACCTTGTTTAATTCCAACGCTCTCCTCCACATTGCCACTGTTTTACATTTTGCCCTTTCATCGTTCGCCGGCTTGGCCCATAACTCATCTTTTAGTGCTGTGTCTTGCGGTGACCACCTTCCACTCAACAACACCATTAAACAGGCAGATTAATGCTGCTATTAAATCTACACATCGACTTCAGTGGCACTCATCAAAGATAGTATATATGACTAGCGGTATCAAGGATTTGATGAAGTCAGACTTTCAGAGGGCCGATAAATCAGTTAGAGAGCGATCCAACACCAATCCATCACAAGGTGGAGCTTGACAAAGGAGGAAACTCAACTGCTTTTTACAAAATAAATTCAAACAACATATGTACTACCATGCTGGAGAATTTACAAATTACTACCCCATCTATGGACTTATATCTACTCTATGATGATAATGGCAGACAAGACACCTACGTTATTTAAATTAAATACACATGTAGTTTCTGGCTCTGAAAATATTTTTTATAAACCCCAAAACACTTGTTAGTTTGTTAGCCAGACGTCGCTAAATGGGATTTATTATGTACCAAACTGTTTTATTTTTAATATAAATCCCTCTTCTAGCTTTTGATGCGTCATGACAACAGTTTAGTGATGATTAAGTATAGCAGAGGAAGGTACAGACTTTATTATTATTATTATTATTATTATTATTATTATTATTATTATTATTATTATTATTATTATTAGTGGTAGTTAACAAGACATTGTGGGCAGAGAAACAGCAAGACATGATTCAGACAAAACAAAAAACAAACCAGCTACAACAACAGCAGAGAAATGACACACAATAATACTGACATGATAAGAACAACTAAACAATATGGAATGATGAGGTGTGAAAAGGAAAAGAGGAAGAGGGGACAAAGATAGAGGAGGGAATGAGAGGGAAAATGATCATTCTAATCATAATGTTAACAACAACAGCACTGAAATATATAATAATAATTAATTATAAAAGTAATGTCAATAGTAGAGCTGCACAATATATTATCATCAGCATCAACATCGCATGTGTGCAACATGTGTGCAATACTCAAATCCCAGTCCCAGCAATTTATTTAATTACATTTTTTCTATATTTTTTTATTTCTTCATATACATTTTTTTATTTATTCATTTATTCAATTTAATTTTATTTATTTATTTATTTTCATTAATGTATTTTCTATTAATTTCTTTGTATGTATTATTAGTTTTTATTCATTTATCTTCTTTATTTATTTATTTATTAGTAAATATTAATTTTATTTAATTATTTCGGCTGCAAAAAGGATGACACTGAAACATATGTTCTGTGTCAACCGCTAATCTGTTTGACCATTTACGTCGGCACCGCACCATCGTTACATATACTCCTGAGTAATTTTTTTCATATCGCAATATATATATAAAAAAAAAATCGCAATGTCATTTTTTTCTAATATGGTGCAGCCCTCGTCAATAGTTTCATTTGCTAACATTATCGTCATTGTGGCGATAGCACACATTTTTGACTCAGCAGGAGAATAGTGCTGAGAAGGTGATGAGACCTGAATGTATTGACTAATAAGTAACTCAATCTTTTAGGGCCTGTTGCTAGCAGAACAAAAGCGACTATCACACATCACTAAATGCCACACATTCTCAACAGCACTAGTGCTTTTGCTAAATTAGTTGTTGGCTAATAGCCAGCTAAGTCTGCCAAGCCCTTTGAGGTGACAAGATGGTGTTCTGAAGGCAAACAAACAATCATTTTCTGTTTAGGTAATCTAATTGGACACAAATCAACCTTATCGGAAAATTCACTTAACAGAATTGACCTCACAGCACTGCTTTCTCTTATCTCTTCTGGTTGTTAGCTTTATATTTACAGAATATTTGTGTCTCTCCAGTATGTGCCAGAGGTTGTTGCAACTTAATTGCCAAGCATTTGATGTAGGGGTAAAACTGGCTAATGTGTAAGTAAATTCACCTTCAACAGAGCCATTTTAAAGCCGTGGCATTCATGAGGGATGAGGGCCTGCACTTTAAGAGAAAAATAAATCAAGCCCTTCGAGTGGTGACCAAACATACTGTAGACCTTATGCTAAGTCGGGTCACTGCTGGCCATGGTTGAAATATTATCCCCATAAAAGGCTCCAGCACATCTATTTTCTCTCTCAAAAGCAGGACTACAATACTCAAAAGTACATCTAAATCAAATAAATTCCACCAGACACAGACTATTGTGGATTTAAGTGCAATTTCTGAGGCGGTGCAGGCTTAATCTGTGGCCGTAGATTTGAATTTCTTTACGTGAGATGGAAGTCGTGGCAGAGACAGAGTCTGGATTACAGAGAAAAATGGAAAAAGGGGAAGAAGACAGAGAGGACGGAGTGGTATCAAGGGTGGGAGTCAGGGGGAGGCAGAGAGACAGAAAGAGTCTGGAGTTCATTCAAGGCTAGCTGTCGTCAGGCTCGGCGTCAGCCATCACATGGGCAGAATGCTAAACGCCGAGCTCTGAATCCTGACCTATTTTCATCAAACTGACACAGAAATCCACTGAGGGGCCGTCTTACACTGCTAACCTCTGTCTGCCTCATGGACCGCCCTCAGCAAACCATCACATACGTACATTCACACACATGGACGTTTTCTACATGCAGTCATGTACTTAAGGCACTTCAATGATGGTTGATTAATACTCTCCAAACTGACAAGATTGTAAGTGATGTCTTCTCAGCTCCAGCTTGAAAGGCGCTTATTGTAATTTGTCCAAATATGCCGTTGGACTGATGAATATTCATTAGTGAAAATACTCTTCTCTGACCCCCGCTTTGTGCTGACAATAGACAGTAGGCATGTTGTTCTTTCTCTGTGTCTGGGCTCAACTTGACATCGTTAGCATGCAACTTCACAAGTGAAGCAAACCGCCTCAACAGACCTTACAAAGACAATAAGCAAACAGAAAAAAAAGAAAGAAAAAAATCTAACTCTTTTGACATTAACGGCTTTTATTTTCGACTGGCTTTCATCAACTTTGATCAAAGTGCAATTACAGACGTCTTTAATGAAAATGGATTCAATTGCCAGAAAATGAATGTGATTTGATTGATGCTGAACATCACCTTAACATGACTGCACTACACTGAGGACAATACACATTAAGGGTGATTGATGGCGTTGTGTAATGATGGAGTATAGCTTTTTACTAATTTACCCCGTTGTTCATTGACTACAGCAACTATTAATTTTACCTGAAAAGCCTACACGTGCAAAATAAGGTGTTTTTTTTTTTTTTTTTTTTGCTTAATTTGGAGGCTTAGTGGTCTAATAAATAACAAGTACATTCACCTTTAAGTTTAGTTTGACCAGTTAGTAATTATTTGATTTTAATTTAGTTTGTCTTAAGTTTTTTTTTATTATTATTTCTTTGGTGCCACAGTAGTTTATGGATCAAATAATTTCTTAGACTTTTCTTAGGCATTTATATTTTATTTGTAGTTGGTAGCAAGCTAATGTTAATGTTTCCAAATGTTTCTTCAAAATCAAATCAATATTAGTGTATATTTTCCTCACTGCTAACAATTAATGACATCAATTAACATTCATCGAGTAAGTAAAACTCACTTAAATCAGATGAGAGAATTGTATCTTTAGCTTCATAACCACTGATGCCACACAGATTTGTGGCTACTTCCTGTCAGAATTTAAAAATAAAAGAAAGGTTATCTTTTGTATCTTTTTGTTTGTATTTTCTTCCATGTAGAACAAATGGTGTCAGGCACAACAAACCCCACCCCTCACCAACGTTTTACCAGATTTTCCATATCTCTTATCATTGCAAAAACATATTTTTTGGTGATGTTGACCTTAACCTTTGACCTACATTCACTAAAATGTAATGGGATCTATTCTGGACTACCTCATGCCTTTCTTAAAAATGTCACGTCAGTCCAGTAGTTTTTGTGTAAAGTTGCTGACAAACAAACAACCTTGACCTTTAACCTTTTGCGATACTGATTTCGTTACATATATATATATATAAATATATATGTGTGTGTAATATTATGGTAATATATTGATTAAATTATAGCGTGATATGTCTATGTTTGAAACACACAGTGTTACACAAGTTAATTTTGTCACGTCACCTTTGACCTCCAGAGATCTCAAAAACTATTGGCTGAAGGTGATAACACCAATTATGACAATTGGAAAAATCTTCATTCCGCATCGTTTGGTACCAATCTGAAAGTTCTGTGACCCTCTGTTCTTGAGTTATAACTGATATTGTGACCTTGACCTTTGACCTTTTCTCAAATAGATCATTGCATCTGATGGACATTAGCTATATGTATATGCTCATGTAATTTTCATTATATGTCTCTGTGGACACACACACACACACACACACAGACTGATTACAATAATCTTTCCCAACCAATGTTGGGCAAGAATAACTAACAAGCTGAACCAAAAACAATACCCTCGCTTCCCTTTCGGGGCAGGGGGGCAGGGTAAAAATTAAGATACACTTTCTTGTTTTCTAAGGAATATGTAAAAAATTGTATTCTACATCTTTATATATATATATATATATATATATATATATATATATATATATATAGTGTTATGTTGTCAGTCACTACAGGTGTGTGTCTGCCATTTGTAGAAATGTACAAGGAGATAGAATAAAAACTAATGAATGGTTTCTTTTCAGTGAAATGGTAGATGGATTTAATTTGAAATGGTTGAGGACATTTTGTGTTAAAACCACAATGCAGTTTTTTATTGCAAATGGGGCCGCTTCAAACAAGGTTTCATGCTAAATGTAATATCTACTTATTAAACAGGGGAAATCCGAAATAAAAGCATGCGTCCAACATAAACCTCCTTCTGCTAAAGGCTTAATTGACAGTTTGTACAGCTGTGGTAAATAAAAGCACCAACCACTATTCGAGGAAATACAGTAATTAGATGAATACTTGGATTCCAGGGTTGCAGCAACAAAGTTTTCCTCAAATAACCAGAATCTCTTTTATGTATTTACGATAACTTTAATATTCTATGAGTTCATCTCATTGGCTGGATTCGACCAGCAGGTTGTGGTTCGCATTAGCTACCGTTAGGATACATGATAATATTAGAGGTCAATAGGTCACTCGATTATGTGATCCATGAAGATCATTTGTATTTATTCAATGTTATCTTTGATTTAACTAGTAAAATCAAAGATAACATTGAATTTAAAATAGGGCTGTCAAAATGTATCTGATTAATCTGATTAAACATTTTAATGCAATTAAATGAAACCGTTTTTTGCTTCTTTTTAAATGTGCTATACATTTTTCTTTGCTTTTTGTATTAGTTTTGATGGATTTTAGTGTGTTTTGTATATTTTTTTCTGCATTTTTTTGTCTTTCTTAGTGTATTCTTTTGTGGAGGTTTCAGATTCAAATTAAAACCATTCCCTTTTTTTTCCCCAACAGTCTTAAAACACTCCCAACAGGATTAAATTAAGTTTTAAAGTTTGAAGTGTAGATGACCACTTGATAAAATACTCCCTTAAGAGCAAAACTTTTCAGCGTAGATAAAAGTTTGAAGACTGTGTGAATGTGACATTAGATTACACTGACTTACCCAGCCTTATTTACATGTAACACAAGCCTGATAGCACTTGTTAAGCAGCAGCCGTCGGCCGCTCTAGTTTTCACATGCACTCCACGCATCGTCTTTACAGAAAATGTGAGGTTGAAAAGCCGTGATCCGGGTCGTCCAGCGTGGCACTAACAGCTTCACTCTCCAGCAGCATTAATCACAGAGCCGCTGTCCTCCAACTGATTACCTCCCATCAATCTTAGTTTGCCGAGCCCTCCAACAGGAGAAAGCCCTCATGAAGATCTGATTAAAAATGTAAGTGACTCATAACCTGGAGCACATGTGCCTGAGTCAATACGACATGATAGACCCTAAGTTCTGAGTGGTGTTTATCTACTCATCTGCAAATGTCCATTCACCTGCACATAAAAGCATACTCTGCAAGTGGACCTGCTGTACCGAGATGAGGTCTGGAGCTGAACCAGCGCAGACCGGTGTGTGTGCACGAGTGTGTGGTAGTCATTTGCAGCTGCAGACAGGAGGGGGAGTGACTTTGAGAGTGTCTGAGAGGCACATCCTGCCTGCAATTAAGGTGGAATCAGAGAGAGATCTGCGCTGCCTTGATAATGAGCCTCATCTGAATTATTAACTAGAGCTGTACCCCCTGGACCTGGACTCCCATCAGGCCTAGCTACACAACAACAAGAGCAGATGCACACACGCGAGCACACACAATCTTCAGATCCATACAAACTTCTATCGTACATTTTAGCATGTGCGGGAACTCAAAAACGAATCCCATTTGCAGTAAAAATAAATAAAAAAAATTACGAAAAAATAAGGCCAACACTTTCCATGAAGTGGTGCTCGTGAGGCATTATAAGGCATCAAAAGCCCATTATAAGCACACTGAGAATGCGTGATGATTTATTAAAAGCGGTGCATAGAATAATGAGAAAGAAAGTTTGGAGTTTGAATACTTTATGAAGCAACTGTGTCATTAATCACATTAACATTTAGCACAATTTCAGATGCATGATTATATTATAAGATTTTTCCTCTGATTTCCATGGGATTATAATCAGTTTGATTCATGTGTGGTTTGATGAGCTGGAATTGTTGGGTTATCTTTGAATGTTAAATGAAATGATGTATTGATTATGAGGAATTCTGAGATTTACAGTCGAAGAACCCTGCCCTGTGTTATGATTTGATTGTGTTAGTCTTGAATATGCTTTTAGAATAATGGAAATCCATCATATGTTGTTTTATAATGTCATTTCACATTTTTCAAACTGTTACGTGTGTGGATTTATTTCAAATATCATGTGAAATTCAATCATTTGCATTTAACACAGCGAGACGCCATTTCTAAATCTTACTTTTTGCCTGTATTTGGCTGACAGCTCTGCAGAGTTTTCCATTTATTTTACTATGCATAGAAATCTATCACCACACATGTAATATTTACCAGTTTTGTGCTTATCCCTCACGTTGACCTTCAATTCTGAAAACATAAAACTGGCAGCCAAATGTAAGAATTGTTCAAATCTGATCTGTGGTTTCTTTGTTGATCATCATGATGACTCGTGGCACTCGGTAACTCCAGATAATGATGGCATGAAATAGGAAATAAAACTTTTTTTGTGAATTGACACCCCAGAACAGTTGAATCGTGTTTAAAGGTGAGGCTTCGTTACAGAGCTGGCATCTTGTCACTCAAGTGCCATAGCAGCTGAAGACAGTGTCAATTTAGTGTTCACATATGTGGCAAAAATCCACATATTCTTTACTCCACTACATCGTCAATTAGATTTTTCTACTGTTCTTTCGTTATTACTCCGACAAATGCATTAATTTTGGCTTGGCTTCATCCTGTCAACACCTCTCCAGATCTTCAATAAGTATGGTCTTACAGTAGTTTCTTTTTTGTCATATATAGGGCTGCACGATTCTGGCACAAATGTGAATCATGATTTATTTTTTTTTAGAATTATCTGGCATGATTTTTTTTTTCCCACAAAATGTTGAATTGATTGCATCACTGTCAAGGAAAATGAGTTATTTTATCTCAGATTTGCATCTTTCATATCATTCCACTCCTCGTCTGGTCACTTATGGTCCCAGATGTTAAGCTATGTCAACAGATCTATGAAAGTTTGCAGCATTTATTTTTATTTTTATGTCCAATTATTGGAGAGACTTTTGATTCTAACTAAAGGCAGTTATCCTAAAAAGAAAATTGATGTTAGTTTCGCCACTCGATAAGTGGGAAACATGGCAAAGTCTAACTTGCTGATCATAAAAAAAGAAAAGGAGAAGAAGAACAGCACAGAAGTCAGAGAGAAAAGAAGACTGACATGAGGTTAACACCATGCAAACCTCTGTTGTCGCACGTGTTCAGGTGGATGACTTACAGTAGACCACTACCACTAGGGTTTTCATCCATTTCATTGTCTTCATCACAGATGTTCCACTGCTGTAATTCACTCTTTCTTCACTCAACTGCAGCCGACAGCAGCAGGCTCACATCTTATAAAGACACTTTACCATTGTTTGAAGTGCTTCTACATTTGTGGGCGTTTGTTTGTAAAGCAGCATGTGAAATAAAATGCTTAAGAATGTGTCCAAAAATGAGATTGTGTACATGTGCGAATGAAGATCACAATCTTTTAACAATTAATTGTGCAGCCCTAGTCATGTATGTATTTTCATGCTGCCAAAGTACAGAAGAAGAAGTGGTAGAATATACCAACAACATTTGTTGACAGTGCATTGGGTTGAGGATCATAGACCTTAATGATGATATGACTTATACTGGTTAGTTTTAATGTGTGATTTGTACAAAAGGAGCTCAACCACATGAACCAGCAGCATGGTTCTTTCATGTCCTTATTACCAGTTGAACATGGCTCCACGCTGACCTGTTGTTGAGTCATAGTCTGACAGTGAGGAACCAACAGTGAGCGTTATTTGACTCGTGCTCTGCTCATTGTCCAAGCCAGACACCAGAACACTTTGAAACCCTGAGGTCTGCGAGACAACATGGAGAGAATGTGCGTGAGGCCAACATTTTACGACACACCACCGGGCATTACTCCCAAGATCCGCCTGCCTGCCTGCCTGCCTGACTGACTGACTGACTGACTGACTGTTGTGCGTCTGGACTCCGTTTTCTCTCTGGAATTTCCGTCTGTAGAGTGTTTCTCAACATTTTATTCCATCTGATTTATTCCAACCGATTGAAGTGTGAAGGCTGAGGGCGAGAATATTATGTTCTATTCCAACCACCATGACTCATTTAAGCAGTGAACACCCCGCCTCCACTGCCGGTGCATCCCTTGTTTACACCCCGTCCTTTCTCCAGATTGAAGCAATAGCTGCCCACTTTCTATTCAAATGCCTTTTGTAACTCAGCTTCAACTGACGAGGCAAACTGATCCGCTCAGATCAAAATCTGTCCGTCTCCACATGGCCTCCTTTCCATTCATGCCCTCAACAACTCTTCCCAACTGTTTTCTCCCCATTCACGGGATTGATCAGATGAGTTTTGCCGCGGTCTCAACAACCAACCCCCTTTGCCTTCCAAATTCCTCTTCCCATTCCCCGCCCCCGGTTAACCCAACGCTAAGCCCGCCAACTCGAGAGCTGTCTCTCCTTCTGCTGTGCCTTTGTGATAATAACAATAACTGTGTAGCGGTGCAGAGGGCTTTCTGTTGAGCCAGCGCCAGACCGGCTGGCACAGGGAACCCTCTAAGCCTGTTCCACCATCTCCAACCAATTCCCCTCTGTCTCGGCTTGCGTGGAGCATCACAGGCATTAAGGCTGCTATCAATGTGCTCAGCAGCAGGGGCCACTGCCACCACTCTCGCACCCGCTCCGTCTATTCTCTTTCCGCCTCTCTCCCCACTCCCACTCAATTTGGAATTCAATTCAAAAAGGTTTTATTGGCAGGACAAATAATACCTTGTTCTTCAAAATGTCTCCTTGCCTCCTCTTTTCTCTCTCTCTCTCTCTCTGCCTCTTTCTGAGCTGTGCACCTTATTCTCCTTCTCAATCTCCTGCAAGTGGGATCTGAGCAGAAGAAGGTGATGGCCATCAGCGTGGGCGGTAATACTTTACGTGAAGTGCATTGTGATGCTCTACAAGCAGATTAGTGGCATATTAAAGGTATGGATCCACTTTCCTCCCTGTAATTATAGAAACACATGAGAGAAAACCAACCTAAAACCAATCAGGTTTTTTCAGAGCTGACCTTATTTTCTTATTGTAAGCCTTTTCAACATTATATATTAGACTGATTATGAACATTGGTAATTTGCTGAGTTTATTGGACCAGTGCATTTTGCTGTATAGGAATATCTGTTTTCTCTACTGGACAGAATTCTTTAAATAAGGTAATAGAGCAAGACCTGTTAGATTTTTTGCCACAAAAAATATTAGAAAATGTCCAAAATGAGCTTTTGCACACAGAAACATATAATTAAAGATGTAACTCTGGCACTCTCTTTTCTTTTCACCTGTGCTTGCTGGATTTTTGGTTGCTCAGTAAGTATTGCATCAGAACTACGATGCTAGTTTCCAGGAAACATGGTGGAAAAGAAAAAAAAAAAAAAACGCCCATTAGTTTCTGAAGCCAGTACAGTGGTTCCTTATTTATTAAAATAACATGCAGTAAGTGAAATCTGGAAAGTAGCATTTCCGTGACAGGATAGTTCTGACTTTACAATAACTGGTCATCATAGCGATGTGGTGTGGTACTTCTGTGTCATCTGCTAAGGCAGGCATGGGCAAACTATTCCACAAAGGGCCGGTGTGGCTGCAGGTTTTTGTTCCAACCAACCAAGAGTACACAGTTTGACCAATCAACTCTCTGAAGCCTGAGATCAGTTGATTAATTGAATCAAGTCTGGTGTGCTGCTGCTTGGTTGGAACAAAAACCTGCAGCCACACCGGCCCTTTAGGAATGGTTTGCCCATCCCTGTGCTAAGGGAACTGTTGATTCACTCACTCATTTTGTGTTGTTTGTACATCGCCCACTAAAGACTGACTCTTCTGGACCGACCATGGTGTAGTATTATGGACTGCATTTATATAGAGCATTTTCCACCTGCTCAAAGCGCTTCACATTTGGCCTCACATTCACCCATTCACACACACACTCATACATCAGTAGCTTACTGCTGCCATGCAGGGTGCTGCCAGACCTACTGGGAGTAATTTAGGGTTCAGTGCCTTCCCCAAGGACAGGTCGACATGCAGACAAACCGCCAACCCTTCAATCATTGGACAACCTACTCTACCAACTGAGCCACAGCTGCCCTTTATTATGGGCTGTCATCATGTGGATTAATGTACCGATATGTTTACTATCAACTTCCACGTCGGTATTTTATAAAGGGATGGGTTACAGAGACAACTGTCTGACCAATCAGTGTCTGCGGGGGTCATACGTCACCTTTTAGTATTGCTTGGAACCTGGGTACTACTCTGCCAGAATGCAGAACACAATGCATTTTCATACACTGTTAAAAAATAAATACAAATTAGTCACTGCTGTGTTGGTTTTTTTGTGTAAGAAGAGACTATATTTGGACAAATGTGGCAAAACTACAGGAGGCATCAGAGGTGAGATAATGCTAAACACTAGCTCAATCACTCAGTAAAATAGTAAACATCACCATGTACTGTGTAATAAAGTCATTTTCAGCGGTGATGATAGACCTATTAACTATAACTACAGTCAGGACAAAAGACATTATTATGAACAAACTGAAACTCCAAAAGTCCGACTCAGCAGGCGATCGAGCTGTCAAACAGACATGTCAATCAAATCCTAACACAACAGACAACAAAGCATCTATTCACCCTGAGATGTGATGAACACAGGGGCATTTTTAGGACGGACCTCTAGATCACTTATTAGGAGCCACAAATAAAACAGATGGGGGTCACAATAAGTGTCGGTAAAAAAAAGAAAAATCTCCAATGCTCGTCAATGGGAGCCAGGGTTTTTTTAGAGTCAAACCTTGTCAACATTATTACAGTCCAATTCAATCCCACTATTTTTGTAAAACACTTCAAAATAACCACAGTGGACCGAAGTGCAGCTTAAAGATACTTCTATATTGGTGCCATTTTAGATCCGCTGGCCAAACATGAACACCAGAATTTGAAGAAAAAACGTGTTGCAGTGACTACGGTTGTGAACATTCACAGTTACTCCCAATTTCATGACGTATTAATCAATTTATAGACTTGCTGAAAAAAGCATCAGCCACTCGTTATTTGTCATCCCTTACGGACTAATCCCAGCACTAAAATACATCACACCCATGGTCTTATTTGTTCCTGCTATGCGTAAAGAAAGTGTATGTGAGAATATTTTCACATTTTAAAAGTTAACAAAAGACTGAGGCTTGAGTCTGGAGTCACACAATGTTACTACATGAAAGTTATGTTAAGACACTTTGACAGAAACTTGGGATTTAATGCATTAAACTGCCAACATGAGCACGAGCTGCACTCTGAAATTATTTTAAGACCCAAACTATGAGAGGCAGGCTGAACTCTTTGTAGTTACAGGCAAAAAATAGCAGAAATAAGGACAGATGCACACCCACAACATGCCTTTCACATGTTGCTGGTGCAGTGTAAAGCCTTCAGGTTAGAGTCACAGTGTGTGCACAGTACAGGCAGCCTGCAGACAGGACACAGCACAGCACATCCATTCCCACGCAGAGCCACTTGTGAAATGAACATAACATTGTGTGTGAGTGCATTACCTCCGCTCGCCAGCACCGTGGCCACCTACAGAACTGAACTCACTCCTTCTGACCAAACACAGCCTCCCACCTCAGATATGCGATAACAAACATGGCCAAAACACTTGACCGCAATTACTGAAGCACAGTCATAGAAATCTGTACATAGTCATGACGCCGGTGATGCTAAAGTAGCATTGTGAGTGTATGTGTGTATGTGTGTGTGTGTGTGTGTGAGACCACGATCAGTGAAGTGTAATACTACCAATGAAATCAAGCAAGAAAGTGTTTGAACTTGTGAAAAGTCCACAGATGCAGCCTCTGCATTGGACGAGTCACACCTCAACACCGACGTTTTTATCTATTAACTCATTTCTACATTTTAGCACAAATATCTGTACTGTACTCTGTATATTTTCAAAAGAGGCTTGTTCATTTTTAGTTTTACAGCTGTTGATGTTTTTTTTTGTTTTTTTTTTAGCATTTTTCCCCATCATCACTCTATTCCAACTTCAAAAACCAAAAATGGATGAAACAATAAAAGATATACCAAGACAAATTGAGATAAAAGACATGTCTAAGACAGAATGACGACAAGATAAAAGACAA
This sequence comes from Siphamia tubifer, assembly GCA_020466265.1. Classification (NCBI taxonomy): domain Eukaryota; kingdom Metazoa; phylum Chordata; class Actinopteri; order Kurtiformes; family Apogonidae; genus Siphamia; species Siphamia tubifer. Next base: position 34,699,475 of record CM035793.1, read on the forward strand.
ATCATGACAAAAATATAAGATGACAATGACAAAACAAGGTGCAACAAGAAAAAAAACAATATAAGAAAAGGTAATAAGATAAAAATGACATATGAGACCTAATAAGCACAGGATGTAACAGGATGAAAGTGGCATGAAACATATAACTAGACAAACATGATATAGAAAATGAGATGACAAATAATAAAAACGATGTTAATGACGGAAGAAGACAAAAATGACATAAAAGATGAAACAACATGAAAATGACATGAGTGTTGATGAGCAAAGAAATAGTGTAACAGAATGAAAACAACATAAAATATGTAATATAATGGAATGGTGTAACAAGACAAGATGAGACAAAAACTATGCAAAAAAAATGAAAACAACATAAAGAATGAAAATTATGTCAATGATATTACAAGACCAAACCAACAGAAACTAGAAAAGCACTCTGAGAGCAAGGTAGACACCCCACCCCCCACGATCACCACCAAAATCTAATCTAATCATTTCTAGATCTCCCCATTACCAACCTACACTGAAAAATTCATCAAAATCCGTCCATAACTTTTTGAGTTATCGAACAGACAAACAAACACAGACAGACAAACTCTCCTTGGCGGAGGTAATAATAAAACAGGATGAAATATGAAAATGCTTCTCACTGTACTGTTTTTATATTACAAATACAGATTATACATGATATTTACATGATGCCATATTCAGTTTCCTTTGTGACACAATGAGTAAAAAGGGCTCATTTTCACTTATACACTGAATAAATCTTAACATATGTAGTAAAGTAGTTGAGTGAGTGCATCCACTTTTACCACAGGCTTTGATTTTCTGTCCGTCTGTCTGTCTGTCTTTCTTTCATATCTAGTATCTGTACTTCAACTGGATTAAAGAATGTGGACTTTGGCCACCTCTGCTGAGACCACAATCAATGAAGTGTAACACTACTATTGGAGACAAGAACGGATGTGTTTGAATGTGTGAAAAAAAAATCCAATCCTCAGTTACAGCCTCTGCGCTTGACACTTAAACAAGTGAGTGACACCTGAACAGAGTGTGTGAATGTGTGTGTGTACAGTGTGTGTGTGTGTGTGTGTGTGTGTGTGTGTGTGTGTGTGTGTGTGTGTGTGTGTGGTATTAAGAGGCAGGAGAATCTGCTGGCCCAGATGAAGACAAAGAGCCCAGCGGCTGAATTGAACAGCAGCTCTCAGACAGGATTACACAACAGCTCTTAAAGACTGCTTTTAATAGCAAGACTGACTGGATCTTATTTCCCTCCCACTCATCCCATCCAACCATCCATCCATATACACCCCCCCCCCCCACACACACACACACACACACACACACACACCTCCCACCTCCCACTCTCTACCCTACCTTCCCACCACCGCTGTTTAATCTAAGCAGAAACATACAGGAATGTGTGAGGGTGTATATGTATTGTGTTCAACTGTGAGTGTTTTGGTGCGATTCTGTACCTCTGTGCTTCAAATCTCATTAAATCTGTTGCCAACTCTTACAGTTCAACGTGCGTGCGTCTCACTTTCCCTCGTTTTTTTTTCCCCCATTGCTGTTATTGAGAAGAAGTATTATGATCGAATCAAGTTGTTTTTTTGTTTTTGTTTTTGTTTTTTTTTATCTAGACTTGGAACATCTCTGCACCAATCAGCTTCCTGGTAGAGCAGCCAATCACAGCACAAAGCTGGAACGGGAGCACAGGCATCAAGCTGGGCATCCCTGGGCAGCACAAACAACCTGGGAATTAAGCCCTAGCTTTAAATCCAATTTTAAAAGCCCATACCATAAAGATTGGACAGGGTTGTTGCAGCTCCGCTCAGACTTAAATCAAATGGTGATTTTATTGAGATTAATCTGTGTCCTAATACTGCTCAATTGGAGGCTACATGGAGCCAAATGAGATGCCGGGGCCGAGGAGAAAACTCGTATGTACAGGAGGGGAAAAACAAGACAGACAGTGAAAAACTGCATTAACACCATGATAACATGACAACAGTGACAGAGGATTTTGGATCAGCTTACAATGCCATACATGTATGATGTAAGTGTTAAAAACATGTGGAAACGTCACCATTCTTCACTGAAAGTAGAGGTACAAGTAAATTAGAAGTACTGATTGAAGGTTCTGAAATGGGTTCAAAGTTTAGAAGTGAAAAGTAAGAGTTGGAAGGACATTTTAATAGGTAAACTAATGTAATGTGATGACTAAACATCATATAAAACAACCAATTAGCTGAATATAATGAACAAATATCAACGTTGCTCCAATCTGTGAATGACTTTCCTCCATCAGCAGCAGAACACAACATTCTGACACATTTTCTTCCCAATCCAAACTGTCTTTTACTGTACGTCACTTTTGTCTTGTTACATCATGTGCGTTTTGACATGTCATCTCATATATTCTTCTACATCTATTACATCATGTTATGTGTTTTACCTTTTGCTCATCCTGACAGGTCTCGTTATGTCTTTTAAGCCATTTTCAAATGTTACATCTTTAATCTTTTATATCATTTAGATTTTGTCTGTTTTATCTACGATGATGATTTTGATTTTGATTGAAACAATTGATAAATTCTGAAATCTATGTGTTGTTTTGGCTTTTTATATCATTTCTTGACTATGTCTTTGAGATTGCACACAATACTAAGTCCATACTTACTGTCAAATGCATTAAAACAAGAAGAAATAAGACAAATTGGGGGCAAATATGGAGTAGAAAGTTCAAATAGTTGTGTCAAAATTAAAAAGAAAAAGAGAAATATACTCAGGTTAAGTATAGATACCTGAAAACTTAAACACAGTAAAGTATTTAGGTTGTACTTCCCACCTCTGATGTTCAACCTATGTCTTCGTTCCCTCTTTCTGTATCATTTCCATCATTTGCATTTCCCAGAGAAGCAGGAACATATGAAACCACAAACATCCATCTCATGTCCAAAAGCTCTCATAGTATTAACTATGCTTTAAGATAGTCATTATGTTGGCTCATGTATCTCTGTAGAGAACAATGCCAGTACAGTTTTGCCAAATTTCACAACTGGGGAATTGTTGAGGCTATTCACATTCTGTCAAGAGTCACAAATTTGTATGAACCATGTTTGGAAATCCCATTTATGTGGTGTTGACCCTTGTAGCCCTGTGATTAAACTCCCACAAAGACTATGAATACAAGTGGAAACAACAGCAAATCAAGTATTATTAATACACGTTAGATAATTCTTCCTCATTTCTACTTTTTCCTTTCCTAAATAATCAGATATGGATTATTTACCTGTGGTTAGATGAGACTAGCTCTGGATTCTTGTATTAAATGTGACACTGAAGCCAGGGTCTTCACTTCATTTGAACAACATATGCTGAATTTGGCATGTGTATTTAACACTGGGATAACTGTGTTTTTGGATGTGAAAACTTTGCCGAACATAAAGAATAGAGAGTAGCATCTATTGGGCTGGAAACAAAAGAGCTTTAATCCTCAAACAGAATGGGTGGTAAGTAGATTACAGCAACCAATCTATTAGATTAACCTCATATTAATTTGAATTTAAGGGATAATCTGTGGTTACATCTGTTTGCTGTGACACTCCGTACCATCATCCCTTGTTATTGTCCTTTTAAACCCCTCTCCTTGTGCCATGCTCTCCGAAAAGCCAGTGCGTAATTCAACGTGCGCGTAAAGACAGTGGAGAGGGGGGTTGAGCTCCACGAACGGTTTATCCCGAACAACCAACAAACAGACGGCACGAGTGAAGCTTCAATCGGACCACAGGGATACTCTGTACCCGGTGTGACCCGATAAGAAACACAGGTTCGAAATAAGACACTTTAGGAATGCGTCACAGCGCGTGCGGCTCACCGGTCCAAAGGGAGTCGTGCCGAGGGGGAGTTTGGCTCAGTGTGGCTTCTTCTACATGCTCAGGCTTCAACCCTTAAATATGATGAACCTAGTGAACCCTCACCCTCCCCGTGCTCACCGCCCCTCTCCACACACTGTAGCGTGGAGTGACATGGGGACACGCCACGGACATAAATTGCTGGAACCAAGGGTCAATTATGTGGCTTTGAAATATGCAGAAAAGGAGTTATGCTGCAGACACAGACTGGAGCTAAATATAGTGTTCTCCACTAAAACCTTCACAATGTGGTATCAGAAAAATTCTTTCATGTGGCCTACCTTCCATCCGGCTGAACTGTTGCTGTCGCCTTTATCCTTGAAATAAGGAACAAAGCGAACCATCCAGTCATAAATTTGGGACAGGGTGAGTCTCTTCTCCGGGGTGCTCTCGATGGCACGGGTGATAAGGTCTGCATAAGACAGGTTTCCCCACGCGTTCCGTCGGGAGGACTTGGCTTTGCGCAGCTGACCGGCCACGTCAAGCGCAGCTCCGGACATGCAGGCTGGAGCGGCCACCACCGGGGCCGGGGCTCCGGCTGGATGCTTGATCTCTGCCGGTGCGCCGCCTTTTCTCTCGGCCCGACACGCGGGCACGTTGTACTGCTCCACTTTGACCGATGCCAGGGCCAGACCTCGGCTTGCCTCTTCTCCCCCTGGGAAATCCTCCGGACACGGCAGCGGCCAGGTGCACGACTGCGACCGACTGTGGGGCTCAAATTCCGAATCGATATCAACCTGATGCGCATCCATGCTGCTGTTCTCCATCATCATCAGCATGATGAGCTCCCGCTGAATAGATGTCAAAACCGGGCAAGGTCACTATAACAAAAAGCCTGTTAATCTTGACGTCTGCCAGTGAGTCCAGTGATCAAACTGTGCCGGTGTTTAAAGAAAAAAAAAAAAAAAGAATCAAAGTGTATTGTTTGACACACAGGGATGATGAACCTGGATGAAAAAGCCGGTGTGGGATATTATCATGCTCCTCAGTGTAACATAGTGGCATCACATCAGGACAGATGAAGGTGTATTCGAGGCATCAGCAACAGTATGAGTCTCTGTTCCATGATAATTGTCAACCAGCGGCTGTGAGGCTGCATGCAGGACCAAGTGACGGTCAAACATCCATTATAAAAGCCAGACACACTTGGACAATGTCTCTGTGGCCGCTCCGGCTGCAGCAACAGTTGATCCTTTTGACAGATGAGGTCCGGTGCGGGTTTAAATAAAAGAGGGGAAAAAATCCAAAAAAGAGAAGAAAAAAACAACAACAACCATAATAATGAACTCCAAAAATAAAAAATAAAAAATAGTTGACTTTCAAATCTTCTCCAGGCTTTTTTTTTTGTCTCCTACAGCTTTTGTCTAATGTCTTTCTACACTGGCTTCAAGCTTCAAACTCACTGCGAGCGCAATTACTCCCTTAGAAATAGAAACAGACTCTCATGAATCATTTATATGAAGTCGTGAATTTCCAGACGAGAAAAAAAATCCCCTCATGGATTTGATTTGGAGCATCCTCCGTGTCTCCTCTGCGCGCCGCGAGACGCCTCACTTGGTGGAGTAGATATTTCTACCTTTGTCTTTTGCTTTTCCGTTCACATGTCACATGGGCACCATCTCTCCTCCTATTGCTCTGCCTTTATACTACAAGCCCGTGCGTCTCTGAAGGTTTCAAGCCACTTAACTGTAGCCTGGAATAAAGTGAAATAAGTGCTGCTTCCATATAATTGGACGTCGCCTGGATCAAGTCACTCCCTCCAGCACAGGTTTCCAGAGGAGGAGGAGGAGGAGGAGGAGGAGGAGGAGGAAGAGGAGGAGGGTGCTTGTATATGTGTGTGCGCGCACGATGGGGCAATTTTCCCAACAATATAATTGTTAATGGTGACATTTATGTGTAATATATACAAACACATTGAGTCACATATAAGACTAGGTGATAAAACCATCATGATATAATTTTATGTCACAGAGGCGATATAAAAACTGTCCTGTCTCAAAGCTTTTATCTGTTTGCACTGTCAAATAAAAAGATAAAGGTTCCAGTGTTTTGTCACTTTACTGATGGATGTGAATGTTCAAGCACTAGATTTTCTGAAATGTATAGCTTTAAAAAAAAAAAAAAAAAAAAAAAAAAGAGTTGGTGTTTTTTGTTGTTTGTTCATTTTTTTTTTTTAACTTATAAAAACCCAAACAGCCACTGTGGTGACACAAACCATATACTGATCTACTCTGTTTAATACCCACTGATCCATTAATCATATCAATACATGTAAATAAAAGGTGTAAAATGCAGTTTGTTATGTTTTCATGGTCGTCAGATATGACCCATTATACATTCAGAGGCTCCGTAGTGAACGTAGAAACATTATCATCTTCTAAAACACTGAAACTGATGGAGTTTGGTCAATGACAGAGGATGGAAACAAATTGGTTTATGTTCAGTTATTGATAGATTTTCTCTGTTTTTGATATAAATACATTCAAATGTAATATCAGCGTGAGGATCAAAGTACATATTCATTACATTAAATATAGGTAAATACTTGATTGTCACTGAAAAAAAAGCTAAATACAGAGGATAATATTATAATACATATGATAAATCACTTTCCAGGTGCTCCTGCCTCCTCCCACCATCCAAAGACATGTACTGATGTATTAACCCTTTAAACTTCCACTCAATTTTGCTTCAATTTCTTAATAAAGTAAAGTGAATGCTGTTCTTGAACCATTTTAATAACATGCAATTGGTGTTTGCTTATATTATAAATGAAAATATTAAGATGAAAACTGGGATATTGGAGGTGGGTCCTGTTAAATGATGCAATAGATAAAACATTTGTGCATATTTACTGATGTTTTGATGTGTTTTGGACTAGACATGGACAATTTTTTTGGGTTTGTTTTGGATGTTTTTGTTGGACTATGACTGTGTTTGTTGTTCCTCCGTGGATAATTATGAGACGTAAAGGTTCAGATCAGCTGTTTGTTGTTTGTAATTTGAACAAATGAGTGAGTGTACTGTACCAGCTGTGGATATTTTATCGGAAAGTGACTAATATCTTCCGATGTGTGAGAATGTCTGTGGTCAAACTACATTAAGTCATTTGACATTTGGGACAGGTTTGGGTGGTTTGCTTATTATTTTTGAGCGATTATATGTGGACCCTTGGAGGTTTAAAGTGTTAATAGGTTGTCTAAATTGTCCATAGGTGTGAATGTGAGAGTGATTGTTTGTCTATATATGTTCAGCCATGTAATGAACCGGCAACATGTCCAGGGTGAACTCTGCCTTCACCCTTAAATAGCTGGGATAGGCTCCATGTGACCCCTGTGACCCTAGTGAGGATAAAGCAGGCTCAGAAAATGAATGGATGGATGGATGGATGTATGGACGGACGGATGAATGGATGGATGTATGGACGGACGGATGAATGGATGGAAGGATGGATGGATGGATGGATGGATGGATGGATGGATGGATGGATGGATGGATGGATGGATGGATGGATGGATGGATGGATGGATGGATGGATGGATGGATGGATGGATGGATGGTAATGAATCACTTCAGAAAGGTAAAAGTGAAACAATAGTATCAGTCTTTATGGGTTAAACTCAGGATGAAAAATCACCATTTAAACTTTAACCATAAATAAAGATTTAACATAAACGATAATTATCACTATCAACTGATATAAAAGTTTTTTTTGTATTTTTTCCATGACAATACTTTTGGGCGTTCAGTTTTATGTCATGATTATATCCTGTTTCTGCAGAGATGATCGAGGTGATTCAGTTAAATGTAACTTTAAAATTCATGGCTGTATGAATCAATGAGCTTGAGAATAATATTGCGATGGTAATATATGAACTGAAGAGATGAAAGTTAACATTAACATTGCACCAAAACGTCAAACCAATAAGTTATTTAACTATTCAGAACATATCAGCGTTTCATGACATATAGTAAAGTTGAGATGATGAATGTTATTATTTCACTGTCCTTAAATATATGAACATAACTTAAAAGATGTCAATTAAAAAAACATCAATGATTACTGCTCCTGTGCTCGTTTAATTCTATACTGAACTCTTCATGTATGTTACATGTGCAATTTAAAATTAATGACGCAGATAACCTTGATTCATTATTTATAATATTTGGTCAACATTTATTTATATTTCTAATTTCAAATCCAGGCATAATCCTCCCTGTAACCTACATCTGCAAATTAGAAGGCGTTAATAAAGTAAATCCTGGTAGATAAGCATTAAGATTTTCTATCGCAGTCAAAACAGCAGGGGAGACCGGGTATGGTTGTAACGTTAGAGTTGATAACGCTGCTAAAGTAGGATAAGATCAGAGTCATGCGATGAAGGAAAAGCACATTTACAGGTAACAAAGTACATTTTCTTACCACAATTAGATTGGATTTAACTTAACTTCAGCAGTTCCAGATAAAAGCATGTGACATATATCAGATGAAAGTGCAGCTTATCAGGAAAAATTTGAAGTATTTTTTCAGATGCTAATTTCAGTCTGCTGTGGCTGTACAGCAGCTAAAAAAATGACCAAAGGATGTGCAGTGGTCATACACGTCTTTAATACTATTACAACTACATCCTTTCATACAATTAAGAATACTTTGGATTCCTTTAATCATTTCACAGATTGCCTCCACTGTAAAAAAAACAAAAAAACAAAACAATAAATCCTGTTGTTTTAGCCAGAGGTGGTAAAAGTACTCATATTCTGTACTTAAGTAGAAGTACAGCTACTTATGTGAAAAAATACTGATTCAACTCCTTTACTCAAGTAAAAGTAAAAAAAAAAAGAAAAAAAAAAAGAAAAGTACAATTGTAATAAAAGTAAGAAGTAAAACTTTTTTTTTTTTGCCATGAACGCAATAATACTTATTTAACCAAGAAAAAAAATGGAAAAGTTTCAAAAGTATCCAAATTAAAAGCCTTTAAAAGTGAGTTACTGGGTATATGTTGTGTTTTATTGGGTCATGTTTGTGTAGAAAGTGTGTTTGATCAGGTCACAGTACTCAGTTTTGTGAGATGTTTAGAGAAAATTCAAAAGTCATAAATAGGAGATTTAAACAAAAGCATAATTATGAAAAAAAAAATCGAAATTGTGACACAAAAAGTCAAATTATGAGATGAAAAGTCAAAATTATGACCATATTATCACCATTTATTATTTTACTGATTTATAACTTATTTTTCATACTGTCGCATTTGTTTAGTTTGAAGAATAAATGAGAATGTAAAGAGTATAAGGACCTTCATCAGGGTATATACAGAAATAAACAATACTGTACTGTAGGGCACAGGTTAAATAGGCACCTAAGGCTGTCAAAAGAGGGCAGAGTGGAGTAGACAATTAACTAATTTATATTTTAAAAAATGTGCATATTTAAATAAACATACACAGTAAAACAATACATATAAATATATATGTAAAATACTATTAAAAAGTTTTACTAAGAAAAAATATGACAACAATTTTTTTTTTAATACTATAAAAAAGTTAAGTTATACAAAGATAACTTTGAAGCAGCTGGAGGGTTCGATTTCAAAGTTTTTGAACTGCAAATATACAAAAAAATAAATGAACCAAAGACTAAGGATGACCACCTGACCATCTAGGTTTACCAACCACCCAAGACAAATGCAGTGTGAAACAAATGAATCAATCCAACATGCAGGATTGTGTACCTAAAAATACTAACCTTCAGGTTTTGTTACAAAAATAGCATTTCAAGTCACAACTAATCCACATTCTCTCCTCCTACCCCTTAACCCAGGCTTTTTTTTTTCTCCTTAACAATTTTGCAAGTGTGACCTTTAGCTCAGCTGCAGTGTTTACAACTTCATCGGCACAGACATAAGACATGCACTGATGACATTTAATTCTTGTAGGTTTGGTAGTCTGAGATTCATTAGGGGTTACCTGTACAGACTACACTCATGTTGTACCCAAGTTCATTAAATCAGTGTCACACAATAGCAGCTAATAAACATACAAAACAGAAGCTGAAATCTGTTGCAGTCTGTTTAAGTCTTTTAACTGTGGCGTGTGTTACAACCTGCCCCTGTGGTACAGAGGGTTGTAACAAAAGGACACTATGCATCTGACATTGACACATAAGGTTTATAATATTCATGGATAAGCCTGAACTGATACCATTTGTACATGAAAAATGTCTGAAAGGCTCAGGTACGCAAGCAAATAATGTTACAACCCTTATTTTTATTCTAAACCTAAGAGTAATACATAAACAAACCCCGCCCCTTTGCAAATGTATAAATGATTTTCTAGTTGAAGTTGGACGAAGGAAGAAAACTTTAGTCAGAAGGTAATTTATCCATTATTCATTGGGGGTTTAAAGGATCAATTTAAAGCTACATTTTAGCAGTGTTTCCATTAGTATTTCTTCTACCTGTTTCTACTTACTTTGAGTCATTTCCACTATTTTGTATCTACTCTGCTAAGGTTCTAAGCATTCCTATAATGTGACGTGTCAGCAGCGTAAACACTGATTGGTGGAGTTGTCTCTGCGTCAATGCATTATCAACATGTGACCTGTCATTTAAAAAAAAAAAAAAAAAAAAAAAAGATTTGGAGTTACAGTAAACAGTGGTAAGTTAAATTCTGTCTGCAAAGCGGTCGGTCATGGAGGTTGAGATGTTTCTGATAAAAAAAAAAAAATATCAGCGTGAGCTTGACGGTGCATCACAATGATGATAGTATTTGTATGGAAATGTTCTCAAGAAATAGTTCCTGGTATCTGAGTAGTTGAGTAGAGCCGATATCATGTAGTGGAAACGTGGCTTTTGTCTCACCTCTAATTTGCTGAGTAAGTGTTTTCTGTAATTATAGTGAATTGCTAGCCTAGCCGCACTAGACTGCTAGCGGCAGCATGTGTAATATGGTACAGTAGTAGACTATTTTTAGCTGGATTTCCCTGAAACTGGCCGACGAATCACGGTGAAGTATAGAGTGAGAGGGCGGGCGTAACAAAGTGACGCTGCAACGATTTGGAGACAAACAAGCGGAAACAACCATAGAAGAAGAACAACAGGTGGTGATTTACTTTTATCAAAGATGAGTGAAGAATGAGAGAAAACGTCAGCAATCTTTAAATTAATTTTTTACAGAAGTGACAACAGTCGTTAAGCTCCATAATCCACCATTTTGTTTAGTCATTTGTAACTTTCTCTTTCAGTGAACTTTCCGGTGTTTAACTACGTCATCCTAAAGATTACACTGATTGGTTGTAGTACCGTCCAATTGCATACAGCGGATTTGAAAGACAACCTTTTAGCCCCGCCTCCCCTGACTGTTAAGCATTCTTAAACCTATACATGTAATGAATAGTGATAGCGCTCATGAAAGCATTCCATATAGGTGCATGTGAACATTTTTAGGATTTTATTTTTTGTCTATATTTATATAAGCACCTTTTTTTATTCTTTTTTTTTTTTTTTTACCTGTGTTTTACCTGCCTGACTGGAAGAAACGCACAAGAATTCCAATGTGCCTATGCTGTATTGTACTTGTGCAAATGGCAATAAAAGTCTATTCTATTCTATTCTATTTTAGGGTTAGGCTAGGATAGTGAATTGCTCTATCTCTTATCAAACACATTTTTGCTGAGTGTGACCTTGACCTTTGACCTACATTCACCAAAATTTAATGGGATAATTCTTGACCACTTCGCACCTGTCCGGAAAATTTCATGGGTTTTCATGGGTAGGTTTTGCGTAAAGTTGCTGAAAATTAGACAAACCAACAGACAAAAAAAAAGACTCAAAAACCATACCCCTCTCCCCAGTTGGGGGGTGGGGGGTGATTAAGTAAAAAAAACAAAAAAACAAAACATAACAAAAAAACACGAGTGAAATCAGATTGTGAAATATCAACTGAGTGATGTAGGTTATTCATAGTAATTCAGTAACCAATCCAATGTACAACATCTTCCTCAGCGTCCTCAGCTGACCCCTTTGGAGCCAACAGGAGTCACAAGACCTACATGCAAAGACTGTATTATTTTAGTTGTTTGTTTGTGCACTTTTACTTCTGTTCATTTCGGTTTTATTCATCTCAATCACTTCACCACTGACAGCGTCTTTGTTCAATTCAAACCATAACCATACATTGATAATCAAGTTTGTCTCAACCTCACAATATACCATAAGTTTACAGATTCAGAGAATTAAACTACAAACTGGCCTTGGTGTCTTTGTCACACACCACTGCCTTTGGTGCATCTGAGTCCATAAAAGAAGCCTCCATCAATAGCTGCTCTGTCTGTTATAAGCAGCTCTGGAAACCCCCAACGCTGATAGAGGCTGCCACTCTTCGACAGCCGGTTGTCAGTGACAACCATAACCTCAAATGCACCTAAATGGAATGCTTTCATGAGCGCTAAATGGGCCTATCAACAAGAAGAGGGCAGAGCAATCAATGCGTGTGTGTGTGTGTGAGAGAGAGAGAGAAAGAGAAAAGTAGAGAGAGATGCTGTAAATGGGAACAAACAGAGGGAAAATTCAAAACACATGGCCGTGTGGTTTCAAGAGGAGATTTTATGTGCCGCAGAGAAGTTGTAACAGGAATGTGGTGTGACTCCTATCATATGGAATGAAAACACTGAAGTTGTGCCAGCAGGGTGGATATAGGGTGTTCAACTGTGGCTTACAGCAAAGTCCTCATCATCACGGCTAGGTGATGCACCACCGCAGCACAAACATGACGAACATGAGTCATATGGCTGGACACGACGCAAGGCAGACCGAGAATTACATGGTTTCACACAGTGGGAATGGATTTGTCAATGATACTGTGGTCATTTGTGAATAATATGAAGTGACTACAAGCAGTTGACTCTTCCATGAAACACATTTTTACATCAGTGTTTCATTTCCCAGACGTTATTTGTCAGATTAAAAGATTCTGCCAACTGGGTTTGTTTGATTTATGTTTATCCATTGTCCTGCTATTTTCTCTGCATCAAATATTCATGATATGCATATTGACTGTCACTGACCTCTCTCAACTTACTTCTTCTTACTGAGCTCTATGTCCACTGATGCCCGAGAAAAGGGCGGTAATGAAGGGTAAATAACCCACCAAACCAAAAATATGTTTACCTATCCTTTAGAAAGGAATAAATCAACAATTTAAAGGAGTAATCCACCTTTCTGGGAAATCTACTTGCCTACAGCCAGCTGATATAGACTGGAGGTTTTTTCATTTCAAGATTCCACCCAGTGTGTTTGTCTTATGCACATGAAAAAAATACTACACCCTGTCACCAATATGTCAACATCACATTTATCCTAGATTTAATTAAACAGGACTGATTTTTTTTTGGTCAGCTTTAAAATTCAATCTGAAATATTATCATGAAATATTTGTGAGAATTTTTTTTGTCTGTGTTTCAAAACTATGGCTGAGAGAGAGACACAATTTTGTTTTGTTTTTTTTAATTGGGAGGGGTAATTAATTGAGTCAGTTTTTTTCTGTATGTTTGTTTGTCAGAAACTTTACATAAAATCTACGGGACCAATTTCGATGGAATTTTTAGGAGAAGTACAAGGTGGTCCAGAATAGATCCCATTACATTTTGGTGAATGTAGGTCAAAGGTCACAGTTATCAAAAATGTGTTTTCACAATGACACAAGATAGGGCAAATCAGGTGAATGTTTGCAAGGGGGTGGGGTATGTTGTGTCTGGCACCACTTGTTAATAAGAAAAATAATAGAAAATAATGTTTTGACACATTTAACATGTCATGACCTGGATGTGTTTCATTATTTAAGGAAACATCCAGTTTTGACCTTGATACAACAGTGCACATGCAGAAGGGAACATGTTGGTTTGGACAATGGAACATTACTTGGTAGAGTTCAATGACTGAAGATTTCATAATGTAATATATATAAATAATGAATGGGGCATCCAATACTTTTTTTTTTCTACCACTGTAGGTGATAAGTGAAATGAAAAGATTCAGGCAGTGTTTGCATGAGGTTAGTGTTCTAGTAAATGCTAGCTAACTTTAATTCTATTAACAACTTCCTTGGTTCAAAGATAGCTGCTACTGATTGCTAAATTGAGGAGGTCACTTATTTACTACTTTTTATTTGATAACCCTTCATCAGTCCACTAGCAAAAGTTGTTTTTCTTTTCTTTTTCTTTTTTTAACCGTGAATTTGAGTCATATAACTGTCAGCAGTGGAATCACATGGCAGTAATTTCCCTATCTGTGAAATATGTCACATTGCGTTATGCAATTGGTAACAGAAAGAGATGTGCATGCAATGATCGCTGCTTTTCACAGTGCATTCTGGGATATTTTGAGCCATCTCTACAAAGTACAAATATTTTGACTATATCCATATATATATATATTCGGACACCAGTACAAAACAGCAAACTTGCAAAAGAGTGGACTTTATAGAACTTGGGAACAAAGGATGATACAAAATATAAATACAAGAGTAATGTGCATTGTTTGTCTATTTTCCACTAAAATAAAATGATGTTACTTTCAATCCTGCAAACAGCATGATAAGCAGAGTCCAGTTTATGAATGATACATGATGAATTCTTAAAAGGTAAAATTCACCCCTTTCTGAGGATTTAATTGATTTTGTCTTAATGTTTTCTTCTAGTGGTTGTTTACACTACGCATACTGAGCCTCTTGGTTTACCCACCCTTTTATCATTACATCACTAACTATTCCAAGGCCCTGCATACCTTAGAGTGAGCACTAATTGCCTCCTCTCCGCAGGTCTTCCTCCTTCATTTTTATGCCTTATCCAGTGAGCCAGTCAGTCAACCTGCAGGATTATTGATGTGTTTACCGGTGGAGGGGGGGGGGGGGGGTGCCACTCCCTGCTTTGGGAAACCCTGAGGCTTTCAACTGTTGAGTAACACTGACTGCTGCCACCAAGGCTTCCAATCAGGAAAGTTGGAATGTACTCTTCGAGGCTCATAATGAGGCAAAACCGAGAGAAAGAGGTGGTTGCACCCCGAGTTTTTGCCTCACCTGTTTCACTTCATTTAATTATAAAGCTGAGTCTCAACCATGGCCTACGGGTGTCATCATACCAACCCAGCACAAAAGGAGTAAGCCTGTCAAGACCTCAGAGCTCCTCCAAGGTGCTTGAACCCAAATTCTCTTATGGGATAAACCTGGATTATATAAATTTGCATGTTGCTTTTGGAATTGTGTCCATCATTTCCATGGAAGAAGCAACTTTATTAAAATGTAGTTTAACAAAGTGAGAATAAAAGCTTATCAACCAAACTGAAGTTTTAGCATAATATAAAAATGCTTATATCGGTGAATATCAAGGATTTTTACGATTGTTTTTTTGGGGGGGGGTTTGTTTGGTTTTTTTTTTACAGATTTTCAGAAGGTTATTTGCAGTTTTAGTCTCTTCTTTATGGTTAAAGAAGTAGTAGAAAAACAGCAAGTATAATAATAATAATAATAATAATAATAATAATAATGGATTAGATTTTTATAGCATTTTTCAAGGCACCCAAAACGCTTTACATTAGTGATCCATTATTCATTCACTCTCACATGCTCACTCTGGTGGTGTTAAACTACATATGTAGCCACAGTTGCCCTGGTGCAAACTGACTGGCGTGGCAGCCATTTCACGCCTACAGCCCCTCTGACCACCACCAAACATTCATACACCAGTGAGTGTGACACTGGAGGTAAGGAGGGTGAAGTGTCTTGCCCAAGGACACAACGGACTGACTAGGATGACCCGCTCTACCACCTGAGCCATGGCTGGCCCCATGTATGTGTGATAGGAAAAAATATTTACTTCAAGTTGATTGACAGCTCTCCAATAACAATAGAAACAACCAATCATGTGTCACCAAATTAACACCAACATTTCACTACCCCCATGAGACCCTAACTTCAGAAAATAAACCAAATGGGGCCAATAGAGACAAGTAATTTATTGTTCAATTCTGAATTGTGCCATTATTTTCAATTTAAGCGAAAAAAAAAAAAAACTATGGCTCAATGGACTGCATCTGCCATCACGTGTGCCACCGCTACCACTGCATGGATCATTTTATCTCAATCTCAAGAGTGAGATAAAAAAATATTCAAATAAGTGAAAATCACCAGAGTCTGGTCATGTTGAAGCTGTTGAAATATCTTCAGCATCTCTGAAAAGATCTTGTAAAGAGACGGTTATATCACCTCTGTGACTTCCTGGTGTGTAGTCTTTCTATGCAAGTACTTCTACAGTCTGATATTTTAATAGTTTTATCAGAACTTGTGACTTTCTTGGCTTCTAAAATTATCTTTTAAATTGACAAACATCATATGTGTCAAAGATTTCATAATGCGAAGGGGATGAAAAAAAAAAAATTACTTGTCTGTCATCATTGACTGCGATTCTACCAGAAAGAGGTCCCATGGGCATAAACAAAAGGGGCAGGACTTCACGTCTCTATTAAAAGTACTGCTTTATCCATGCTATTATTTATTTATTCATTTATTTTTTCATGTAATACATGCAGTTTAGTCGTAAGCGTCCTCAGTTGTTTGCCTAGTCTTCAATCAAAGCACAGTGAGATCCCATTAAAAGTGCGAATGTTAAAAGGTTAAAAGATGAGCCTGCATTTAAGTGGATAGTTTGATGTAAATTCAGAATACACCAGTTCTTGTTTTTGAAACAAGGACCCTGGAGCCGCAAACAGTCTATGATAAAGTGATCTATGAGGCTAAACAAATTCATATAGTACATACAAACCAATAACTCACTATTGTATATTTCATGTTTTAACACAATTTTCCAATGTGTGGCTTTCAGATTACTTCATCTAAATCTTTATTCTAATCTTTACAAATGGATGGTGTGGTCACAGTACTGGGAAGGTGGGACTTATTTCTAACTGCTGGTACATTCTATCTTTGACTCTTACATACCTTGTTGGTTTCTGTTTGCCATTGTTTACCATGTTGGTATGTGTCACTCCCTTTCCCACTGTCGGTCTGTAATACTGTTGCAATATACTGTGGTATAGTAGTATATGTTCTGCTGAATACCACTTGGATAGTTACGATGTGTACTACTACTATGTGCTATTTACATTATTAGGACTCAAACAGATATTACTTTATCATTAAGGAAGGAAAAGTTACATGTTGTGTTGTACAATGTGGGATTTAATATGTTTTCTTCGTCCCACTTCTTTTTGAGCAGTTCATATTTAACTTATTTTGTTATCATTAACGCACATGACAATTGCTATTGTGTCTTGATTATCTTTATTTATTGGTGTATTTGCTCTGCCATTGGTTTCTGTACACAAGCGGTGCTTTTTTCCTGCTCAAAATAAATAAATGAAATTAAATAATCCATGATCTAATCAAACAGAAAGAATTCAGCCTTAACATCCTTTGCCATAGTGCTTCCTTTGAATTAGAATCTACATCCTGTTTCCAGGTCGAGGATCTCTGAGTCTGGCCATAAGCTAGCTTTCAGCAAGTCAATTACTGTACTTTACTTTGTTCAACATTCAGCCTTAAACAACCTCTCCTCTTTTTGTCTTTGTCTCCATCAGTCTATAATCCCTCCCACTAGCCCTCCCTTTTCTTTACAACCAAGCCCAGTTACATAAGGCGGCCGAAACTGTTGTTTTCCAGTGGGACTCACTGCTGTGTGCGGAAACTGTGGGAGCAGAGGGTTGGGCATCTCAACTCGTACACTGCCCATGGCCATCCCAGGAATGCATCCTCTCCGTGGGTCTGGGCCGCAGCCAAGCATGTGGCCTCCCAATGTCACTGAGGCACTGAGTCAAAAAGACAGAGCACTTTTTGGAGTTTTTTTTTTTTTTTTTTTTATGAACAAAAGGCTACATTTTGCTCCCATATTGGCAGTACATGCTGAGGCTGTCTAATACCGCACGCGTAGATTCTTTCTTCTGCTTTTTATAGGTTGAAACCACAACACTGTGTTGTGCCTGCCTGCTTCACAGCCCTTTGATGAATACAAACACAGTTTTAGTAATATTTAAAGAATCCCCCCCTCAGGCAATGTTCAGTGGTGAAAGGGTTCAGGCAGATGCAATGACAGACTTCTCTCTGCCATACCTGACATAAAGAGGTTTAGCTAACACTACCCGACACCTACTGTTAATCCTATTTCAAATTGCACTCTCAACCATGAAATCCACTCACAAGAGGAAAAAATATACAGTGATGCAGTGCAGAGGTGTTACAAAGATAATCTTTCCCCTGCCACTTTTCCCCACTGGCTTTAAAGCAACAAAAGCAAGCAGGTACAATTAAAGCATGGGTCGCTCCTCTGAGTGAAACAAAGGCAAAGGAGGAAGGTTAGATTTTTGTGAAATTAGGTTATGTGGTAAATAAAAAGAGGAATGGTATCACACTGTTTCAGCGGGCGGTGCCAGACATATGGCAGACATTGGTGGTAACCACGCTGCGCGGGTTTTGCCAAAGCTTGATTTGACCCAGTCCTATAAAGCTTCCTGATGGCGGTTTTAGAAAGTTAATCACACGAACTCTTCCAGGCCTTGTGGTCTGCTGACCCAGCACTGATCCCAGAAGTCAGGCAACGGTCTGGACGGCCCTTTTTCAGCACAACATGGCCTTTGCACGACCGTCACGACTGAGAGTTCACAGAGAAGAGCAAGATGAGCTGAACACATAAGAAGCTATGAATAAAGATGATGTTAAAAACATTTCAAAAATACTAAAGTTAATGCGTCTTATGGATCATTGGAAAACTTTTGATTTGGACAATGACAATACAGAACCCAAACTAAGAATAACAGGCAAATATGTACCATATGCTGCAGTTTTCTTGGTCTAAATTGTACCCCTGAATAGAAGATATGCAGTACTGAGGAAACTCTTTCGAAAGCAGAACATTGCAAACATACAACTCCTTCACACTGGAAGAAGTTGGAGAAAAAAGTTGAACACCATCATCCCTGGGTTAAATATAGGTCAGACGAATAACTGTGAAAAATGATCGATTCATACCATACAGGAAACACAACAGTATAATGAAATCCAAAAATGTCACATCACATGCCAGGATTTATGACCATTGTCACAGTACTAAGATCAGTCTTGGGAAACCAGTCAAAAACCACTGCTTAAAGTTTCAGTCTCATCTTGGAATCAACAGTTTACTCTGTTTTGTCTTACTCTCAGACAAAGACAAGTCAGAAATTCATTTCAAGACCACAACTGGAGGGATGTCGTTAAACAACCAGTGTATTGTCTGATTTATTTGTCGATATCATCATGGTGATTTGATGTATAACTTTGTGCATCAAATGCAACCAATAATGCGACTCATTTCTAATTTGAAAGATTTGGAGAGGAAACTGTGGCTGTCTGGACGACATATCAGCCAAATATTCTATCATGCAATCTGACAAACTAAGCCACAAAGAGTTCATCTTTTACAAGGGTATCCAAAAAAAGAAAAAAATACAATATTTACTTAAATTCAGTGATTTGACACTAACCAAATATTCATCAGCAGTGGAACCATGAAGCTAAAAAATATCACATAGGTAAGGATGTTACATTGGGAAACTGTATTTGTACCAAAACTCGCCGTAAGAAATGAAATTTGCTTCACATATTAGCGGTTTGACAGCTAACTTCCGTTGTACTTTTTTCCCTGATGCTGTGAACCCATGGATCTAACAACGACGCAACTAATTTACATTTTACACACAAACGATCAATCCTGCTGTTGAAGACATAAGCTTGGCATTACTGAATCAATGGTGACACACTGGAGATGGGGTGGGTGCAGCTTATAGTTTTATATAATATGACATTACATAACATAATATAATATAATATAATATAATATAATATAATATAAAAAAATATAATATAATATGATATAATATAATACAATATAATACAATATAATATATAGTTTTAAAGTTGTAATATGACTGATTGTCACTGGGGGTGACTCCAAAAAGCCCTAGCCTCGGTATTTAAAAGAAATGTCAACATGATACAACTAGTGATATTGATTCTAATGTTAACTTGAATGTTAATAATGTGATGTCAGAGTCTGCCTCAGCTCTGCAGATTTAAATATCTGTATAATAAAGTTGAAATGTAAACTTTACACTTCCTTGTTTTCTATTAAATGAATCATAATATTTGTCAATATGAGAAATCTATCATATTGAAATTCTACTTTTCCCATTTTGTGGATTCTGTCATTTACATGTATTTATTTACTATGAAAGGTGAATAGGGGTGTATTTCAGAGTGTGCATTTTTATTAGCAGTTGATGTAAGTATTGGTAAAAGATGTTGAACAATAAACACATAATGGATATCATTTTATATTTCTTGTCAACTTTAAATTTTTAAATTTTTATTTATTTATTTATTTATTTATTTTTACAAAAACATGGTGGACCACCGATGGGCTTAACTAACAGACCTACCACCAGGATTAGCAATATTTCTGGGGGTAACTCTGTGTAAGGTATAACTTGCACATTGGAAATACCCCAAAAATCACGGTGTTGCCAACCTCTCCAGAGTCGACCTGTTTTTCACCGTTCCACAAATGTTAGCATGGATAGAATCCTACACCCAAAGTGACACCAGCTCACAGATCTTGGCGTTTCCCCAGTTTGACATCTTTCTGGTCGTATTGATATGTTTGTTTACTGTATAAGCTCGTGCTCATTTTTAAATCCCCCCCAGTGTGGGAGTGCATACATCATCAAAACGACACTTTCTTTACAGAAGGAGAGGTGTTCCTATTATATGGTGTTCCAGAATCATGATTCCACTTTTATCACAGCTCTATTATTACCTCCAGAGGGGTAACAGAGGTGGGATCAAATGATCCACTATTTCATTTACACAGACGTCGTTCCAGAATAAAGATTAAATATTTCCGTAACAGAAGTGTTGTATAAAATGGCCTATAGACATAGACAGAACTCTCTATAAATATTTCATCACTGATTTTTTTTTTTCCCAGGAGTCATTCTGGTCTGAATTGTTTTACTTGAACTCTCTAATAAGTTTATTTAAATGTTTTCTTTCTTGATCAGATCTCAGGTCAAATAGAGTTCAGTGTGTGATTTAATATATGCCATTAACAACACTGTAAAATAATTTGGCTTTCTTGCAATACTTTATGAAATTCTGACTTTTACAGAGTCTAGTATTTCGCATTAGCTCACTTCTAACCCTCTGGCTCCTGTAATTCCTCCATTTTTGTCCAAATATGGTCACTTCCAGCTCCAAAAAGCCAACATGGTGACAGCTAAATCACAAACTTCTGTCTTCGGCAGAAATTTTCAGAAACCAATGGGTAACATCACGGTTCCTCTGTCCACTAATTATATACGGTCAATGTTTGAGACCCTTGTGACATCACCACCAACCCATTTAAGGGTTAGCTTTGCATTCAAGTCATGTTTCAAATGATAATTGTGTTTTTTAGCCCTGTGTTAAATACGGAAACTACAAAATGATCTACTCTAAAGCATAAACCTTATACTCCAAGTTCTTTTGTTCCAATCCTAACCCTCTACCAACCTCAAAGACGAATTAATTCAATAAGTTAAAGGAATCTTTTCACTGATGTGAATGCGGTTGGGCTATTAGCTTGCATCAACTATTGCAAAATACCCTTCACTTATTAGTTTAACGACATGTGGTTTCACTACTCCTCAACAATGAAGATATGAAAAACTAAGTGAGGACAGTTTGATGTGGATCAGTGCTAGTGAGGGGGCTGTACGTTGACAGCAGGCTGTACGGACAGACAGTAGACGGTAAGGGTTTGCGGGCTGTGACAGCGGATGGCAAGGTGGGTGTCACCAGGTACCATTCCCTCTGTCTCTATGTATCTCAAGAGTTTCGCCTGGCTGATCATGGACGACAGGACCGCTGCTCCCAACCTTCAGTCAGCTGTCACATGAGGTCATAGCACAAGACAAAGTATGCAAGTCACACAGTGTACAGTCCAGACATACAGTCTACATGCTCCGGCATCCAGCAGGGTGCATTTGTGCCGCATGTAGAGTGAGGCAGCACCCAGCCACAGCTCTTGGATTGGAAGCTTGGATATAGCGGGTCCAGCGTGGGCCGACGGGAAATGATGTGGTGCTGAATTTAATTTCTCTATAATTTCTATTATCTTGGCGGTCACGGGTTAACACTGGGGAGTAAAAATGGAGGAATAAAAACACAACAACTTGGATTAGAGAGAAAAAAAATGAGGGAGTTCAGAGGGTCGTATATCATTAAGCAATTGAGAAAGTTAATTAGGCAGCTCTGATAATTATTGCCATGGCAACCTGAGCGCACTCATGCAGATTTGATTAACGAGGTGCCATTTATTTGTACTGGCTAGACAACGAGGCCTGCACAGAGCTGCAGAGACCCCTAAAGGTAGAAGACATGTAACGTTTGCAGCCACATCATACTTCTCATACAATTCATCAATGCAGAGAAGACACACACTCAGTTTTCACATATACAACAAGACTTATTCTCGCACTATGAATGGATTGTAATTAAAACACATGGCAACTGGAGATTAAAAAAATATGTTTGCTCATATGCAGCAACAGTCTGCATATTCAAACTCTAGTAGATGCACAAATTTATCAGCAAAAATGAGAAGTAGAAGTTCTGATTCAACCAGTTAAAGTGAAAAGGTGGAGGTTCTAAAATCTCTACATGTAAGACATTTCGACTGGTTCTTTCTGTGCAAAATCAACTGATCATAAGGTCATACTGATCTAATGCAAAAACTATTGAACTATTCTAACTAAAAGTAAAAGAATGAAAAGGATATGGTGAAGATTAGTGCAAATTAGTCATCGATGTCAGGAACAGAACTCAATACATTATGCTTCCGCTCCACAACCTGGCCTCACGTTCAGGTCTTTCATCTTGTTGCGTCGTTTACATAGTTTTCATCTAGTTACGTCTATTACGTCACCCTGTTGAATAAGAATTCAGACTCTTTTGCCAGACTGCTCTAGCTTTTGCAAAACATGAAAGAAAATGAACAAAATATGGATTATTAAGACAATGACAACATAGGTGTTTTCATCTTTTATATTGTTTTTGATCTGTTATGTTTATCATGTGTGATGTGCACTGCACTGATAGATACACTGGCATTGTCTTTATTTTTAAGTATTTTCATCAGTTTCAACAATTTAAAATGAAATCAGTCTTGATGTTGTGCAAGTGTAGAATGATGCAAAATGAAAAACATAATCAAAAAGTCCCCTTAAACGCAACCAGATTATTCTGAAAATGTAAAAAGGTCTGTAAAAAAGTTCAATGTGAGTACAAGATAGTGCCTGAAAACTGTATTTAAGATTTCCCACCACTTCCCGTGTCTGAAAATGGTTGCATGTACTGTAGAAAAGTGTGGAATGAAAGAGACATATAGGCTGTTTGTGGATTACAGTACATATGTTGCCCTCTGGTGGAAAAACAACAACATTTTAGCTTGCATGTCTTGCTGCTGAATGGTGTCTGGAGCCTTGTTTAGCAGCAGGCAGCATATTGTCAGGCATGCAGACACTTCATTACAGGGTAGGGACAGTTATTAATGGCCGTTAAGAGAGCGCGCTACAGCAGTAATACGAAAAATAAAAGCAATAAAAAACAAACCTCTCCGGATTGGAAAAGTCGAGATGAGCCGTTTCAAAAGCAATAGCTGTCACCAATCAGGATCCAACTCAAAAAGAAAGAACAGATAGGTGCTAAGAATCTTCAGAGAACAATTTCATCAACATGGGAGAAAAGTGACACATTTAGCATGTGCTGGAGACATGCTATCAAAATCAGTTTGCTAAAAAAAAAAAAAAATCACTTAATTAGCACTCTCAAGGGTTTTTTTTTTAACCATAGATGGCACCATTGGCAGCATGCAGACAAAAGTGAATACATGAAAGTAAAGTAAGCTCAGTGGGAGATTTCTCCAGGGACCCACTAATCCTCCTCCACATCATTTCACACACAGCCAAGTGAGAGGTATGGATTATAGTTTATTATACAAATATCAAGCATAGATGAATTCTAATAACAGTCATATCAATTATAGCCCTCTCACTCTAAGTGTTTCATAAATATCTGACAATGGCATTTGCTTCCGAAGCCACATTCTGATATAAAAATAGAAAAAGGCACAAAAAAGAAAAAAAAAAACCATTGATTTTACTGTCACAAATACCAGCTTCTGTATTGAGCTGCTTTGAAGTCAGTATTCACCCACAGTTCATAGCCTTGTCACAGTCTATTACAGGTATGTCTACTACTCCTTTCCTTGCTTATGACATTTTTTTCCTATTTTTATAGTAAATCGTCTACTGACCAAATATAATTCACACAAAGAAGCAGTCATACAGTCAGCTGTTCCAGAAACATACGCAGGACAGCAATGAGTATATAACAACTTTACACCTTCAATTTATCACAAAAGTTCTCCACAGTATTTAAAGGGGACATATCATGCCCATTTTCCACAAGTTAACACAGTTCCCTGGTGTCTCAGTGTGACATAATTTGGTCAAAATACCACAATTATGAAGAGATACAGAAGCTTCTTCAACCTGGAGAAACAGCCCTTTTTAAAACCCTCACTTTTAGTGCCTCATGCGTTCATCCACCACAGGAGCCACAGCTGACTCCTGGTCTGTTAACAGTCCTGGTGCATGTTCGAGTCTGGTTCATCTAGACCTGGGACAGTCAGATCAGTCACAACATCACAGTTGCAGTGCCAGCCCGTCCGATCAACCCGGGTCAGACCGACCACGTACCTGGACGTACACACAGTGACCAGGGCTCAGACCCTAATGCACTGGATGCACACTGAGACTAACCATAGAGAATAATGGCGGACGTCCGAGTGCAAGCAGAGGTGTCTGTGACTAGTAGGGTTAGCTGAATTTTAATGGTGTGGGGTATTCAAATGAATCTATGTATGTGACGTAAGAAGCCTCGAAAATCCAAAACATTCCCCATCAACAACAAATGGATCAGGAGTAAAAGTGAGTGGATGTTTTTTTTCATAATTTAAGGGTCTCCTCACACACAGATAACACATATTTGTGTTGTAAAACCATTAAAAAGTGCATTTTACATAATATATCCCCTTTAAGAGATCCATTATGTGTACTACTGCTACTGGAAATGAACATGAAGCTTCAGAATGAACTGGAAAAAGTAGAACATAAATATTATACAGTAAAGAGCTAATGATCTCCATGTACTCGATCCACAAGACGAATGGATCCAAAAAAATACAATCCCACAGATCAGCTCATATAAGGCCTAAACTTAAAGTGTGTCCCATGTTAACTGTAATTACTTCTTAAAGGTGTAGTGCAGGCATGTCCAAACTATTCCACAAAGGGCCGGTGTGGCTGCAGGTTTTTGTTCCAATCAACCAAGAGTTCACAGTTTGAGCAAACAACTCTCTGAAGACTGAGATCAATAAATTGAGTCAACTCTGGTGTGCTGCTGCTTAGTTGGAATAAAAACCTGCAGTCACACCAGCCCTTTGTGGAATAGTTTGGACATGCCTGGTGTAGTGTGTGATATTTAGTGACATCTAGTGGTGAAGTTACAACTTAATACATGTACATCTTCTACAATGGAGGCCATGAAAACCATGTGAAAGGCACTAAAGTTGTCAGTTTTTGGGTTTTTTTTTTTTGCAATGTTACCCATTTCAAACTCAAATGTCGTAGATAACCTTGGTAAATGGAGAGTACTTACATAATGCATTTTCTACACCAGTGGGTGCCCAAAGTGCTTTACAATTCCTCACATTCACCCATTCCCACACACACACACACACCAGGAGACAGCTCCTGCCGATACACACTGCCTGACGCTACTGGGAGCAACTTAGGGTTCAGTGTCTTACCCAAGGACACTTTGACATGTGGGACACGAACCGCCAACCCTTCAATCATTGGACAACCCGCTCTACCAACTGAGCCACAGCTACTCATAACACCTTAAGACCTAAAGCTCTACAACCATTTGTGGCAACTTCTCTACGTCTAACCTGACTTTATTTATGTTGGTTTTTAAAATTTCGAGTTGGATTGAAACTGTATGAGCTCGAATGATAGTGTAGTAATGTGTGGTACTGTTGACCAAAATTATCCTTTAAGTTACTTATCAATATTTATTATGTTATCCTCTGCATTTTTCAGTAAAAACCAGATGTTTTCAGGTTATTATACCAAAACTAAGAAAACTGAAGAACATTTTTTTTTTCAGTAACTGAGTATAAAAACCAGCGTTTGCAACCACTGTCATTTGTTATACTACATGAATATTACTGGTGAATCAATGTTATTAAAAAATTACAGTATTACTATGTTCACCATGGAGCCACTAAATGTCCAAAAGGGTCATATCTGATGATGTTGACAACATGAAAATATTGAAAAATATTAATAGGACAAGTGATTTCAGAGTTATAATAGTAGATTATTTTGGTTGTCTGTGGGTGTTTAGATCTTTGAGGGTTAACTGCTATAAAGAAACAAAAGTCTATTGTAGAGTTACTGCAGACTTGGCAGTGAAGGCGACCCATTCCCTCGACAGATGCAGAAGGCTCAGTTTAAGGTAATGAAATACAACAAGCTTAAACCAGTTTAATTTATGCAGACTGTCTGATCTGACATTTGTCATGATGCCAGGTTGTGTCAAACTAAAAAGTGTACGACAATAGTAACACTCGCCAGCGGCGTCACAGTGCTAATATGACATTGTTATGAACCTAATGTTGGTTAGAAACAGATGAACAGAGCCGTGAGTAGTTTACTACTGAGCAAAGGTCAGTAACATGAAGATCAAATTAAAGTATCAGTAAAAAGCAGACACATGCTGCACATTTGTTTATTAAAACTTCATGATTTTTTTTTTTTTTAGTAGTGCTGAAATAGACAGACTTAAGGCTCTTCCCAGTTTCTTATTTTTCATCTCCTCAACTCCTCAATGCTAGACTATCACACACAAAAAGTCTTGGCACAACATCTTGAAGGATGTCTGCTTTCCCTAAAATACACAAAGAGGATAAATGGTTTCAGATGGCTATGATGATGATAATGTTCATCACCTTTTTTGGCGATTAGACTTGTGACATGTAAAAGTGTTTTCCACATTTGAAGTGTATTAGGTATTTAGAATAGAATGAGAATTCTTTATTTGTCACATGTGGATGAGCACCCAGAATGAAATGGAAGTGACACTCCCTTAAGACTGTGCAAAGATGCAAAATGCAAAATATAACTATACAAATCTAAAAATATACAATAATATACAAGATAAGAAAGACGAGAATAAGAGGTAACACTTCATAACACCTACACACAATTGTATTAACCATTTATTACCTATTTGTTAATGCCTTGTAATGGTTCATACTAGTGTAAATGTAAAATTAGATTCGTTTTAACCAATAGGTGCAGTGTTTACAACTGTTTCTTTGTTTACCTGTAAAGCAGATATACAAACACTGCACCTGTTGATTAAAAATAATCAAATTTTACATTTATCTTTGGAAGACACTAATATGAACATTAACAAATAGGTAACAAATGGGTAATACATAATAAACAACCCATTTATAAAGGGGTAATAAATGGTTAATACATAGTCAATTGTGTGCAGGTTTTATAAAGTAAAATATAAAGTCAGTAAAATATAATTTTATTTTATATAATTTATAATAATGATAAATCTACAAAGACAGTGTTGATTTGAAATGTATGACATCGCTGCATGGGCCATGTTGTGAATTGAGTTAAAAGCTTATCATAAACAGTACATTTTCAGTAAACACCAGACAGAAGATGCAAATACTCCACATGTCATATTTAACAGATGTATATTTAAAATGACAGCTGTGAGCCAAGGCTGTCTCATGTTGTTAAATGCTTGTTACTTTGGCTCTTCTCTCCTTGGGCTCCGGTCGTCACCTCCACTCCCCCACTCACATCTTTGGGGTGGGAGACGAGGAGTTGAGGCGAGGACCCGCGGAGCTACAACTTGGCAACTGTGAAGAGGGGTCAGTCTCATGGAGAAGTAAAACTACATCAGTATGGCATTGGTTTGAATGTGAAGCTGATGGAACGGTTGAGCCAAAAAGGACATTTTTAAAAACAGATCAAACAACCTGTAAACACTGCAGGAGAAAAGTCATCACACAACTACATCTGTCTATACCACAGGTGTCAAACACAAGGCCCAGGGGCCAAATCCGGCCCACCAAAGGGTCCCTTGGGATGAATTTGTGAAATGCAAAAATAGACCTTAAGATATGAATCATTTTAGTTCAGGTTCCAGATTCAGATTAATCTAAAGTGGGTCAGACCAGTAAAATACTATCATAATCATTTATAAATAGTCACAACTCCCATTTTTATCTTTGCAAATGCAAATATTTTATCTATTTACACTAAAACAAAGTATAATTAAAAAAAATATTTGAATAATATTGAACAAAAATATGAAGAAGTGTTTTTCCAATTTTAAGAATAATCTACCTGATTAAATATTTTGTATTTTTCTATTTGATCCACTACGATCTCCAAGTCATACTGAATATGTGGAAATAATAAACAAGAGCATAATATTGTTAAAAATAAGCGTATCCTTTCATTTGTTTCATGTTATTCATATCCTTTTAAAGGGTAGTTTGTCAATGTAAAATGTTTTTTGATTTAATTTGACTTTTTTCATATTTGGAGTTGATATTATCTATGTATTATTAGTTTATTATTTCACTGGTTCGGCAAAGTTCAGATCAAATTTAGCTAAATGTGGCCCTTGAACTAAAATGAGCCAATACTGGAGTTAGTTCACTACAGCAGTTTCTTGTCATTATTTGTGTTTATTGGCAGCAGTTAAACCAGTTTAAAGGTGCACTACTGCCACCTAGTGGGCTGGAGTCACTACACCCTCATTCATGAGAGCGGTAAAGAGGCGCCTCATGGTAACATTGGGAACACCAATTTACTCTGGTGTTTGACTTCACATCTAACTAATTTGATTTTCTATCACAGCTCAAACTCCAAATATCACTCAGTCCATTTGTTTCCCATTGAAGTGCATTATTCAGCAAATTTGATCTTACAGAGGCTTGGATTATTCTATGTGTTTTTAGGTTATATTCATAAAATTCACATTGTTAAACTAAATCAACCCAGAACATAATAACACTGTGCTCATTGATCCTTATGTCTGATGATAAATCTTAATATTGGTGAATCATTTGGCAGAGCTGATTTTGGTGGAACTTAATGTAAAATTGCTGTTTTACACAGATATGACTCAAAGCACCATCACAGTACAAATTAATCAAAAGACATTTAAGTAAACTGTTAACACAAACATATTTTTGTTTTTTAAGGATTTTTTTATTTTTTTTTGTGTTATTTTTCATGTTTTGGAGGACAGGCTATATTTTTTGTTATTATTTATGATGAGCAGTACTTCTTGTTTAGGCACATTTTTTGAACTTTCAAAACAGCTTGTGTTAGTTAATTGCAGGCCACTTGAAAAACATGTTTCATTGTTTTGACAGAAAATTCACTCTGTACAAAAGCTGCAACAAACAACACATTTAAAACATTTTATGTATAAAGACTATAGGTTTTGCCTATCTGCTTTTGGATTACAGTAAGCCATTGTGTTGTAATATTTTACACCAACTCCCTATAAAATCAACTACTCGCTAACTACTGAACATTAGTTGCTGTTGTCAAAAGTGTGCTTTTATTATGCTTCAATAAAGACTGAAAAGGTATGAAAGACAGGAAAGAATGATATTAGCAAGATTAGTTTTAGTCTTATCTAAACACAAAATAAAATATGAAAGTCATGACAAAATCACTAGTGTATAAAATTTATAAAAATTCAGTAATAATGACTGGAATTCAGTCGCATGAAAGTAAAAAAAAAAAAAAAACTACAAACAACTGAGTATCCAGTCAAATAAAACAGACAATATTCTACATTCAGACTGCAAACTAAAGTAGTGAAAAACTGTTTTGTTTTTTTTTATATATGAATCTGGTGTGTTTATTCATGGCAGGCTAATTGTGAAAATGTGAAGAGGTAAAATGTGTTCTGCTCTGAAGGATATCTGCATTTAAGTAAAACTGAAACAATTGTGAACAGCTGAATAAAATAAGAATCAGATTTGGAAGTAAATCAGAACTGAAAGCTAAAGCTGGTAGTGTGAACATGGTTTCAGTGGACTGGACTCACATTGTTGGTCCTGTGAGTGTGAATCACCTGAGGGTTTTTTATATGAGCAGTGATGAGGTGGGTTTCTTCTCTGGCCAGGTCTCTCTGTCATACTTCTTATTGTATTGTTCATCAAGATGCTCCACGGTGTAGGGTCCTGGTGCAGGTCCAGGGTTCAGGGTGACAGGGGTCTGTGTGGAGGTTGGGCTCACATCAACCTCAGGCAGCTGCAGAGGTAGACCTCCAGTGGTGGATGCTGCTGCCTGTGGTGAAGTAGGGTGAGTTGAACCCCCAGGTCCTATGAGTGGAAGGTCTCCATAAAGACTTCCACTGACAGACAGGTTTGGCCTCCTCCATACAGCAGCATTCAGAACCTGAGAGCTGCTCATGTCATGTTTCTGTTGAAATATAAACAGCACTTCTCAATGCAATTGGACATTAACAGATGTTAATTTATAGATCGTATAGTTAAAAGAACAGGTCATTTGAAACGGTCTGATCTGTTCTGAATGACACTGACTTCAGTTTAGATCATCATTTCATGCACATTTTTAACATTGTGAACGAATTATCACCCTGCAGATAAATGCATAATCTAATAATCAGGCGAATGTTTATACAAGTAAAAATAATAATAATGGATTAGATTTATATAGCGCTTCTTTGGCCACTCAGAGCGCTTCACATTAGTGACCCATTATTCATTCACTCTCACATGCTCCCTCTGGTGGTGGTAAACTACATATGTAGCCACAGCTGCCCCTCTGACCACCACCAAACATTCACACACCAGTGTGAGTGGCACTGGAGGAAAGGAGGGTGAAGTGTCTTGCCCAAGGACACAACAGACCGACTAGGACAGAGCAGGATTCAAACCATCAACCCTTCAGTTACTGGACGACCTACTCCACCAACTGAGTGATGGCTGCCCCAGCATTTACCATTAAAACATACCATTTAAAAACATTTTAAATGGTATATTTTTGAAATATACTCATACAACTGAAAAGAAAATCTGCAGCCTCACACTGTGCCCTAAATACTAGTCAAACATACTGAGTTTCAAAGTACAAAGTTCAGATGAAGTTCATATTACATTTGTAAAAGTCACAATGTAGATCCAATCCAAGCTTTCTTACTCTTTATTTCAGCATTATTTAGAGACACTCAAAGACACAATCCCATTTTTTTTTATCACTTATATACTTGTTTACACAACAGCAGTAGAACTACAGAACCAATTTACATTTTAGGGGACATGCATAAATATTTTATGAAGTGTTCTGTGAATTAAAATAAAGTGCTCATGCTTTGTCACACTCAAAACAAAAACTGACTTTAGTCTTTCCTGTGTGTGAAAAAACCCTTACATTAGACATCAATCTGCTCTAGATTTATATTTCATGAGCATGTAAACTCCATTGGTATGACTTTAAAAGCTTCCCTCATGTTGTGTAAATTCAGTTATAGCCACATACTTACCTTTATTGGGACAACTGCAGCCTGAATCAGATTCCTAAAGCATCCAACGAAGGGGTCGACATCCTCTGAGTACAGAAAAGGGAGTTTTTAAAAAACTAAATCCCAAAAAGAATAGTGGAGTGAGCATCTGTTACACCCTTTATGAGTGACAGTGAAAAACAACTAGGCCTATGCAGTTGTTTCTGACTGCTAAAGGTATATCCCCAAAACGTGATGCTTCCAGTCACCCATCATTTCCACCACTCCCATCCACCCATTCATAAATGTATATATTAAATAAAAAATATTTTAAAAATGAGTTCATGTGCCACTGGCAACTCTTACAGGGTGTACCCGGCTTTCTCATATTGCATCTGGATTAGGCCCCCAGTGACCCCCACGACCCTAGTGAGGATAAAGTGAGTTCAGATGAGGAGACAAGATGAGACGAGCTCATGTGCCTGACCTACAGCATGAACACACTGAATTTGGAGGCAATCCATCCACCTGTTCAAAAGTTATGGGACAGACAAAATTCGTCCATCTTAAAAGTTTTGCACCTATCCTAGAGCATTAGCACATCAAATTTGGGACAAATCTGTCCAGCCGTTTAAAACTTATTATGTTAACAGGAAAAACCTTAGGCAACGGTGGAGGCACGCGCAAAACCATTACTGTACATCCCAGACGCTGTATAAAGACATGGACACAGCTTTTTTTTTTTGGCTGCTGTTTGAACCATCACTTTTTGTCACCATGTTGGTTTTTAGAATCAGAAGCGTCCACGTTTAGTCAAAAGGCAGGAGCTAGTGAAGGGTGAGGGATAAAACTCTTAAAGCTAAAGCTAGCTTAGTGAAAACAACAATGACCAAAACCATCAGGATAAATACTACGATGTAATTCAACTTCCTGATAAATGTTAAGATACTACATATATACTGTACTTGCGTCTGATAATGGTAAAGCCACATGTAAAACAGTAATTAGAGCTAGTTGGTTGAAATTTTTAGGTTAACTGCCAGAACATGTAAGACTATATCAAACTAAGCTAACAGGCGCACTAACAGGTCGGCTATTTTAACACCCTGGTAAACCTTGTAAATTTCTCATAGTAGCACTAATAAAGGAATATCTTATTTTAATATCTTAGCATGTGACAGTTTCCTTTGTGTAACTTCTTAAATACAACTACAGTAGAGTTATATATTTTATTTAAAACAAAGAGGCTGCAAGTTAGGGAGCTGTCAATCAAAGCCCACTCAGCAGACATACCCTCTAAATATATAACTTTAATCCAAAGGTGAAATATCTCTACAGTTATTTAAAAATAATAAGTAGTTTATATAACACTCATTACTCATCACTAGTTACAGCACTTTCACTTCCTGTGGATCTTACCGGTTTGCAGTGAAGCTCCACCTGGATTTATGATTTCCTCTTCATCACTGAAGGACACATGGAAGCTCTTCCTCCTCCTCCTCTTCCTCTTGGGTCTGTGGATGTCCAGGTCACCTTCCTCAATGGTGAGAGTAGAGAGGCGCTTGTTGTGGGCGGTGTTGAATTCAGTCAGATTCTGTGGCCAAATTGAAAGAAAGGGAGTCACATAATCCAATTCCACAATATTTGACAGGAGTTGGAAAAATACTTCAGCCAAGGATCTTCTAAAAGTCTGGCAGCACATTTGGATTCATGGAAGATTTTATGAAGGACAGCTTTAGAGTTTTGTTTTCAAGTAAAAACTTGTATTTGAATAAAATCAAAACCAGTCCAAGTTGTGAATTATTAATGTCTCTACAGCTGTCAATCTTAGACTTTGTCAGATCCCAAGAAATGCTCTGTTTTCCTTTTGCAAATGTTTCTACAGTTTGGCACTGCTCACGTTCAGGAGTTCAGGAGAAAAAAAGAAAACAGTGATTCCCCCCTTTTCAATCCAGACTTTTTTAAGAAACCCTGCTGAGAACCAACAGTGGCAAACAAAGACTTATTCCACGCACGTCTAACTCCATCTCTGCTTCAGGCAATCCCAGCAGGCCTTTCAGCTCTTCATCCTTCCCTGTCTTCATCTCCCCTGGTACAATGCAGCCATGGGACTGAGGTTTTTCCCTAAGAATGTAGACCCGCGTGGATGCCCCGAACGACATGGTGGAGTCTAATGGAACCTGCTGGGGCTTGTGTGGATCCAGGCGTATTCGACCAAGGAAAGTCCCATGTGCTGTGAGAAAGTATCAGTTCTTATAGTTTTGTACAAGGTTAGATACTCAAAAACGAGACACTCATCCATTCAAAAAGTGCTTAAGGTGGATGTACAAACAGTAAACAAATATACATATAGATATCAGTAGATTTATGCTGGATTTTACAAAATTTTATAATTTATGGTAAATCTACCCTAAAAAGCGCTTTTCCACCTTCATGGTGCTCAAAGCGCTTGACATTAGCTTCACATTCACACACCATTAGGTTTCTAGGGTCTGAGGTCAGTCCTACTGGAGGCCTAAGTCAGGGTTCAGTGTCTTGCCCAAGGACACTTCAACTTGTGGACAGTTAGCCACAGCCAACCACGTATTACTACATATTACTTATGTTGTTAACGCACAATTTTAATGCAGTTCCAAACCCATTATCACACATTACACTTTGATTTGGGTTCAACTTTTGGCAAAATCAACTTTTTGCTCTACTTTTTATCTCTCTGATTTATTCAATCTCATTGGACAATTTTCTCTCGGGGAACTCTGGCTTCCTCCCGACATCCAAAACATGCACATTAATAAGGTCAATGTTAATCAACCATGGGTGAGAGTGACTGCTAAATCCTGGTAACATGTCCAGGGTGTACACCACCTTTGTCCGTGGCTGCGTGTGACCCTGTCAAGGACTAACTAGTCTGAAAAATTAATGAATAAGTGTTTAGTTTGACCCTAAAGCTGAGCTCACCACCAAGATACAAACCTCAGCCCAACTACTCTACTCTACTGTCAAGTCCAAACTACACAACTGTTGCAGAAAATTACATTGTCACTTCCTGTTGTGAAAATTCAGTAATAGGCTTTATTGTTCATGTAACACAAAACAAATTCACTCCTCCTTATCCACTAAATCATGCCACCTTTAAAAAATTATGTACCATGCCAACTGTTATTTCATGAAGACTTTACACCCACAGGAGGTGTAATGATAATTCTCCACTGATGGTATCAGCTCAAATCACCTAATTTATTTTTTTTCTTGACTTGTATTTTGTACTAGAACATTGCATTTCCACTGCAGGAATAGCACAGTAGTAAACACAGACGCAAAAATAGAAAAGGATAAGACAAACATTTTTATAATAAAATGCAGCTTATTATGTTTTGCAGCCAATAATGTGGTTGTTTAGAGTCAAACGTATGCTTGGTTTATCACTTTATAAAACCTTTTATCATGGCCAAAAGTCTGGGAAATAACATAAATGGATACGTTACATTAATGTGACTTGCCAATAAAAGTATTTGACACTTATACCATAATTCTAATTGTTCTTCAGTGTACTTGAAAAAATAAACAGAAAACAATAGAAAAAAAAGACAAACAAACATTGTGACTAATTGGTGTCCTATTTCACACTGATGTACCAACAAATGTGGATGTACCAGTTTGTGATCTGAGGATTTGAAATCATGTCTGGTATCATTTTATATCACTTGGAACCACACTGCTCTGTATACCCAAAAAGGCAGACAAAGTT
Source organism: Siphamia tubifer (assembly GCA_020466265.1). Classification (NCBI taxonomy): domain Eukaryota; kingdom Metazoa; phylum Chordata; class Actinopteri; order Kurtiformes; family Apogonidae; genus Siphamia; species Siphamia tubifer. The sequence goes on from CM035793.1 coordinate 34,734,911, forward strand.
AACATGAGCTGATACCGTCAGTGGAATGGTGGCATACAGTAAGATGGCATCTTCTGTGTATTAAATGTAAATCACTTGTGAACTCCACTATAAAACACAAGTGATATATTGTCATCTGTTAAAAAAAAAACAGTGCTTCCACACCGTAAGTTTGTGAAATTTATTAAGGGGTGCTGTTTGTCTAGTAAGATATGTTAATTTAGGTGACATAATAGTGGTAAGAGAACAGTCCTATTGTAAACTGCTTTCTTAATGTCAGCATTATTACTAATATCTTAATACTACCAGAATCAACTTGATGCCATAAATTAATTTTGGTAATTTTTATTTGAAAGGGATGGAAATGTAGATGGAAAATGTTCAGATATTAATAATAACTATATGATGTGAAGAATCTTAAACCTTGAGCTCACTGCTGTTCAGGTCTATGACGAACACTCTCTTCAGGTGTTTGTGGTAAACCAGGGCAGAGTGAATCCGAGAGTAGGACTGATGGTCTACGGTGAAGTCACACACATCTGGATTCCTCCCAAACAGGTAGTACTTCTTTTCATCGATGATCAGTTTCTATAATATAGCAAGACATGACATGACAGCAGATGGAAATTTGCATTGTTGCTACAATTTGGCATAATTACAGCTGTGATTGTCACTAATAAATAAATAAATAAATAAATGTGAGCCTCCTCATCATCAACAGGCAGATTTTAATGTTTCTTTTACATTTTTAAAAGGACTAACTGGTCTGTTTAACTGGATCTGCATCATTATGAACATTTTCAGCAGCTTAGTCTTCATTAATATGCAACAACTGCACAACAACAATATGCCATTGGTTTAGTCTGCATTGGGTTTATCAGGTTCAACTCTGGATATGATTACGTCTGGTGTCTGTGGGGGGTCAAAAAGCGTGGGTCAGGACCCAGGTCTATGCATTCACAGTGGATACTGATGAGCAGCAGATAATTGATCTCACCTCCACCAGCTTGTCTCCTTTCACCACATCCAGGTGAAGTCCAGTGGGAGGCGTCCCTGCCCTGATGCACAGAGAACACAGAGAATGCAGAGCACCAATTGATTCAACTCAGCAGAAAAAGATTGGAATACTATTCATAATGTAGACAAATGGATGACAGATCAACACATTAATGGAACTAGAATTACTACCATGCGTCATCAGACTCAAATCAATGGATGAATTTGATCAAGGTTGCAACTCTACATTTTTTCATAGTTTTTTTTTAGCAAGAAGACAATGCTGTAAATCTGCCTGACTGCAGCTGAGGCTGCATGCTCAGCCCTGAATGTGTCAAATGTCTATGTTCAGCCCCAGCTACAATGGATCTATTTTGTATTTCTCTCACATTCTAGTTCTATTCGATTGCTAGAGTAAGTGTGAACAAGTTGTCGAGAGGACGAGGGCGAAGCTGACCATGACACTGAAAGTGCAGCAGGCATCAGCAGTCATTAATTGGAACTTTTCAACATCTAAATCTGACTTAAATTACTTGATCATATAGCCTAAATAATTTAAATAGCCCTAAAACTTACATTATATAATCATAGAGTATTTACATTCACTATTACACGTCATTGTTTAATACATGTTATTTTATTATTGTGTTATTTTTCCACATCCTACGTTCAACAATGTTGTTTTAATGTATTTACACTTGTAGGCCTATGTTTATTGCTGTGGCAGCATTTGATTAATATTGAGATTAGACCTAATAAATTAATGAAGATTTGAAGACATTTGAAATGCAGCTTCATTATTATCTTATTGTGTTATCATTCAACTTCCAACGTCTCCACATTCAACAATATCAGGTCTATTTCACTGTAACATTTGATTGTGTATTGCGCACTTTTATTACATTTTATTATTATTGATTAATAGCTATAGTAGCTATAAGTGAAATACGCTATAGTTCTAGGCCTCATGATCTGCAGGGGCCTCCTCATCTATAATTGTATTGACTAGATAGCCGTCTTATAGGTGATGAGTAATCTTTATTATTAGTGTTACTTGTGTAAGTATCCTATAGACAATTCATGGAATTATAGTGCATATAATTGTGTTTAATCTCACGGGTGAACTGAGGCACTTCCATTATTATGTTAAGTTGAATTATCCTGGAATAGAACCAATTCAACACAGAGATCTGAGTCACATTATTTTTCAAGAAGACAAGATTCATTTCGTTCTCCATCATGTGAAAGAAATATGACAATTATTTCTAAATCTGAGGGCAACAAACTGTTCATTTTCACAGTTAAAGACAATGGAAAAACTAACTGAAAAGCAACTACTGTATGTTTTAGGAAAATTGTCCATGCTTAGCAACATGTGCACAGAAAGTGACACGATTTGCTAAATCAAGAATAAAAATATTTTCAACTGTAATTCGGAGCATAGTCTAACATAATTTCTTATCACTTTACAACACAATCTATATCATTGAATACTATTAATATTTTTTTTTTTTTCACATAATTAAAAGGCATATATATTTTAAGGCTGTCTGAGACCAGCTGGTGTAATTTAAAAGAGGTGGGGCCTCAGGGCTTTAGCTTAGTGCTTCACTAAGTCTAAATCCGGTCTTGGAAGCTACTCTCTGAATCAATTAGTTACATAACTTATTATCTGAAACACATTAATCACTACATTAATTATCCAATGGGAGGCTCTTACCTTTTTGTCTAGTTTAATCCGGGCGAGAACTTTCTGTGCCAGACCATGTGTTTAGCTTTAGAATTTTGTCATGAGACGAAAGTTCTGTAGAGGAAAAGTGTACATTTTGACTCTGGCATTACGTCCATCTGATTTTAATACATGCAGCTTGTATCAGTTTTCTTAGTTAATCACTTATTTGTTTGATCTGTAAAAGAGAAATGGTGAAAAGATGTTTTCTAAAGCCCAACATGTCACCTGGAAATGTATTTTGGTTAGAGATGAGATGGAAAAATAAATAAACTGATTATAAAAACTTGAAATGAGAGAATGAAGACATGTTTTTAATACATTGGGAAAAAATATATTAATTTAATAGTCAGCAAGTAGTAGCCTATATTAGTTATTTAATCACAATCATTACAGCCAGATAGGATGGGATAGGATGGGATAGGATGGGATGGGATGGGATGGGATAGGATGGGATAGGATGGGATAGGATAGGATAGGATGGGATAGGATGGGATAGGATGGGATAGGATGGGATAGGATGGGATAGGATGGGATAGGATGGGATAGGATGGGATAGGATGGGATAGGATGGGATAGGATGGGGTAGGATGGGATAGGATGGGATAGGATGGGATAGGATTCCAGTATGTATTTTGGAGTCTTCCATAACAGCATGAAACATCATATTGTTTTTGTATTTAGTGTCCTGATTTGGACTAATGAGAGATATTATTTTCACATTCAGGCATTTTTCCTGTTTCCCTGTCTCCTGCAGCTTTAAAATCTTTTCATTCCTGGTGGTTAGCCCTCCTTTTCCTGCCTTTAACCGCAGCTGTTTTCTGTCCAGACTTGTTCATTCCAACTTGTTACAATGAGACTGTATGTAACAGTTTGTTTCTTGCAAAATATCAATCCCTAAACACACAGAGAACTTGAATGGAATTAAGTGTTCCCACCCAATCATAAAGCAGCAACACCAATATAATGTATCTGTGCTAATCACAGTGTGACTTAATATAAATCTGTGGTAGTTTCAGTTAATCGTCACTGATTTCAGGGGAAAAACAAGCAACAGCCAGTCTGTTCTATGTGATGCAATCCCCTGTGGACCAATCAGTAACATATGTGCACTATTGTGTTGACCTGTGGTTGTAAACCATCATCTGGTGTGGGATGATCCACAGCTGCCAATAAGCTTCACTGGGATCATTACTGAGCAGGTCTTAGCACGTCTAAATGTCAGCCAACACCTACTTCCTCACGTCAGTGTCTTTTTACAAAAGCACACCAACAAAACTCACTACATCGCATCGTTTTTTTTAAGACAATATTTGTACAGTCTGTTGTTGTCTTTGGAAATTCATGTGGGTGATGAACAACAGCTCGACAAAATATTAAAACGGTGATTCACACTACAAACTACACTTGACCTCACTAGTAACAGATTCAAAGCCAGTCAGCAGACGGATCATAAACCGCACTCCCTGTCAGGAAAAAGAGTTTTCTTTTGGAGGTAAAATACTTCTTGAACAATGTAGAGAAAATAATTTTTCACAACTGGAGGCAGGAATAGCCATTATTTCACTTAATGTATTCTAAATATTGATTTAATTATTTTCCTAGTAAATTCATGTGTATTTAAACACTTTACGAGTTTTCATTTTTGGATTCTAACAGTAAGAATACATTATTTAATACATCATTTCATTATCATTAATAATAACTAGGAAAATACTGTGTGCAATAATGGCTGTTTACTTCTTCACTTACGCTTAGAGCATCTTTAGATCATCTCTAAAGCAGTACATCCCTGTTTTTAAAGTGTTCTATTTATTTGCTGTAAACACAAATTGTTAATGTGATTAATGATAAATGTCTTCATCATTTCATCCACTGTCAGATTCTACTCACTGCTTCTGAGCAATAATAAGTGTTGCCAGTGTAAATGATCATTACAGTCAATTAACCATACACATTATTATATTCCGTCTTCAGCGTTTGTTAAGGTCATAAATGTCCTTCACTGTGTTCAGGACCAACTTTCTCTGATGCGAGTGTGTCCCAAAAATGGGTCAAAGACTCATTGTGAATGGGTGGTGAATCATATGATGAAACAAAAAACATTTATTTTCATTGTCTTTCTGTGAGTTTTGGGCTTTCATTTTGACTGACATTTGTGAGAGTTGAATGGTAGACTGGATGGTGCTAGGGGAAATCAAACATTTGACTGAAAGGTGACATTTGTAGCAGAATGTTTTCCCCGAGTGTCTTAAATATGTGCTTACAAACAGAACTGAAAACCCTGTGTGTGATATGTCAAAACTAAATGTCATTTACAACCAAAACAGTCTCAACTAACATACTCTGGTGAAAACAGCTTATTTTGTTGGCCTCATTTATTTAGTGCTATTTTAATTGTAGTGTTACTCTTAGTTCTGCAGTTGGAATGTTAATTACCTCTGCCAAGGAGGTATTAAATTTGGGTCTGTCCGTTTGTTTGACTTTCAGCAGGATTACTGATTGGATTTTGATGAAACTTTCAGGAATTATAGAAAATGGGTCAAGGAAGAAGTCATTACATTTTGAGCAATGAAGGTCAAAGGTCAAGGTCACACTAAAGGTCAACAGCTAAAACAACAGTTTCATCAGAAATTCCTATGTTAAAAATATTTTTTAATTCCGTCATCAATATCAGCCTAAAAAATATGAGCTGTAAATATTGGCCATTGGTTAACCAGATTTTTTTAAATTAGCATTGGCCTTAGAGAAACCTCAATTAGTTGACTTCTATCCTAATGTGACACTAGTTTGGTTTCTTGTGTATTTCTTCTTATTCCAAAATACAAACTACATGGTTTTGAAGTAAATTCAAGTTAAATACACTTTTCAATTGCAACATTTTATTTAATCACTTTTTTAAAACAAAAGAAACAAATCTGTAAGTACAGTTTTAGAAATTAATGAATTTTTACAAGGTCTGAATATGTCTGAATTAGTCACAAATACAACCGGTAGAGATAAAAAAAAAAAAAAAAAAACATTGCCAATAGAGATGTGATAAAATGCATGCTTTCCAAACATAATAAAAATAATAAAATATTATTCTCAACTACAACCAGCTTCAATAACAACCTATAAATTCATCACATCTGATCTACTAATATTCTATGACCAGAATCAGGCCTGTTTGTACTCTGTAAAATTGTACTTTATGGTGTATTGGAGCACACATGTGACTGATCTGGATAACCTGATAACATGAAAAGACAAACAGATGTTCATTCAGCTGCTCTTATACTTGACATTAATTACAGTCTGGTTGAGACATCGAGGGCGTGTAAACAATTTATAAATCTCTGCCTTGATAGTTATTGGTAATATTTCAAGAAATAAAATATAAGCCGAAGTGAACATTTCATCATCTAGATCCAGAAAATTTAATTTGTTGTAAAAATTATCATTCAGTTGTTCGGTAATACTTAAATAAACTGTAAATTGTGACATTTCTGAAGCAGGTTCGGACCACCCGTCTGCCACAGGATGAGTTAACTTGCTAACATAGTTTTACGTGGGCATATGTTTACTTGCCGTTACTAAAATAGCTCCGTTTGATTAAATTCAAATTACAGCTGCTGATATTTTGACATAATAATTGCATATTTATATTAAACTAATTCTTACCACGACGGACAGTCAAAAGTAGGCGTGTTGCTGTTTGGTTTTGCTGCCATTTTCGCCCACTTGTTAGACACATTGCATTCTGGGAAACTGAGGCCTTCACACAGACACATAGATTCTGTAGTTCATCTTGGAAACATTTTACACGTTTTGATTCTATAACCTGAAATAAGGGTTTAAGTGACATTCATCTCCAGATGTAACGATGTAAAAAGCATTAAATGTACTTTAATTGGTAATGTAACTGATATTTTACAGTAACTATTTTAAGATAGTAATGAACTTTAAAAGTCACAAAAAGAGCATTTTACACTTTATTTTATGTTGTTACTTTTTGTTGCTTATTACATTATTTGTATGTAGGGAGGGAAAAAAAAACCCTGCTTCAGCACTTTGGCATTTTGTACTTTCTTTTCTTTGTGTGAATGTGTGGGAGTGTGTGTGGTAGATGTGAAAAGGTTTTTATATCATTTGTTCTTATTTTTATCATAATTATTTCCCTGTTGAGAATCCCAAACAGGGTTGGGAGCCACAAATTATATGTCCATTATACTTCACTGGATTGTCCCTGACAAATAAATGAATAGATAAATAAAATAGTGTTTGTTATGCACCTCTAACACAATGATGTCTTTTGGGATAAGTTTTAGATGATCATAAACAACAACATAAAGTCAACCCCTGACGGTATTCATGACTTTCTGAACAGCAGCAGGTGAGCAAAGGCAATAACTGATTTAAAATGTTTAATAACTTTTAATCCAATCAATACATTTCAATAATTCAGTTAAAAGACAGTTTCTCACCTTTTCAGCATCATCTTCTATATTATAAAAAAACAACTAACCCCCATGTGTCTGTATGTGTATCGACTTTATTACTGAAAAAGCAGACAGATCTAGTCTTTGCCTTTTGGGGAACTTGTGTATTTTGGGTCAAGGATCAGACAGGCAAAAAACAGCTAAATAATAGGATAAAATTTTATGATATGGTTGAATTCCAAACAGCTAAATGTTTGTACAAAGCCAGAAAAAATGCAAAGAGAGGGAGGGTGCAGGTTAAGGGAAATACCAAATTTTAAGATCCAAAGATGTTTAACCAAAAAGAAAAGATTGTGATTATTAAAAATGGTGTAAGACAATGGAATACACTAAGACCCTGTTTGCACAGATACGAGTTCGCGCGAAACCGACATACTTTCTTAACGGATTCGTCAAAATGGGACCGGTCTCACGGATACTCCAAAACTATATCTTTGGAAAATGGGTCTCAGACTAGTGAGTGGAAAGATACGGTGCCGTCTCCATATCCATCCTGATAAGTTCACACCCACGTCATGACCACATGTCCAGACAAAAGAGCAGTTTTGCACCTGTGGCATTCATTCTCCTCACAACAGCAATAATGGCGAACAACAGAGTAGCAGTGGTGAATGGGTTAAGGTGTTAGGTGTTATTATCGTTTGTGTTCAGTGTGTGTGTTGCGCTGGTAGTAAAAGGGATGTGGGCATATGTGCTTTGTTTCTTCTATTGTTCTCTTGTATCCAGTGGGACTGGTTTACAGCACTCATTGTGGTGTGGCATGTGAATTGCATCGTTTTCAGCAAGTGTTTCGCCCCCATGCTGACGCAGATTTTTACTAAAAGTGCCATTTTTACATATCTTTTTGACATGGTTTCAAAATTAAACCCATATTGAACTCGTCTGGACGTAGCCTGAGTGTAGCTGAAACGATGTCCAAAACAGTTTAAAAACAATTCAATAATTTTTTTTAAAAATGGCGTATGGCATTACACCATGTGATATAAATTTTTGGGACATAATGTTTCAGTTAATGTTGGCTTCAAATTTAGAATGCAGGAACTTTTTACTAAGTAGGCCCCAAAAATGCATCTCTGGGTTATGAGTACCTGATTGAATAAACAGAAAAAGAATGCATTTTTAAACTTTTATTCAAAATCAAACTTTGAGACCTGTGATCAGAACACTCACACCATATGAGCTTTTTCTACTTTGGCACTAAATTGTGAATAAATGGAAGATCCATCTCATAAATTATTGATATGGGGATTAAAAAAACTGCACTTTCTGAACAATATAACCACAGTTTTTGGCACATTTTTAGAAAAATTACTAAAGTTTGACGCATTGGACAGAAAAAAGCCACGTCACGTCAACCTTCTACTCCTTTTCCAGCATGACTAATTTAATTTATTTTACTTTATAAGTGCAGGAGTATGTATATATGTATGCTTGTATATATATTTTCCTTTTGTTTACTTAACCCGTGTAGCATTAGTGTTTTCTTACTTGATTTTGTTTCGATTTAATTTTCTACATCCTCAAAATACAGATTTAAAATCAATCAATCAGCTTATTGACATGATCAATAATTTGAGTTATTAGTTTTTTAAAAATTACAATGGCCTGCAGACAAGGTGTCAAAGTCTCTACACCACTAAACTTTAATCAAGTCATGTGAATGTGATAAAGTCATACAGTAATGATGTAAAACTCTTTAAACACATATATAAGGCAACTACGAATGCATTCTTATCCGTTACTTCTCATTTCATTACAAAACAAAAATGAGGGCCATTATATTTACAAGCAATTTCGCAAGTGTGGGATCAATAAAGTACTTCAATTTAATACTGTAGCAGTTTTACCTCCTAATTTTATCAGCTCTACTACTTCTAGAACTGATGGATTCCCACAGGTTAATGTTGCAATGAGTTGGATATTCAGAGGCTCCAAAATGAAGCTGCTGTCAAATAGTTTTTTTTATGGTCAATTAATTATATATTGTAGTAAAAAAATATTCTTCTGCTTTCTCCATTTTAATCTGGTGACCTTTGGAATTACTCCAAGGTTTTATGATCATTTACATAATTGTTAAATTAAGTAAACCTTTTTTTTTTTTTTTTTTTTTTTTTTTAACTCAAAACCACTAAATGGAGAAAAATGTTAGAAATAAAAATTAAGAGTGAAATGTAGACGTTTTTGTAGATCTTTAGAGGTTAAATGTTATATATTTAGTCAGCGAGTTACCAGTAATTGAATCCAGTTTATCAAATTGAAACATTATACCACTGAAAATAGCAATGTAAACACTTTACTTCATTTACCATTTAAAGTTAGCCACTTTTCTATTTGTATTTTTCTCTGCTTAGTGAAACCAAAAATATTAGCAGACCTTTAAATGTCAGCATTTTGCAGTAATATACATGTGCCAGAACTAAGGAAAACTGAAACTTTATTTGATTCTGTTGCTCTAATTGTTATTAAACATTTATTTGCGGCTTTAATATTTGAGAGAAAGAGGTGAAGACATTCATTATTCCTGTTTTTTTTTCATATAAATCCCCCCCTCTCTTATTTTATGATCAAATCGAACATCCTCATCATTGAGACGTGTCCATTTTCCCAGAAAAATGCTTTTCATCTCATATTTAGCTTGTTGGAATCTGGTCACCCCACACTCTTAACTTATAGACACCGCTTTACAAATAAGCAGTAAATAAAACAAGGCTGTCAAATAAAAAGAAGTCTAAGGAATATGAGCAAAATAATGTATTCTAAGCAACAAATCAAACTCTAAACAACACAGAGCCATTAGTTACAGTGAGTCATAAATAGCAAATAAATAAGTAAATCTAACAAAACCGACTCAATATCATCATGACTTTTGCCGTCTTAGTAGTGTGGGCGGCTGCACATTTACTAATAATTTGTAATCCAGGGTCGATGCGTCTCCTGCAGAACAGCCTCCAGGTGTAGCCTGCTAATATTCTGTAGACTTGAAATGATGCTCGTCAATTGTATGAAAAATATGGCCTTCATTCATCAGAAACGTCAAGGACTTTCTGCACAAGGACATGGACAGGTTGCACATTTAATCATTTTCATTCAGCGTTCATAGTCATCCAGGTTATTCAGAACATAGAACAAGGCACTTGTAACCTTCTGTAATAATTCAGAACGTACTGGGTGCTGTGAACGGATCAGCAGGAAAAACACCACGGATGCATTATTAGAGGCAGTATTAATACATCCATGAAGCACACGAGAACAGAATGAGAAGCAGCGTTCTATACAGAGGCCAAAAGGTTATTACAAAAATAATTAGTTAAAAAAAAAAAAAAAAAGGTATTGATTTAACATCTATCAAAATGTAAAACATATAATAGCAATTAGTAAGATTGGTGCACATATGTTTATTTTGTTGCTTGTAGCCATGTTTTCAGGTCTTCATTTAAATAGAGACTAACAGAGCTCATTAAAAAGGATGTGTTTCTGTACTTTATATACGTTTTTTTTTTTATTATTATTATTATTATTATTATTTATTAGTATTAACCAATGTTTCCTGTGGTTCAACCTCTACATCACCTATAAATATCTCACCCCCCCCCCCATCATTATAAGGGCTCAGTGTAATATTCCAATGGTCAAATTAGTGTCAAATCAATGTGCAGATTTGTAATTGTATCTTAATATCACTCTAGGTCTTCCAATATGTCGTATGTAGCTAGGATATTATTAATAATGGTCCAAACATATGTGATGTTGTATTGTTATTAATATATGTTTCCTCAGGGAAGTATGAACTCTTTCAGAAACTTAAAGAAAATCCAGTATATTAAAAAAAATAAATAAATCATCAAAATGTGTTTTTTTTACAGATGAAGCTGAACTGCGTCTAATAATATATTTAAAATCATATGAGACTAGTTATTCATTCATTTGTATTTTTTCCATCTTTTTTTTCTGTAATTTTGGCGCCTTAAATCTATCTTCCTTCAATAGTTAATACTTTCACACCCACTGTAACAGATAATTAGAGAGACCATTTTTAATAAAGTCAGCTGTGTATTTCTGTTCACCTTGGCCCATAAGTAGCTGGGATAGGCTCCAGCGACCCCTGTGACCCTAGTGAGGATAAAGTAGGCTAAGGAAATGAATAAATGAATGTATTCATGTTAACCTGCTTGTAACATCCTTCAAGTGCAACTCCATGAGTAGAAATATAAATAGAAAATGAAATCACATCTTGACAGTTTTAAAAACTCTGTTTCAGTTACTGAACATTATTCACTTAAGGATCGACAATAACATTCACTCAATATGGTCAATCCTGTTAGAATGTTGTAACAGGGTTGACATTCAGTATCAGCTTTTATTGATACACTAAGAATTTTACATGTCGCTCCATTTTATAATTCATAATTATGTTGTTTTATAGGGGTCATATTTTCTTAAGCCCACTCTTTTTAGTTTTTGGTTCATTTAATTCTATATTTGGACCCTAATACACTAAAAAGTGTGACTGGGCTTAATATATCTATATATTCTATTAAACTCTATATGGGAAAAAAATAGACAGTTTGGTATATTGTTACATTAAGTTAATGACATTTTAATTATCAATTGCATTTTACTCATTTTTGTTTGAACAACAACAGCTGCAAATCAGAGTATGAATTAATTATATTTTAATCAGTGAAGTCAATGTATAAATCAATATCATCCAGATATTTAATTCCACCTTAGGAGGTCTAAAGGATTTTTTTTTGCAGATATTTGGTATATCTGAATTTGTATTGAAAATATATTCAGACTTTAAGCAGATTACCTTATATGTTCAGTTGTTGATTTATTAATGAACACGAATGGTTGAATGGGACAGAGCATAATTGTTAACAAACTGGAGGGGGCGGGGCCTTAATTGTGTCATTTGCATTTAAAGGGCCAGCGCACCAAACAACCTTTCTGGTGTCATTACTCAGAAATAGGGTTGAAAGTGGACCTGTGGAGTTGAATTACTGAAAAATTCTGTCCCAAGTATAGCATTTACAGTTTATGTAGATCACAGAGTAATGTTTTAAAGCACATAATTCCATTTTAAAAGCAAAATATCACTCCTTTAAGTTCCTCAGTTCGGCCACAAATAGAATAGAAATTTGTCATTTTAACAACTACAGTGATATTAAAATGCAACCAGTCAGTTAATGAGGAATAAAAACAAGCTTCAAGTAGAAAATTATATATAAATAAATTAAATACCAATTTAAAAAGCACACACACAACCCTCAAGTTCTACTGGAGTTCAGAGGTAATTGCTGTCAGATAAAAACAGTTTTTAAATCTGTTCATGTTTTTTTTTTTTTGCTCTAAACCTCCTTCCTGATGGTAAAAGCTAGAAAAGAGAGTGACTGGGATCGGAGGAGTGTTAGTACAAAGCTCAACAATTACTGGATAAAAACAACCACATAACAGAAATGACGCTCATGCCAATAAACCCACTACTCAACATATGGATATATATATATATATATATATATATATATATATATATATATATATATATATATATATATATATATATATATATATATATATATATATATATATATATATATACTCTGTGATCTTGTGACCTTGCCAGTACCTGATGTCAGTCATGCTGATGTCATTCAAATGATGCTTCAGACCCTGGAAACTGATGCCATGTTGTCCATGTTGTCTCTTAATCGCCTGCAGCACCTGGTGAAGAATGACATGGTGACTCCCCATCCGTATGGTGCTGCTGGCACTATGATACTGCCCAGAGTCAGGTTTTGGTCAAGAGCATTGTGTCTTTCATACATCTGCGGCGGTGATTTGAAGCCAGAATGATAGCTAATACTGCACAGAAATATCTATGATAAGAGATAACTGTTCCTTTTAGATGTACTGACCTCTGTCTGGATGGTAGATAAACCATTTAGTCCCAGGTCTGTGTGAACACCAGACGATGATGCAGCTAGAGCGTTCATATTCACATCGACATCACACACCTGGATTAACAATGTAAACACATTCAGATGACAAACACGGAGCAGTAGAATAGGGAGAATCAGGTCCAAAATGATGCAGTACTGACGAGTTTAACCCTTTTGTGTACATTGGTCACTACAGTCGACAGATATTCCACATTTATGGGTTTCGTGGATTATGTATCAACTAATACACTGCAATTCATACCATGGTAACACTTTATAATACTTACACACAATCCACTATGTATTACCCATGTACAAATGGGTTATTAATTATACATTAACCATTTGTTATTGATTACCTCTGCCAAGGAGGTTATGTGTTTGCCGGCGTTTGTCCGTTTGTTTGTCTGTGTTCAAGATAACTCGAAAAACCTATGGACGGATTTTGATGAAATTTTCAGGATATGTTGGAAATGTGAACAGGAAGAACTGATTTCATTTTGGTGGTGATCCGGGGGGGTGGGTGGTGTCTACCTTGGTGGAGGTCTGCGCTCTCAGAGTGCTTTTCTAGTTAATTATTGCTTATACACAATTTATCATAAACCATTTGTTCACACGGCTACAAATTATTTGTTCATAGAAAAGAGCAAATGCTTTGTTTATGATAAATTGTGTATGAATAAACCATTTACAAATAGGAAATAAATGGTTAATATACAGTGAATAGTTATTACTTCATGGAGATAATGGTATGGGTAACACTTTATAATACCTACACACAATTCACTGTATATTAACCATTTATTTCCTATTTGTAAATGGTTTATTCATACACAATTTATCATAAACAAAGCATTTGCTCTTTTCTATGAACAAATAATTTGTAGCCGTGTGAACAAATGGTTTATGATAAATTGTGTATAAGCAATAATTAACTAGAAAAGCACTCTGAGAGCGCAGACCTCCACCAAGGTAGACACCACCCACCCCCCCGGATCACCACCAAAATGAAATCAGTTCTTCCTGTTCACATTTCCAACATATCCTGAAAATTTCATCAAACTCCGTCCATAGGTTTTCGAGTTATCTTGAACACAGACAAACAAACGGACAAACGCCGGCAAACACATAACCTCCTTGGCAGAGGTAATCAATAACAAATGGTTAATGTATAATTAATAACCCATTTGTACATGGGTAATACATAGTGGATTGTGTGTAAGTATTATAAAGTGTTACCCATACCATTATCTCCATGAAGTAATAACTAGTACTAGAGTATGTTAAAAATGTTTTGATGGGTTTTAAATACACATTTCTTAAATACATGTTTAATTTCATTGTAACCTGTGTGCAGTGGAATTAAAGTCTATTCTATTCCCAGGATAAATAGGTTCAATATAAAACATTTCAATCACGTTGTGTTTTTCATGCTTAAAGAAGAATAAAAAACACTCGGGAAAGAATTCTCGGCTCAGGTTCTCATAATTCATGCATGGAAGGGTTAAGTGCAGTAATTATAATCATCTATATCATAATACTGGAAGGTCTCGGAGCATCTGTGTGTGTGCACAGTCACGACATGCGCAGATGCTTTTAACTGGCCAATTTGTTGAAGAATAGTAACCATCATCACATTAAATATTTTGGCAACTTGATAGGACTAATATTTTGGGAGCCATTAGTCATTTTGGAATATAATAGCATTACAAACACATTGGTCCTCTGATTAGAAGTGCATGATGGGAACTGCATGATGGGAAATTAAGTTAAAAACGGGAACAATGTATTTACTAATGTCAGTTCCTACAGTAGATATCAGTATAAATATGACCAGTAGAAATAGAAGGTTAAGAACTATATTTTATCACAACACACTTGACGGAATTATAAATCATTTCATTAAGGCTGATTTCAACTGTTTTTTGTTTTTTTTTTAACTGTCTCCCTGTATACTTGTACATAGTTTTATTTATTCTTTTTATTTTTACCTTACCTGTACAGTTTAAAGGAAGTTTATTCACCTCAATCTTATTCCTACTTTTTACCTATAGTGTTTTTACCTTTAGTATATAATATTTATATCTGTATTCTTTGTACATCTGTTGACGTCACTTTCATTTCACTGCCAATGTACAATCAGCACGTGACAAATAAAACTTTAAACTTAAAAAACTCAAGCCCTGGTCTGTCCCGAAATTAGCTTTAAGGCTTGCATCTAAAATGTGGTCTCACTGGCACTTGAGCCTTTATATTAACAGGTCAATTTTTGCCATTTCTTTTCTCTTTTACTGTGTATTTTTCCATTATCCTATGGACTTTAATAAAGCCTGCTTGGATAAGTGAATGAATAAGAACTCAAGAAAATGGCTCAACTTTTTTTTGCCCAGATACTTGAAAATCATTTGTGTGTTTTCTGTTTTACTCCAGTAAAGAAGTTTAATCGGTGCTCTTTGAGACTCGTTTTTATTATTAATATCTGTATTTGAGGCTTTAGTACCTTTCCAAACAGCTGCATATGTGCATGTACCACTTCCAACATGTGGGATGTGATCTCATTCAAGTCTTCAATCCAACGGAAATTCATGGCCAACAAGGACGTTTGCCCCTATGAAGTAATGGAAACGCAATGTGTCAGATGATTTAATGAAGACCCAACACAATTTAAATCCTCCATTTGCATCTGTTACTTTGATATTTTGTAGACGTCCAACAACTTTCACATATTTTCCTGCAGCAGCAGCCGGATATTCAACATAGTCCTGTGGGAAACAATTTGATAGTGAAAATTTAATCCATTAAGACCCAGCACTACTTGTGTCAGTTCCCAAATCATAGTTGTTTTTTTTTGTTTTGTTTTGTTTTTAAATATGTGCACTATTACTGCTACAAAAGAGGTTGAGTTGATCTTGATGTGAAATACTGCTGCAAAATGGACATATGTGTTGCAATGTTGTGCAGAGTCAGAATTCAGCCTGTTATGGTCAGGATTTTTTTTGCTATTTATAGGACTTGACATGAATTTAGGATCGGTAGAAGGACCCCATCTTTGGGGGCTGAAGATCATAAGTTACAAAAAATGTAGATTAAAGTTGAAAGTTACATGAAAAACTGAGAAAAATTTAGAAAAAGCGAGTTTTTCAGTGAAATACATCACTGTGGAGTCCAAGGGCTTCATCAAAAACAGTTTTCATCATTCAAACATATAAGTGACACCATTAAAAACTTTGAAATTTCTAGTTTTCAATTAAATAAATAATATAGGTGGCCCTTTTTGAAGAGAGTGAAGAGAAATATTTGGATTTTCTGTACTTCCTGACTTCTGGACCCCCCCAAAAGGCCACACCTATCGCTATTCACAGGTAAAGTACCCGGTGCTTGAGTGGTTATTCAGAGGTGAGCGCACGCCCCATTCAGCCAGAATAAACAAAAGCAAAGCACATGGAAAGTGACAGGAGGGTGGGGGCCATCAGAGGTGCTTCACGCTCATTTAATTCGTATTTGACTAACAGAGCCACTGGCTTGACATCACTTTTTCTTTTTTTACATTTTCCATAGAAACAAAACATGTCTAAATACTGTTTTTACTATTACGCAGCCAACACTTGTGTTTATAAAGTTCAAACTTCAAAAGTCTTAGCTAGATATATTTATTGTGTGTTTTCTCGCACTGTTTGAAGACCTCTAAACCTGTTTTTTATACAGTTGTGTTTATACTCAATTTAAATAAAACGTGTTTGTATTACATTCACTTTGCTTTCATATTCTCTTTTCTTTGGCTTTTCAGAGTACAACCATCTGTGACACTTTTGCATAGATATTTACAGTTAGTTGAAATACTTGAAAATGTCAGGGTGTTGCAAACAGCCTCAGAGTCTCTGAAAGGCCTTGGACTTAGGAGTGCTGAACATAAATCCAGTGTGTCCATCTGCAGTCATTAATCAAACTTAATGGGTTTTACTGGTGAATCAAGGAGCACTTTTACATGCGCTTAAAAATTCAAATTATTGCCTTACTCTCATATCAAGGACTTAACGAGAGTTTCCCAGAAATCCAATGCACCGAGAGAAATTCCAATTAATGTTCCCTCCCCAGACACTAGGTGTCACTACACACTTTCAGATTCACACCGTAGAAGAACAATAACTACTAAACAAAAGTGGCAGATATGAAGCAGACAGTCGAAGGACAACACCTAGAGAAGATATGGACTACAACCATGCAGCAGCTCAGTATATTTCGTACCTACTGTACCTTATTTATTACATGTAACCTGCAGGTTGTCATTTTGACTTCCTGAAGGGGGCGTGGCCAGGCTCACCAGCAGTGGAGCTAATGTTGAGTTATATTGACATGCATGGAAAAGCTCAATTAGAACCACCATTATCTGACTTGTTT
The DNA here is from genome assembly GCA_020466265.1 of Siphamia tubifer. NCBI lineage: Eukaryota > Metazoa > Chordata > Actinopteri > Kurtiformes > Apogonidae > Siphamia > Siphamia tubifer. The sequence continues at coordinate 34,752,436 of CM035793.1, forward strand.
AGTCCAACTTCTAAAACTCCAGTTGAGCTCAAATTAAGTTATATCAGACCCTTTTGATGCTACTGGCCTCTGAATTAACCCACTGCTTCACATGCAATGGGGGCCCGGTCATGTCATCCACAAAGTACTGGATATAAGTTGTACAGGGACACATTCCTCGGACTGTTCCCACCACAGACACCTGCAACAAGAGCATACAACTGTTATCAGTCGCCTTGACTTTGATCTCAAATGGGTCAAAACAATAGCAAAATAACCTTGAACAGTTTGACACTATCAACTGTTACCTAATGTTTTGTACCAATGTGGATCCACTGAATTTTGGAATGCAATGTTTAATGTGCATTAGTAGCTTGGGCTGAATGGGATGTAGACCAGAATGCCTTTACCCCCCACCCCAGAAGGGGAGAGGGCTATTGTTTTTCAATCTGTTAGGGTCTGTTTGTAAGCAGCTTTACGCAAAAACTATTGGACACACTACTGACATTTGCAGGAAAGGTGCGAGGTGGTTCAGAATTTGGTGAATGTAGGTCAAAGGTTACAGCCACCAAAAATGTGTTCTCACAATGATACGACATAGGGCAAGTCAGGTACAATGGATGTGTGTGTGTGTGTCTGACAAAGTGACACTTAAAATCAATAGATTTTTAGTATTTTAACTTTGATTAAAAACTATTGATTTTATTAAGTAAATGTAAACATAATCAAATACTAAATAATTAACTTATTAGTTGAATTATTTTGGACTTACTTAAGGTTTAAGACATGTTGAGTAAACCCAAATAAATTTTCAGGGGAAAACTGTCCAATGTTTACTAGTTATCTGGAAAATACCAATTCAGATATACCAAATATGGGCAAATTTTTTTTTTACTTACTAAGGTGGAATTCATTCATATTCCTACATATCTCGATGGTATTGATTTATACATTACTGACTTTACTGCTCAAAGAGAATTAATTTCTACTCTGATTTTCAGCTGATATTCAAACAAAAATGAATAAAATGCAATGATAAATTAAATGTAATTCACTCAACATAATATACCGAACTGCACAAAGTCTCTTAATGTAGAGTTTAATACGATTTCTGTTATTAATTAAGCCAAGTCACACTTTTTAGAGTGCAATATAGAGCTTACACACACATATCTAGGACATACATGTATATACTGTATGTTTAGAATGCTTGTTTCTGAGCCCTTTATCACAGTAATCAAAAGGAAAGCTGTCAAATATACACTGAAGGATGTGATGAACTGACATTAAGGGGACAGGATAACATTTTCACTCATTCTTTCAGAAATGACAGGGTTATTTAATGGCCTTGGCGTGTCTTGGTCTTGATCTTGGCCTGTTCAAGACTTAGTTTTTAGGATTACAGACTTAAAAAACAGCCTCTGCCCCTGGGCCATGAGGGTGATAAACCAGCTGTCACTGCTTAATTCCACTTCCCCACATCATCTTCAAATGCAATGACATAGATTTGGATCTGCTTTTATTACCATAAGGATTTATTTTTAGTTATATTGTCAGCTTGTTGTTCTGTTTTCTCCTTTTCGTATGCAGAGCAGCACTTCTAGTTTCATGGTTACATCCTAGTTCAATGACAATAAGGTTATTTAATTCTAATCTAACATCTCAATACACTTTGGTCTGGGTTGAAGCCGGTCTCAGATGCATTGGTCTTGATTCCTCATACCTGGTTGAGTTCCAGATCGCAGATTGCAAAGCTGCCATTGCTGACGTGAGTGGCGTACAGCAGCTGGGACACAGTACAGGGAACAATCTGGAGAGTGGCCCTCTGTAACCAAATCACATTTCCGTGAAACACTTGTATACATTTACCATGGGAGCATGTTTTTCAAATCCCTAAATTGTGTTTTAGCTGCTACTCACATACCTTTGTCACTGCTGTTTTGGAGCTTTGAGTCCAACCAGAGGACACACTGCAAGCTTTGCCAAATCAAATAAAAGTGTCTGGATTATACTTCATTTAGGAGCTAAATAGTGTTAGATATAAACTCATTAAACTAGCTTACCTTGGCTGCACATGACAAAATATCTGTCACATTGGTAGCTGTTAAACTAAACACTTAAGAAGCACATGGAGAAATAAGGAGGTAGTGTTTCAGACTATGTCCATGTCCCATCAGGTGAAAGAAATTAAACCAATTATCAGAGTTGAAGACCAGGGAACAACTCATTTTCAGCTTTATTTTTATTAAAAATCCATCAATTCAACAGTGATTGACAGGTATTCACACCTCTGATAAACTTCATTTTAATCTCTTCAAAATATTTTACAATGACATAAGAGCAAAAATTGTTCTTACAAAAATGAGAGCAGAAGTTTGCCAGGCTGTAAATGTCGCTCTGCCATTTTTCATCAATCTCATTCTGACCATGGTACATTTTTTGGAGAGGTGTAAAGGTGACCCAGTACTTAAATGAGATGGCATTTCAGATACTAGGCATTTAAGAAAAGTTTCAATAATTTCTGAAAACTGGTATTCATCAGAAAGGCAGGCAATGTTCAGCCAAATCAATGAGTTAAGAAAAAGTATTCCTGCTGCCAGATTATAAAAACAGTTTGATACCAAAGGAAGGTCTCATTCATAGTCAACACAAAAATGTAGAAGCTCAACAAAAGCAAGATTTCAAACACTGAAACCTTTGGAGAAGGTCAGGGGCTAAAATTTGTCCCAAAAGCTTTAGAGCAGCCTTTAGTCATAGGGTGTTGTACTTTCTTGAGGGGGGGGCGGGATTTGCAGTGTTGAACATTTCTGATTGGTCAGAACCACATCATTCTTTATTAGCTTATTTTGGCCACATCTTAAGGCAGTTTATGACAGGACTGATGACGTCCATGTCTCCTTTAACATCATTTCTCCAGCAAAACATACGTATTGCTGCTTTTTCATGTCACTGATTCTTAAGCCTAATTTTATTTTAGGCTACACTCATTAGAAGCTTTCAGTTCCCAGGACCAAGTATTGGGTATTACAGTATTCTCATCTGTGATTGATCCACCTTATTGATCTCTAAATCTTGTTCAGAAGACACTTTTTTTTTTTTTACCCTGCTGGAGAGAGTGCTTTGAATGTTCTGGGATTCAAGGTGTGAGGTTTGTAGCACTGAATATTTCTGAAAAAAAAAAATCTGTCTGTGTATAGACCATTTTCATCATGCATTGCCAAGGAGTTACAGAAGAAATTACATGACAGATGGAGCGACAATGAACCCCAGGACCTATTGAGAAAATGTAAAACCTATCATCGCTTTGTTACATCAGTGTACCAATTTCCCAATTTTCTAGTTGTCATTTGGATATTTCAACTGGCAACACCTGTGAAATTGGATTTCCAACCTGAAAAGTCAGAGCAATTTCACTAACCTCGACCTCCAAATTCAAGATGTCTACATCTTATACACATACTGTCTAGGGTCAAAGGTTCTGCAGTAGGAGTAATGTTACACCTAAGTTAATTATATTCGAGTACAAGTCAGACAAATGATAGCAGTACTATTACTTGTCTGGTTTCTAGTACATATGAAAACGCAGTTGTGACATTTCTGCAACCTCCCAAGTGTAAAAGTTCTGGGTATTTTGGGTGGAAATTAGGCTTAAACTAAGTAAATTTTAACTGAATGCTCTTAATTTCCTCTTGGACAGTATGAAAAACTCCTGTCTAGTGTTTATTTTGAGTCACTTAATAGCATTCAGTGAAGAGTAAAAGTGACACATGGGACTAAAACACACATCCAGTCTTTAGTATTTAGCTTATAGTGAGGAGCAGCACGTAGTACACTGCAAAAGTACAAACATCAAACCCCACACCTTTGTCTTTTCCAATGGTTTGCATTGACTAGAATGGAGACCTTTTTCATGTCAACTTTCCATCATGAAGATGATGACAGATCATCTGAGGAGGTTTAGTTTATGAGGTGTTTTCTGACTGATATGTCCGTTATCTAGTCTTGACAGTCTTGAATCAAGGCTTAGTGAAGTGGTGAGGTTTAAGTGATGTTCTATTTCCATATAGGCCAGTACCAACAGATACAACAAATGATTGAGGCGACCCACGTTGTATACCGGCTTCGCTTACACAAATTCACAAACAATAGGCCGATGAAAAACATACAATTATCACTAGCACACTGACAGTATTAAACTGGAAATATCACATCTTTTTAATGATTGAATAAACTGAAGTTGAATTGAAAGAGTTGAAGGGAAAAAAAAACAAAACAAAAACGAATCCATCACAGCAATTTACATGTCAAACAAGTAGGGCTCTTAAAAACAGAGCACATCCAGTCAAATGTACATCAACCTTGTTCGTCCCGTTGATCCTATACAGTATTTACACATGTGCAAAGAACTTTAATACAAGAATTCAAAGGGTGAGACACTCTTCAAGAATGAGCATTTTGTTTGGCAAATATTTAAAACCTCACAGGAAGCCAAGTGTCTTCCTCCTTTCCCCTCATCTATAAGGGGAGGAAGAAATCTGGCTGAAAATCTACCCATCATACCCTTCTTCTGCTTCAAGCTCTGAGGATATGGGTGACCTAGTTCGAGTCCAAACTTTGCTGCTCTAGTACAAAAAAAAATAAAAAATATCGCAAACCAACATTCTTTAAGCAAATAATTAACATTGTCCTCAGCAGCGTCGACAACCCCGTCCTGTGCCAGAGACAGGCGTTTAATACTGATTTGTGGTATTGCTGTTTGTACCGCCGAAGCATCACAAGCCTTTAAGCATGGTGCATCTCGAAACATATCTTCTGCCAATTTTGTGTTTGAGTGCACTATGAACGAGGCCACTATAGTGTACATGGGATAAGTGAGAAGTGTAGAATTTCACAAATAAGGCAAATCATGACGGGAAATGAAAACTATTACAGCTCAGTGAGCAAAAAGGGAGAATTAAAGGCCATCAAGCAGATAAATACTGGCAACAAGTCAAAGGAAATGAGATTTTCTGCCAATTTTACAGTAGCGCAAAAAGCCAAGATTGTTTGGTTTTACAGGTTCCTGTAAAATCTGCAAAAGTGCACAAATTATGTATGACCTGAAAGGAAAAAGGGGTCCCGAGCATGATCCTCTGCCAAGTGCTGCAACAACTTAATAGGCTTAGAATTAGCCTGTCGGAAGCATGAAGAAAGGGATTACTGGTAAGATCCAGAGCCAGAGGAAACGAGGAGCAGTGACACAGTGAGAAGAGATCAAGTTAAACACAACAGTATTATGTGTCAAAAAAAAAAAAGAAAAAAAGGAGAGATCCTCTGGCTCATGGAGGATTGTGTGTGCTGGTGTCTTCTCTCACTTCTTCCCTGAAGGTGAGAGGCACTGCATGCATAAGTAGACTGCCGGCTGACATTATGTTTGACTGGTAAACAAATACCAAAGCAGTTATCACACCAAATTCAGCCTTATAGAGCTCCTTGATAGAAACCAACGCAGTAGGTAGTTAGAAGCAATAAATAGGGCAACAAAAAACAAAACAAAAAGGGAGCTTTCAGTAGAGCTCAGAGAATAACCCCTTGTACTCTGTCAGGTCTGTCTAAATGGAGATGTGAATATTCATGTCACCATCAACACAAGCATATAATGCAATCTGTTTTAAGCAACATGGGGCTCTGAGAGTCATCCCAAAATGCCTTTTCAATGCAGGTCAGCCTAGTTTAATTCAGTGTTCCTGGTTGTTTTGGATTTTTCTGTTAATAGGTAATTCAATTTTATTACAACATTTATATTCTTTTCATGCTTTGGCCAAAAACAGAGCAACAAACATGAGTGAGTATGAATGCTGTCGGTACAACAAATTGAGAGGGAATTAATTAAAAATTGTCAATGACACCCATGCTGCAGTAATGTTTCATTAAAAAACACAGCTTGTTCTTGTACATGTGACTGGACAAGTTGGATAACGTTGTCTATTTGACAGCTGATTTCAACACATTAAAGTTCAGCTCTTCAGTTTGGCCATCTGCGACTCTGCAACATTCTGAGATGTTCAAATACTTCAATTCCCGGAGATATGCTTTTTTTTAACTAAATGTTCATGTAAACATGCTCCTCCTGAAGAAGTATCCAGACTAAAGTATGTAAGAATGCTTTGATGTAACAATTAATTTTGTCTACAGTGGTCTGTTGAGCTAAAATGTTTTAATCCAACTCATTTCTGATGTAAAACAGCTACCTTGAATGGATTTGTCAGCCTTTGTGAATTATGTGTATTTATTTAACATTTTACCACAGAACGGTCATTGACATATGTAGATACTATAGCAATTTATTATACAATTTAAATTTCGAACACTTTGCCTGTACACCTGCATTACTCGGTTCCTTTTTCATAGAGGAACATGGGAACACTTCATAACTACTGGGACACAATGATTAAGTTCACACAGCAGGTCTTAATGCACAATTCGGATTTTTTTTTGGTGAAATCTGATTTTGTGTGGGCTCGTTGATATTGCACATTAAATGCGACTTATCAGTCTTGACTGTGAACTGAATGCCTCCCTGACGTGACAAATGAGGAAATACGGCATAGTACGCAACATACGTAAAAGGCTAAAATGCTAGTGGTTGCTATGGACAACAGCGTAGTAGTGACTTGCAGGAAAGAGCCGTATAAATAAAGATTTAAGATGAAAAAAATATTTAAGGCGGAGGTAAAAGCAAAAAGTTCATATAGAGAAGCTCAACATGATGGACTGAAGGTATTTGGAGAAGATCAGAGCAAAGGATACGTCTATGCTATGAACAATCGGGGGTTCACCGGTACCCACTGACCCCGCCCCCCTGGACCTTAGTTCACCATCTGCTTTTATGCATACGTTACTACACAATAGGAAAAGCTCCTTTAACAATTATGAGCAGTGTTACTGTGGCTGGTTCAAGGTTCAGCATCTACAGCTGGATGACTGAAAACACTGGTGCTAAAGGTAAAACTGGGGATAATGACATGTTTACAGGTCTGTGGGAATTGTACATAGATTAAACTAGTTGTAAACTCACACCCCGTCTGCACGGAAACGAGTTCACGTGAAACCAATCTACTTTCTTAACAGATTGGCCTTTTGTCAAAATGGGACTGGTCTCGCGGATACCCCAAAACGATATCTTTGGAAAACTGGTCCCAGAGTGGGAAGATCTGGGTACAGTGTCATTACCGTACCTGTCTTGATGAGTATCCGTGTTCACACCCACGTCATGACCACATGACCGGAAAAAACCGCAACCTTGCACCCATAGCATTCATTCTCATCACAAGACAGTAACAATGGCGAACAACAAAGTAGCAGTGGTGAATGGGTAAGGGTGTTAGCAGCGTTGTTGTTTGTGTCCGGCGCATGTGTTACGACTGTAGAAAAAGGATGTGGGCCCATTGCGCACTACTTCTTCTATTGTTCTGTTGCGTGTGCATAGGGGTGTGGCATGTGAATCATTTCAGCAAGTGTTTCACCCCCATGCTGATGTGGATTTTTACTGAAACATTTCCATTTTTACGTAATATCGCTTTGACACAGTTTCAAAACTAAACCCGTATCGAACTCGTCTGAACGTAGCCTCATAATATCGTACCTCTGGTTCTTTACGTTGTTGTGTCAATCATGGGAGTAACTGAAAAAGTTGGATGCGACATGTCCATTCAGACTGAAGTTGCAGTGCAAAATATTGGATACGTATCAGATTTAGTACCACAAAAGAAAGTAGCAGGCGTCAAGATAAAAAAATAATAATAAAAATCTAATAATCAGATGTGCCATTCTGGTCAAATGGCAGCAAAAAGTCAGATTTGGACCACATTTACCTGCAGTGTGAACGTAGCCTATGATTTAACCATTAAACAAGGTGCCATTTAAGTTCATAGTTTCTTAAGTTTGATACAGGAAGATCATAGACATTAAAGTACTTTTCTTGTGTTCTTGAATACAAGTAGAGTCCACGATTATACAGCAAAACACAAATGGTGAGCTAGTCAGTTCAGTTTGAAAGTTTGGTCACCCTAGGGTTAAAGAATAATAATAAAGTGCCCTAGCCCTACTGTTCATGTGCAGACCGCAAGTAATGAGAACATGTACAAAGGACACTCCAAGCAGCTGCAGGATACACAAGGCAGCCAACACTCAGAACACATTGTTAAAACTAAGTATATCTCCGGCCAACAGTGACCTCTGCATACAGAAGGTCTGCAGAGATGTTTACATGTATTATCACAACTGAGCTCATTTCTGATGAGCTGTGTGAAATGCTTGTGTATAAGGCTCTTTATAAACAAAAGTGACCTGTCTGTCTTCTTATACATTCGGGTTAAGTGGCTCGGGGTGTGTCTGGGATCAATCAACTTATCTTGAAGCAGACTAGGGGAAAACGCTGACCACAAGCACCTGCTAGGCTGGACGCTTTCTGATAAACTGATAAATGTCCCACACCCACACCCAGCGAAGCAGCCTTTTGAGAAAACAGAAAAAGTCAAGCACCAGAGTTTGGGGTTTTTCCTCTCAGAGCGTGAAGAGCCCCGACTACTGCGCTGCACAGATGTTTGTCTACAAATTCCATCAGGCTGTTTTACATTTTCAATACCTGAGAGATCAGGGCAAGTCTGCAAATATTATAGAAACTCATGCAAATATTGTATTGAGTAAATCTTAATGCTGGTGGTCATGTACCAGGCAATTATTGGTTTGAGAGTCGAGTTTTATCAAAGTCAACAGTGGCTTTACACATTCCACACATGGAAGTGACTGGCTTCAGTATTGGCCCTTTGGACAAATGGACACTGTAATGATCACAGGACACCGTCTCATATTGCATTCAGTTAACAATTAGCACCGAAAACCAGGTGGGATTTGTAGACAAACTTGTAACCTGCTATGCCAGTCATTTTGACTTTCAGGCTACGTCCACATTAACAGCATTTTAAAATACTCTAGATTCCACAATTTTGTGCCAGTTTGCAAATGCTCATCATATTCTAGGTATAAAACCACAGGTTAATCTGTTTTCTTCAACCTTTACTCAAGACCAAACATCAGCTTTAAACTTGAAAGATGATGGATTTATTAGAATAATTATTAATATATTCTAACTTTTATCATGTAAATATGCTTGGTCATATTCCATTGCTCCAGTATGAATATGAGAAAAGAGTGGAATTCAACGGCACAACTGTCGACAGCGAGGACATAAACTTCTGTAACTCAGTGTCCACTGACATAAAGAGACACAAAAGTTAAGGAGGGATACATTACACTGTTAAATATGCAGCAAGAATATGAACATCTTTATCATCAATTCCAAAATCTCTGTTTTAGACAATGTGTTAGTGTGGACATAACCTAAGGTCTGATGACCGGTTGGGATTCACTCTAGACACTGTTAAGAAGAAGTGGAAGCTGTGATGAGAGTAGCCTGAGACTTAAGCTGCAGTGTGGAGCAGCAGTGGTGGGTGTTACACCTCTATTATGCAGTATAAATACACAGCTCATACGGAACTTTATGTGCTTGGACAGTGAATGAGGACACAAAATAATGACAAGTTTAGTTACTGTTCCCCAGTTGTATATGACAGTAGCTGATGAGATGTGTACATGTGCTTGAGTAGGCCAAGTCTATGTTGCCTTTAGGTGCATCACGTGTCCCAGTCGAGCTCTCTGCAGGCAATCCGGACCAGTCTGAGCTCCAGTTCGAAGGCGTCGGGCCTTTCCTGAGGGTTGGCCGACAGCATCTCCCTGATGAGCTGCTTCATGTGGGTGTTCATGCTCTTTTTCCTTGCAGGGATCAGCAGCTCCATCTTTGGGTTTTCCAACAGGGCTTCCCCTAAGGGCACAATCTCTGTACCCTGCTGGACGTAGCTCCCCAACAGCTCCTTCTGAGTCTCCACATCTACAAAGGTTATGCGCTCCACCATGGCCCATATGATCACCCCCAGGGCAAAGATGTCAGCCTTGGCTGTGTAGTGGCCCTCCCACACCTCCGGGGCCATGTAGAAGTCTGTTCCGCATGCTGTGGACAGGAAGCACTTGTTGACGCTGGCTGGCTCCTCGGGGTTGAGACCAGAGGTGGAGCAGACCTTACTCAAGCCAAAGTCGGCCACTTTGAGCGTGGGTTCTGGTGATCCGGCTGATGTGCAACCCTGCGAGATGAGGATGTTGTCTGGTTTGAGGTCACGGTGGATGATCTGGTTGCGGTGTAGAAAGGCCAGGGCACTGCCCAGCTGAAGCATGAAGCTGGTGTTGGTCTTACGACTGGGTTTGCGCGACAACAGGTAGGCGTTCATGTCACCGCCATCACAAAAGTCCATGACGAACCACAGGTAGTAGGCACAGCATGGGTCAAATGTGATCTCACCTTTTAGAGATGTTTCTACAAGCTAAAAAAAAAAAAAGGAGACAGCACAAGTCAGCATGGAACCAGATGTGCAAAATACATCAACACAGACAACAACAGTAGTAAAATGTAACCACTTCTTACTAATTAGATATTGTCATGTTTTGTATAATTTAAGTATTTGTATTTTATTCTGCTTTATTGTTGCAAATGGCTGCTTTATTCTTCAATCCTCTATTTCTCAGAAGCATATATTGCACACAGGATGGACACACTTCTTACTTGGCTATAGTTTTCACATGACATCACATACCCTTAATCAAACAACCCAAATTGTGTAGCCAAAATTGTGGATGATTGATCAGTCAGATGCAGTAACTGATGAGGAAACAGATCTGGATTATTCATCTCATCTGGGAAAGAAAGGTTAGACACAAAATCATATTCATACCTCTCCTAACCCTGTCACACAAACTGCTCCACTGCCTCCATTACAGCAGCAGGCCATCAACGGAGGCTCATTTAATCTTTAGAAAGTGTTTAACTGGGACATCCAGAGGTTACATTTATGTGACAAATACTTGTTCTGTCACTTTTAGAACCTGAAACTAACAATGCTATCTTAAGATGAGATCTTTAACCAACTTTGGATAATCAGCCTCACCTCTGGCATGAACAAATTATATGTATTCACCTCAAAAACAGTAGCAGCAACACCATTAATTTATCAACATGTAAAATATAAATAACTATCTGTAGTGTTTCTATTTTTTTTTTTTATCCTGTAGCAGTGTTGGACAAGGTGTTCTCCACAGGAATGATAATACTCTATGTAAACACCCATAAAGTGGAGCTATGGAAAGAACATGGATATTTTTAGCAAATGAAATACTGCTCTAAGAAGTGAACATCGATCACAAGTGTCCAAAACATATTGACTATCTGTTTTTTTAAGTCTTTTGAGGGAGGACTGAAGTATCTGTGGTGTAAAACAGATGTTAAATTGACAGGAATGAATGGAGTATTTAGTGAAGAGAAAAGTTTTTGTCCACCAGCAACATGACTGAAAAAAAATTCATAGAGATGTGCAGACTCACCTGAGCTAATGCTAAAATCTGTCTCCACATCAAAACACAAGCGTTAATGATTAAAAACCAGAATATTCATCTTGGAAAGTGGCATTCTGCACAAGGAAAATCTGATATTTGCTGACAATGCCTCTGTGGTTAGGTAATCATTTGAGAGCAGGACTTTCCCATGTAGTGGAGTACAGAGTGACGACTCCAAGAGAGGATCTGTGTTCCTCTTCTGTCTCTGTCTTAGCGTTTGTTCATAATTACTGATGAACCAACAGCAGTGGGAAAGGGTTCTTGAGTGTGCGGCAAGGAAAACGTCAGTCAGAGCTAAACAAGGCCGGCTGTTGTGGTTTTGTATTCATACCATGCTGTCTCCGTCCTTCCTTCATGGGCCTTTTTTTTTTTTTAATCAAAGCCGTGTGAGCAGCCTCAAATCTTTTCTGCCTGCTGCAGGAAGTCATTCATTTTATCTTCCTTTTTCTGACAGAAGACCACAAACCTGTAAGTCTTCATCCATCTCACATTACATGAAGATTAAATGAGATGTAGTTTTCGAATTAGACAGATGGTCTTTAGAAAAACTACAGGTTTGTTAAAGAATTAATTTAAATATGAAATGAATAGGCTCCAGTGGATAAAACACTGCTGGCACCAACAGCTTTGCAGGAACCAAATTAATGTTGGAATATCTGTAGACTAAGTAGACAATTCCTAGTGGAGGCCCTGCAGTAAACAAATGGGTGCATATTGTCTGGTATGCCACAGGCCAAGGAATCCACTACCCAAAAAGAATAGACGCAAATTATCCCACAGTTGGTGCGGTCAGATAATTCAGCCCTATTATCATTTGTTCCTCTGTAAGCACGGACTGGAACATTACAGAGCAATAAAAAGGAGTTGGAATAAAGGGAATCTGGGAATGTGTCCAATGCTAACGCTGCAGAAAACTGAATGAACGGTCTAACAATGGCCCCGCGTGCCGCTCACAGACTATAATCAGGCTCCGGCACATAGTCTGAGAGCCCACTGTCAGACGACAGGGAGGGAATGCGACATGACAGACTGCACACAGGTTGACTGGAACCTCCGCCACCCGCTACCCACCCCCTCCAAACCTGACGACAGCTTCATGTGACTGGAAACCACAGACAACAGCGATCCAACCAGAAAACCCCAGCTCTTTTTGCTAATGAATACAAGCCAGGTTACAATTCTTATGAGTGCCAATATTCAGTCAATGCAATTTCTGCAAAAGTGACTGTCATACTATGTACTACAGGATCATCCCCCACCTCCAGGGCATCACGGGTGATGTGATATGAAGTTGATAACCATTATTCGATTATTTTGATAGATAATTCAAATTAATCAAGAACGTGAATAAAGTTTTGTAGTTTATTTTCTAAATTATTGGGTTGGTTATGAACTATGAGGCATCACGGGGTGGATCTTTGGGAAACTGATCAGTTAAGAAATAAATGAAGAAATTAATCAAGAATGAAAATAATCTTCAACTGCAGCCTTGGTTATACATTTAGAGAGCTGCAAAAAACAAGGAAAAGAGCAGTGGTGATTCCGAGTGAGGTAGAGAAACAGTGGAAAGAGAAAGCAGCGTTGAAGAGAAAGCCATTAAATTAGACATATTAAATGTTACTTTATTATTTATTTTAAGTTATATAACCAGCAGTAGCAAACACTACCTTGGTAATTGGGTGAGTTGCTTTGCCATGATTTGTTTTGCAAATGGTTTAATGAAATAAAAGAGAATATTGCAATTTATGTTTATGTAATCCTGTCCTCGACCTCGTGCTGTGCTCCTGTTGGCCTGATGTTCCCACTCAACACAAAAAGCCAAACCCAGGAAAAATCTGAATACAATAGAACAAGAGGAAAACAATGACAGTGTGTGCAGGTCAATTTACTGCCACGTGCTTTGTAAGTACTGAGATGTTTTCTTTTAAACAACTTTTTTAAATATTACATATTTCATCTTTAAACAAAAGATACCACGAACAGGCATAAAACTCCTCCGTCTATTTTTATACAAGTGGTTAACCCACAAGTGTATTTCTCACACTTACTAAAATGTCACATGTTAAGGAGGTGGAGCTGGATTCCTTTTCTGGCTGTGGTTTACATCCTCTGAGATCTGTGACTTCTGGTTAGGAATGCTGGAAATGTCCTGCGATTGAAGATTCAGTGCACACATATCAACCAGATCTTCCACAGACAAGGCAGATGTGCAGAGAGACTGAGTGGGTTAAGTGTGCAGGGCAGATGAGTGGATCTACACCAGCAGTAAATGTAACTCTGGCCACTTAGGAGATTTATTCTAAAAGTAGACTGAGCCCAGACGAATGTCATTTATGCTCAAACTGTGCTGCACCAGGCCAGTTTTGTAATGCTTATCTTGTAGGGCTGCAATGAATTGTGCTGTCGTTCCAGTTCAAGTTCCCAGACTATTATTTTAAGAGCTGTTCAAGGTGTAGGTCATTGCCAACAATTTAGACTTGTAACACAGTATAAAATCTTACTGGCAGTTTCATTCTGAGTTCTTAACATTTCAGTTTCCTTTCACTCGAGTCTTGACGCGAGAGATTGAAGTATTTAATCTAATGAAAGGAAAATATAACTAGTACGATACAAGTGACAAAATGAGAGATCAGCATTAGCTCCAGACGACTCCATATCACTCAACATTTTTGCTACTTAATAAATTCATCCATTACATCACCGTACTTATGCAATTTAAATATTAACTTTCTCATTTTAAAACACATTGTAAACATTGTATGGTTTTTACAAACTCACAACATGAAACAATACTAATGGAAAGTTCACCGTCTTGTTTAGTCTGACTCATACAACCTTACGCAATGTGTGCACCACAACCAAACAACTCATATTACTGTAACAGCAGGGGGGAAGACTTCTTTATGCAAACATCTTTATTATATTTAGGACTTTTTTTCTTTAATTGGCTCATCTCTCACAAGACATTGTGGCTGTTCGTATTTTTTTCCTGCCAAACAACTGCATGTGATCCTGGCTAAAACCCAGCATATAGTGGCAAACATAACCCCTCAGTCGCAGACATTGTGGTTCACACAGCTGGTTATTAATTATTTCCATAAGGCAGATGGGAAATTTAAAGTGTGGCTCATTATAAGAGTGTATAATGATCAAGAGGGTGAAAATCAGACTTAGCAGGCGCATTTCATTATCATTCAGCAACCTTAAACATGGCTTGTCATCTAAAATGGGAAAATATATTTACGCTCTCATATTCCGTAACTCAATTAAAAATCGACACATTACTCTTGATAGATAGAAGACAATGAAAATCATTTGCACTGTTTTTGTGTATTATCTGGTAAAACTAACAAAGCATATTGTTAAAGCTTATTATTATTGTTATAGGTTTTTGTTTCTTTGGTGTGGGGTTATGTCTGGCCACCAATAATATTGTGTGTCAATAGCACATATAAAATCGGGTTAAAATTTAATTTGCTGTCCACCAAATTAAATTCCAAAACCACATGTTTGAATGTTGCAACACACTCATCACTATTGGTCTCTGTTGATTATAATTCACCAGTACCTGATAGTCTAGTTATTCCACCTCAAAGTTATGAAGCCATACCTGGTCTGAATAAAATGTGTGTAATGTGTCCTGTAAGATATACACTGTGTGAAGTTTAGAAAAATACAGATCTTAAGTAATTCTAAATAAAACTGATAACATTAAGGTGCAGCAGATCAGCAAGTCAGGACTGAATCCATATTTCTTAGAAAAATCCAGAATGGACCAATCCTGCAGTATAGATTGTGAAATAAATAATCCACCCAGTCTTAAAGCATGCACTGAATTTAAACATTTAAAAGCAAATTGATTAGCAAGTCAAAACCACAGTCCATCACCGACTTAAACACAGACCTCCGATATTTTCCATCACTTGAAGTTTTACTATGTCGACCATTCACTGAACTCATTTTTATTTCAGGATACTTATTTCGAAGGTATTCTTCAAATGGACAGTGTTAACAAATGATATATGATAAATGCCAATACTGATCAATAGGGGAAAATTTTGTGTATAGAGGATAGTTTTACACCCAGTCCTAGTACATGATGCTTATGATTATTATTACTTGGTGCAAATTCTACATCACCATTGATCAGACGTTTATATTTTCTATATACGTTGTCTCTATGAAGTAATGAAAAAGATACATTTGAATGTTGACAATTTCAGGTAGTTAGTCAAATGTGATGTGACACATTTTTATGGCCAAGAAATGTTCACAGTTTCTCAGATTCATCTGAGAGCCAAGTCCTGGACATCTAAGAACCAGCTCACTTCCTTGGAAGGATTTTATTTTAAGAAACCAGAGGGCTATCTCATATACAAAGTAAACTTGTTTCTATAGGCGCTTTCCCACAGAGTAGTTTTAAGAGCTTAGTTCAAGGAACTAAATAGTTCTTAGAACTATATAGTTCCTAGGGAACCTTCGGGTTTGCATTCAGACAGGGCAGTAGGAACCATGGTAGGGGTTAATGTGACGCTAACGTCCACCACAGTGATGTATTCTTTATGCACTAAATTCAACAATCACACAAGAAAGTAGAAGACAGCGGTAGTATAAGCTAGAATAGAGAATGAGGAGGACACAGCGTTTAGGTTCTGTATTGCAGGACTGTTAGTTGTGGTCAAATATAGCGTCTCATGTCAAGAATGGAGGAGTTTGCAGAAAGAGTTAAAAGACGAAGAACCCAGCGGCAAGTGATACTAAGACATATGTTAATTTCATAGCATCAACCCAAAAACAAGACCCCGTCATTGGTCCGTTTATTACTTTCTCTGTATTTTTTTCCCTCAAAACAGATGGTTTTAAAGACAGCAGTACTGCAAGATGAGGATATGCAGAAATAGGCGCGGTCTTGGCTCTACCAATCACCAAACACCTACGTCATATAGTTCGCGGAGAACTAAAAAAACGCTGCCTGCTAGGAGGAACGAAAATGGTTGTAGGAACTGTTTTACTTCTTCCCATGCCTTTTCGAGTGCAAGAAAGATGTTTTTTGTTTCTTTTTTGACCATCATGATTGATCTTTTGATAATTTTGTGCACTCAAAAATAAACTGAACTGAAATGTATAGTCCCTATGCTGTGGGAAAGGGTGAAAAAAGGAACTAAAAAAGTTATAGGAACTACAAATGGTTCCTACAGTGGGAAAGTGCCTCATGCGTATGGAAACTTCAGCTGTTCAGAGATCAGTGTGAGACATGTCAGATCTTTGGACACTGAGGTCAGCACACACTCCAAAAGGAATCACTGCTACTGCAAGGATTCAGTGTGAAAAGTTCTCTGTCCTCACCTCCAGGTACAATGGGGAGCTGGAGCCGTGGTTCATCCTCTGGGCCAGCTGGTCCCGCTGCAGGATGCACTCCTCCAGGTGGATTACGTTCGGGTGCTGGCTCTGGATGCTGCTGAGGGCCCAGAATTCCCGCAGGGCAAGCTCAACATTCTCTGGAGAGTGACAGCGGATCTTCTTCACTGCCACCTTGGCGCCCGTGCGCTTCACCAGTGCCTCATAGACCACGCCGTAACTGCCACGACCCACCTCCTGGATCAGCTCGTACTTGGGTTGGCTGCTAACCATCCTAGTCCTCGCTGTGCAGACCGAGAGATTTTGTGTCAGACAAGTTCCACATACATTATAACACAGCAGTTGCCCTGTCACATTGAATGATCAGTGTCGAATAATGAACAAATATTTGCCATTTTTGTCTCCAACTTGATTCTGGCTCTAGGGTGCCAGGCTAAAGACTCTGGCACTTCATACAGAGACTGTGCTCACATCAGTTCAGGTACATTTAGAGGTGGGTAAAAAACAAATACTTTTATGGCAATGATCATGCTTAATCTGATTATTAAAATAACATTATTTGAATACTACCTTTCAGTACCTGAATTCTGAACCTCATTGATGTGCATGTGTGCAGTGCTCACACGGTTATTATACATATATTAATTAATTAAACTATATTTACATACAACATCAACTTGTGGTGAATGTTTTTAAATGTTCAAAAATGTTATTGAATGTGGAAAACTTTTTTTAAATCCTGAAAATGATAATGAAATGATTTGTACTGGTACTGAATGTTTCTTTTTCTTAAAAGTTAATATTGGTATTTAAAGAACACTCTTTAAGGAATAGAACTGAAACCAAGGTCTCAGTAATAGTATAGAACATTTCTTACCAATATCCTTCCCTGTTCACCCAGTTAAGAAGCATCAGGGAGGAGTACATTATAGAGAACTTTGCATAATAACTATTAGGGATCCAAAATGAAAACTAAACATATCATGATAATAGTGTTTCTGTTTTCTCAAGAATTATAAATGAGTTGTAACCCAAACAATAAGATTTGCCTGAGATTTCTTGAGGGTTTGTGTAGTGGTTGTTTTAACAAAAGACTTCATAGAGTATTTAATCAACAGAAGAAACAAAAAAATATGGTTATTGATGATGTAAACACTTGTCCGCATTCCTCTAACTGAACATACATGCGTGACAGTAGGAGTGTTTACTGGTTATTACTTAGACTCTGGCAGCCTGTCATACTTTCATCATGAACCACAAATGCTTTTATCCTTGTCAGAATAAAAATAACTCCAACAACTGAATAAACCTAGATTTCTACATCTAAAAGACAAACATATATTTTCACTCCTGTCCCATCTCACACCTACAAAAATCACTACTGTGCCATCCAAATCCCATTACAGTATTTTTTTTTTATGTCCTCCTATCCCAGAAGAATAACTCCAGTTCCCAAGTTGTGTTTTATTTTTTAATGAGGTGTACAGGCAATACATTGACTTCCTTGGCACCACTTTACATTACACAAAAAAGGTTATTTATTTTTTTACATTTCACAATAGAACTACATATTTATATATAAAACCGGCTTCCTGATAATGGATTAATACTTAGGACACATTTTCCCCCTGTCATAGTCTAATCACATTATAAAAAGGCATAGCTGCCTCACATCAGCCTCCAATGAACACCTGTATCTACCAGCACCTCATTCCAAACCAAAGCCGCATGGTGCACAACCTGAAGCAGATAAAGTCAACACGTCTAATGATTTCTAAACCAGCATATTTACACCTGTGCTCAGGTAATTGAATGTATATATTAAGGCAGGCTGAAAAATAACAGCAAAGTCTAATCCATTTATTTCTCAAATGGTGTGATCTGTAGGATTTCCAACTCGGGTAGATCATGCGACAGCCATATTTGTAATGCTTAACAGTGGTATAACAAATATACTCAAAGTAAGAAAAAGAAGACTGTTCTTCCTGATATTTGTACTTTAGGGGCAGTAATCAGTCCCTCCAGGATTAAGCTGGCCTTTTTTGAGATTGTGGCGTCCTAAAATGTCTGATGTTGCATGAGCTTTTCCGAAAAATTGCGATGAAGGCTTTTGTTGCAGGAGGAAGTGAAAGTTGCAATTTTCCCTTTTTTGTAATCAAAATTAAGTCATATTTCAAATATTTAGTTACTGGAAAATTAATTAAAAGTCATTGTGATATGTTTCTCAAAACTACCTTACCGAGATGCTAAATAAACAATTACGAGGATTACAAAAATGCAACAAAATATTTTTTCCTAAATGCACCTGTTGGTTCAAAGGTTAAAGTTCATATGACCTCACAACACTACATGAAGTTGTAAAACACAATATGAATGTCTCAGCCAGTCAAAAAAAATGCATTATTACTAGCACTGTGTACTGTGTAGTAGAGGCAGTTTCTACTAATAAAAATAAAACAGACACAGATATTAAGACAACCTTTCAAATATGGCAAATAAAATACTAGCTGGATGACAAAAATGCAGCAAAAAAAGTACTCTTTCAAATGCACCTGTTGGTACTAGTGCATCATTTTAATTGTCAAATGTGAACTGCTGGCCATGCACATGCTATAAGGTAATACTATAAGGTAAACAGGAAAAGGCAGAAGGAGCAGCTGAAGACGTTGCAAATGATTGGTCACATTTTGTGGAAAAGTTGCAGTGATTGGTTAAAATTGCAACATTGCACTGAATTCATGGGGATTGGCTGAATTTGTGTTCCAGTTGCAAATCGCAACATCGCGAAAGCCTTGAGGGTCTGAGTAGTAGTGGGGAAACTCAGTGTAGAAAGTACTGCTGGCAATAGTCATTCTGCAGTGGTAACACATTGTCAGCTCTAACACACACATTAAGATGCAGTAGGGTGGCAATCACACACAGGTGAAGCAGGCAGTGTGTCCCAGGAGGAACTCTGGAGGCTAAAGGTCCCATAGGCCATTTTGCAAATGATCTGCACAACTTTGCTTCAATGGTAGGTCAAGGCTGCATAACACTGATACACATGGTGGCTCTATACACAGGGTCATGGTAATGTCAGTGTGCTTGAACTCATTTACATTAACTGAAAAGCAAATAGACATCATTCAAAAATATGAAATGATGGCAACATAAGCATCTTCTGATTTACTAGCTAAAAGCATTGGTTTGTTCCTAGGAGTGTCTTTAAGGGATAATTTTTGTTACATTCTCCAAAACAAGTCCATCCATTGCCCATTTGTAAAGCCTGTCATTATTAGAGTCTGAAAGGCAAAGAGATGCTGAATGGTCTGATGTGAAGGTGTGAGTCAGGAACATCTATAGACACACAATCAAGAGACACATAGATGTGCAGAACCATGAGAGTCTGAAAGGGTTAGATTGGATTTATGCTGCTTTTAAAAGGACCATATGCATAAGTATCTCAGAGTGTAATTCTGCTGAGAGCCCCTCCATGCTAACTCCTGCCAGGACCCCACTGACTTACAATGAACTTCTCATTAAAAATACTAAATGAATAAAGCCCCCCCCCCCCGCTTCAGGACTCATTCTCATCTCATTCTTGATACAGTGGCATCTCTACTTATGAAAGAGCCAGCTAACAAATAATCCAAGTAACGAAAAACCTTTACAAAGGAATATGGCCCGAAACCCGTCTACCATCGATACAATATTGAAGCAGAAGGATTCCTTAAAAGCAGCGACCCCTTCGAAAGGCATTTCTGTCATATCAAAAAAGAGGTCATCACTGAACGACCAGATGGAGAGACTGTTACTTATTTGGATAAAGACGAAAGACATTGCAGGAGATACAATGACTGAGGCAATTGTTTCAGAAAAAACATCCGCCATATTCAGTGATCTTATGCTGGAGGGTGGAGTGAGGGTTTCTTTTACTTTTAACACATATTTCATACAAAAATGGTAATTTTTAAAGGGTTTGAGGGGTAGTATTTGGGGCCTTGGAACAAATCAGGCCTTTTACATGTAAAATGGGACCATTCATGAAAAATTCACAGTACAAAACCACTTCTGGAATGAATTAATTTCATAAGTAGAAGTACCACTGTATTTGGACCTTCTACTAATTACAGGCTATTGCTGGTCCATCTTCAAATTATTGCTCGTCAGTATGATTTTTGAGTGAAAAGAAATTATGTCTATTCTGAGGCTTGTATGACTGGCACTGTAGTCACTTGCTGCATTAGACTTTCCGAGCTGCCGTTTCCTCCTGAAGCTTACACACTGTACCTTTACAGTGAATTTCCATTCTGTATTAACCTTTATTTTGCAACCACACTGTGAATACTTGTGTTTTATTATTCTTGATGACCAAACTGGCACACATTTCTATCTGCTGTATTTCACAGGACAAATACTGATTAAATTGATTCCAAAATGTATTGTGGCCCTATTTTCCAGGAAGATCCTTTTACCACCAGACTGTATTTCCATATGACAGAAAAAGAAAAAAAATCTGCAGTAAAACCTTCAGAATCCTTCATGGCTGCCCTTGTCTAGAAAACTCGTCAATAAACCAAAAACTAACTGAGTCACTACGTGTTCACCATGACAACAGATAGACAGCATCCCTGGATGGAATCTGGTTTACAACAGTACAAGTGTAAAATTATATAGATAGAAACATAAACAGCTTCACATTTCTGTCTATTTGGTGAAGTAAAAAGCACAAATGAACATAACGAAATATTTGCCTTTTGTTTCCTGTGTCCAAGTTGTGACATGGCAATAAACTACACTACTGATATATATATGTTTTATGAAAAACACGTATTACTCATGAAAGGAAAATAACTAAATACTTAGTTTCTTTTTCGTGGATGTGTTGTCATACCAGACATTAGTAATGCAAAAAACAATACAACACTCAACTGGTTAAATAGAAAGTAAGAAACATTGAAAAAGGTGGTCCGACCAGAAGAGGTTGATTCACATCAGTCATCTTTACCATGTGACAATGTACTGTAAAAGCTTTAACTCTACCTGACACAAACTGCTGATTATTTACATTAGAAATTGCAGTAAAATTAAATGGCGCATAAGTTGTGAAAACCAATGTAAACACTGTTATGAGACAATAAACTACACTTTTATTTTAGATATATATTTTATTAAAATATAATTAAGGCGATCATCAATGTATTTCATGACTTACTGATCTTTAATAAACAACATAAACTCCCAATGTACAAACTTTGCAGCAGCTTTTATCAACAGCGTAGATAACTTTCGATATTCTGATACAAGTTGGGAGTGAATGACGACTTGGCATAGCAACAAAACTGTCATTGTTAATGTGAAAACTGACAGACCCGCTGTTTTAGTCTCCGACCGCGCTAACTCACCAATACACCTGCTTGAACACGGCCATTCAATCAACAACATATACAACTTTTAATTTACAGGTTTTAATGTTCAGACTTTACTATATTCGTTGTAAACAATATCCTTCAATCAAGTCGGAGGGAGGAGGCTGTCCTCCAGAAGAAAAAGACTGATAGCAAGTATGCTAACGGGCTAATTAGGCTTTCACTTGGCTGATTGGCTAACAAGCTAAGAGCTATATGGCCTGGCCACCGACAGCTAACGATGTTGTAGGTTTGCTAACGTTAGCTAATCACGTTAACACCAGCTAACAAAGAGTCCGTCTCCTGCCAGCACATTCGCAATGTATGTCGGTGTCTAGCTAATAGATTACATTCCTAAGACAAGTTGAGCGACAATTACCGCTTTGCTATTGGAAAATGGCAAACATGACAGGCATAAGGTAGTGACAGTTTATTGTCCCGTGTGTGTGTACGTGTGTGTGCGTGTGTTATGTGTATGCAATCAAGAAATCCAGCCAGATTCCACAAAACACACCTGCCAACCAAGTCGACAAGAAACCACAGCGGACACGGGCATGGAGTCATAAAACCAGAGGCCGCACTTGTTAGAAGTTGTTATGTTTCAGGTCTTACCTTTGAGTCGTTTCTCGGGGGTTCATTTGTTGTCTTCCTCACTCTCCCTGGCAGCCATTACCGCCGCACACGTTCTGCTCGCGCAGTCAAACCAAGGAGGTTTTGTCAAACAGTGGACGGGAGCGCGTGCAGCTGGCGTGCCGTACAGCGGTGTCCAGAACGAGACAATTTCCGATTGAAGATTTCACAATAAAATCCCATTAAACAGAGACGACGAAAAAAAAGAAAACAAAAAAGAAAAAGTTTCACACTGTTTGACTTTTTCTGGGACCGACCGTGTAACATTTTACAATGTTTTTTTTTTTTTTTTTTTTTTTTTTTTAACTTTTTACATGATTTTGATGATCATTAAATATTTCTGTTTCACTGTTAAACTATAACAGGAAATCAAACTTTTTAATCAGTACCATATCGATGTATTATGTTTATTACTTTTTCGTTATTTTATATTTAAAAAAATAGGAGTGAAAAAGTGAACCATTTAAAAAAATATGAATTAAGATCAAAACAACAGATGTAGAAAAATATGGTAAAGTGACTATAATAATAAAAATCATCATCATCATTATGACAATAACTATTCTTTTTATTGTTGTTGTTACTTGATAAGTGATTATTATTTTGTCCATGTTGGGGGGTAAGTTCTTGTCTAGTAAATGTTATTGATTTTGTGCTTATTTTGTTCATTTTTTCATAATTTTATACAGTCAGCAAAAGAGACGAGCAGATCTAAAAATTAACAACATTAATTTAGGCTACACTAATGTCACTTAGTCTAACTAACAATACTTAATGTATTATTCATATTATTTATACCTTATTTTGTTCACACGGATTTATTTATTTGAAAGCAATGCACTTTCTAATTGGACAAATTCCCAGTTAGTTATATAAATTACGAATTACTGGCATTATATAGTGAAAGTAACTTATAAAACTTCCGGTCGTACTCCCTCTAACTTGATGGATTTCCTTAATCAACAGCCAGGCAGTGAAATGCAGACCCTCGCGTCCTCCCACTCACACTGAACTGTCACTTAACAGTGGGTGGATAAATAACACACAGACCTTCGTGCCATCTGCACTGTGATTCTTTATTATTAACTTACTTTGTTAAGACAATGGATGAGGCCAGATGTGTGGATCTCAGGGGAGATGCAGGGAATTCGCCTCTCAATATTTAGAACACGTGCATTTAACCCTTTCAGTACAAACCACAAAAAACACCCTAAAATAGATCACGTGTCAGATACCTTGTATACAAGAGCAGATGTATTGTTACTTTGAGCTGATATAGATACTATTATGATCCTAGTTATGAATAGGTGCCACATGCACAGTTGAAAAGATGGACACAAACAAACCACACAATGAGGACAGAGGAGGAGTGTGTGGATTACAGAGCAAAACTTGATCTGTGGAGAAAATAAAATATTACATGAAAACAGCGAACTCCTGCTGTTTTATATTCTGTTTGTGTATTAGATGAACACCTCAAGACTTGAGTTTTGTGTTTTCCCCTGTGTTAACTGTCAGTAGTGAATGAATTTATATGAAGGCTAGAACTTTTGGCATCGTTTACTTTTTATCGTTATTCATGACTTTCAGGTCAATTTCTCACTGGTAACTTTTACATTTAAATTGGATTTCTGAAATGTTCTGCTGCTTTTCACATTTGTCATGTTCTGACCCTGAAGAATGGTTCAAAATGGCAATTAACCATTAAGTAATTAACACTTAATCCCTGAGAGAAATAATGATTTTATGTTTATTACTGATATTTCATCATGCAGACATTTGTAGTCATTATCTCCCTGCCCTATAGTTACAGTATTGTTTAAAAAATAGAACGATGACACAGATTTCTACACCAAATCTTTAATTTAACTTTGTTTTATAACACAAAACATCTTACTTGCAGCTTGAGAACACAACCAGCAATAGAAATGATCCATATGGAATGACACACATAATAATTGATGCGATTTCTCCAACCCCTGAGCTCTGTGTAACACAGAAAAGAAACACAAATATCCTACTGTATGTTGAAATACACTAGTGTTTGATCCAAACACGTCTTGCCTGCAGAATTCTAAATGTTTATGGTAGTGGAGTGACCTCAGACAAAAAAAACAATGGGTGTGTCTGCGCTGGTTTAGTACAGATATCAGTATTCGTTGAAGGATGTAAGCAAACACTTTTGTGTCCCTTTATCTCTAAGAAACAAAACATGTCTTTGGTCTTAGATATGACATTTATAGCAACATAAAGATACAAGAAAAATAAGTTCTGTGAGGTAGTACACAGCAAAAAAGTAATAAATATTCAACAAGGCAACATATTCAACACAAAATATACAAAAACTTACAATCATGGCTTTTGGATACACTGTCCAAAATCCCCAAAAATCCTGAGGTAGACTTGTATAGATTTTTTGCACAAGACAATTTCTGTCTTGGCGAAACATAAGATGCTACAAACTACAAAAAACAATACTAAACACCAGGACTCGGGGAAGATTAGACACCATGGTACTGCAGCAAAGTGAGCATCATGATGAACTGAAGCACATAATAGAGGTGTAATGATCCTTCATGATGATCAATACCGATGCTTTTAAACTCTTGTGCATTGCAATTTACAATCTCCCCCATATGTCCACTTTGATATAAAAACTATTCTATTATTCTACTCACTATCATGCAGAAATACAAATAATATTATATTAATACTATGAAAACACTTATATGTACAGTAAAAACATTGAAAACATTATGATTAAAAAAAAAATGTTGCACTGTTTGCTTTGACTTTCAGAAACTGTCAGTGTGGATATGTGCAATATCATTATTAAACCCATTAAACATAAATACGACAGTGCAAATAATGAAAAACAAAATATATCCATTTGGATGAACACTTCTTTGGTCTTATTTTATGGTTAAAGTAACATGGCTTGATTGATGAACCAGCATGTTATCCTGACTTTTTTCCCTACATTTCCCAGAATACTACAGTAACTGTTCATCCACAGAAACAAATACTCAATTTAGCCTAGTAACAAAAGTGTATTTAGATCATAAAACCTCCTCAGACACTCAAAAACTTTTTTCTTAGTCTGGACCAAGCCACTGTAATAACTGTTTACATCTGTTTCCACTCAGATTATATTTGTCCATTTCTCTCTTATATCCTGTTCATAGTTAATTACCAAAAGGATAATGTCATACTGACAAGTTCATGTTATATAAATATATGGAAACTGATAATTGCTGTTATTTTATCATTTCCCTATTGATCAATGACTGAGAAGTGATATTAATGACATTTGCAGGGACATAAATAAGTGTATATTTCCCATAAGCTTTCACTACCCATGTGGGTTATCAAATACTTCCCCTTCCATTTAAAAGACAACAATGGAAATCTGAGTTCTCTAAAAGATGACCTGAAGCTGCAGTAATTTTATCTTTTCTTGTGGCTTTTCACAGCTTCAAGTACAATGCGAGTATTTTGTATGTGGAAAAAAAAAATCCAATATATTTGTATAAAATATTCCACTTTGATTAATACCGTTTTGCAGACAAATGCCTGACATACAATCAACACCGGTCTTGCATATACATTTAAGCAATGAAATGCCATCTTGAATATTTTGAGACCAAAACTATTTCCTCACTAAAGGAAAAATATAAATATTTTTCACATGTATAGGTACATGTTTGTAGTGAGTGATTTTGTTTTCAGTGGAATGTGGTATTTGAAAGCAGCTCTTATTGACCTCACTGGAAAGTGGAGGCATGGCACTTTTCACAACATTCACTTTTCACATCTGAAAATGTGTTCCCATTAAGGTGGAAAAACACTTTCAGTAAAGTCTTTGGCAGGTCAGGACATATAATATTTTTTACATTCAGATCATTAGCTCATTATGCTGTTTTTTTTTGTTTTTTTTTATTTTATTTTTCTCAAGTTTAGTGACAAAACTAAACTAAATACCCCCTCCCCCCATTCTTATCTTCTTCATTGACTTGCGGTTCAACACACTGTAATGATGATACTGGTTGAAGCAGCATTAAAAACCCACTGGGTCACCCACAGCTCAGACACAAGGCTTCACTGAAATGGATCTAAAATATCACCAGTGATATTTTTAGATCAACACAGTTACCGTTTAGTTTTTTTATTTAAAAAATGGTCTGAGTTGAGCATTTGTGTAGGCTAAAATGTAGAAGATATATTTTTATCAGGACAATTATTAGATCTAATTTTAATTTGAATAACTAACCGTAGCTAACACTCGCTAAATGTGTAACCTTGAGAGTAAGATCAGTGTTAGTGCCACTTACATATGATAGTAATTAGGGATGCATCTTAAGGCTAACACCATAGACTGTGTAAAAGATTGACAGTGACGGCCCCTAAAAGTGGAGGCAAAACTTGTCAACCTCCTACACTGGAAAAAAAAAATTTGGTCCATTACCTGTTTTTTTGGTTGAATCAAAAAATCAAACAAAACCTTGAATTAACACAAAAAAATGCCAATAAAATAAGTGAAAATTATCTTAAAAATAAGATAAAATAAGATTCCCAAGATGTATTGTCTAAAATTAAGTTCTTATATCTCACTGAAAAGTTACTCTTTCGGTGATTGTGTCTCATTTTAAGTGTGATGAGATATTTTGACAAGAAATAACAATAATTAAAAAAAAAAAAAAAACACTTGGTAAGATTTAGATTTTTGCAGTGACACTGGTGGTTGGCTGCAGTATGGACCATAAACCCTGGACTTTCCATGTTCTTCAATGGGACTTTAGCTAAACTCCAAGACAATGTGTGAAACTAACTAACATTAAAAATTACAATATGTCACATTCATTTGGTGCTTCCATGTTTTGTGCTAATGTTAGCTGATGCAACTCTTAACATAACTGTAGCTAGTGTTGCATACTACTGCTTTGTCTGGACCAAGATCAAATAAATATATTAAGAGGTGGAGACCAACACAAACATTAAGTGGTAATGGCTCAATTACACTTTTTTTTTGCATTTCCATTAAGTAACAGTACCTGGAATCTTTTATCCAAGACAATTTTTTTAGTATCTGCTAAACTGAGGTTTCAAAATGGATGACAAGATACCAAAATGTGACACTGCAGACTACTGATTGGTCACAGAGCTGTTACTACATCATTGCGTCATCAATGCGCTGCCATTTTTAACAAACCAGATTCAGAAGTTGACAGTTACTATATTTGTTGATTAAATACATCCAAAATAACAGCCTGCAAAATGACACTGTGGTTGGTTGAAGGAGGTTCCAACATTTCTGTCCTTTGTGTCCAAAGAAAAGATTCAGTATGAGCTTGATGGGGCAACACACAACAAGCAACTTTCAGAGCAGGTGATGGAACGCATTTATGAAAGGACCTTGATGCAATGCTGGGAAATTATGAAGAAATTAAAAAGTATCACCATGACGACCAGGTACTCTAAAGTTGGTACCAACTTCTAATGGAAATGGCCTTGAGCAGGGTTGTCAAACATGTGGCCCAGGGGCTAAATGCAGCCCGCCAAAAGTTCCAATGTGGCCCGTTGGATGGATTTGCAAAACATAAAAATTCTACAAAGTTGTGGAACGCATTTTAGTTCAGGTTCCACAAACAGAGCCATATGATCTATAGTCAAATAATAACAGAATAACCTACAAAAAATAATGACCCCATATTGTCTTCCCAGTTTGATGTGAAAGTTTTCACATTATGCCAATAATTATTAATTGTTTGTCTTTATTTTAGTGAAAAAAACCCATTAAATGATGAAAATATTTACCTTTACAAACTATCCTGTAACTATTAAATCTGAACAACGTAAAGAAATATGAATGACCTGAAATGTCTGGAGAAAATTGAGCACAATTTGAACTATTTTCATCTTCTTTTGGTTTTGTAGTTCTGACCCATTATGTTCATGTAGAAATGCTAATGTGAGGTATAATATTGTTAAAATTGCACTTATTTTCTAGAGAAATTTCAGGTTATTCACATCTTTTTTGTTTGGATAATTGATAAAAGTAAGTATTTCCATTATTTAATTGACTTGTTTTGCACTAAAACAAAGATAAAGATGTGGAGTTGTTATCATTTATAGATTATTATGCTATTATTTTAGTGGTCTGACCCACTGGAGATCAAATCTCACTGAGTGTGGCCCCTGAAAGAAAATGAGCTTGAGACCCCTGGCCTGGAATAATAGTACCTGGTACCTAAGTCAAGTGGAGCCAGTACCACATAGTGACACAGAAATCCTGTTGTAGTCCATTGGACTACATTACTGACAACTATGCTTCACCAAAAGACCCGTTTCTTCAGGGGCTAACAGTACCATACAAATTAGCTAGCTTGCGCACCTAGCCTTGTGGCAAATAACTAGCAAGTTAGCAAGTGTAAATGAAATACACATGCAGTATATATTTAAGTGGCTAATATGTGAAGTTGATATTCATTAAATCACTTTGAATGAGGCTGGATTTTTAAAGTTTTCATACTAAGACAGATTGTTTATGTTAGCTAGCGTCACTTACTCCACATTCCTTTTTTTTCCCAGAAAGTGGTCTTGAGATGGGCAAAAATGAATCAACGTAAGCGTAAACATAATATGTCCTTGGCATCCTCAAAAGGAGGCCAGAAGTTGTTTTGTCTGAATGAGTCCCACTGAAGAAAGGACTCTGTTCCCTGAATAAATAACTATTATGAAATCATTCGGTTTCTAGTGTGTAAAGTGTCTACTGCAGCCAACATAGTTCAGTGGACTGTTTGTGTTGCCGTAGTCAACATATAATACCCATCAAAGGAAAATGCTCCCTGATGGAATCCTTTAAATAAACAAAATAATGTCATTATGGTTGAATATCTACAGTTTACATAACTCACTGAAACCAGTCGTTGCGCTTTGATGAACCCAAGACCACTTTTCACATCCTGTTTGCCTAAAATGTTTGAGAAAGCTGAATTTTGTGAAGGGTCTCAGTTAAAGTAGGCACACATTAAATCAGATCAGTCCAAATAAGGACATGATGTGTGACTGCAACACACTCACTGGGTTACAGTACATGTCGTTTTGTTCCTGATTGTTGCTAATGCTAAGACACGTACCTAAGGCAGAAAAATAACCCAGAAAAAATAAATAAATCAAGCTTTCAAAGTGGATACGTCTGTGATCACTCGACTGAATACATCAGTTTGAGAGTGTAAAATGTCTCTTTTTGGCAATAAATACATCCTGAGGTAGTTCTGTCCCATAATCCAGTGAAAGACATGACAATTTCCCTGAATCCTTCACTCAGACTTTTGAGACAGTGTGCCGTGGCTTTGCTCGTCTTCGTCGTCCCTCGCTGACGTGGCTGTTGTTCCCTGAGAGGCTGCAGCCAAACGCTGCTGCTGCTGCTGTGCTTTAGCAGGACAGTTGGCCACCATGTGGGACATACTCTGACAGAAATGGCACTTTTTAGGCTGAGGGGGGAGCTGGCATTCTTTAGCATGATGACCTGGCGCTCCACAGTTATAACACCTGCAACAAAAAAAGACACAAAGATGATCTCAGAGGTGCAAGTTTATTCATGTTGAAGCCAGGGATAAATGCAGAACATGACATTTACCTTCAGATTAACAACTTTAATTTCTGTCTTATAAACTCAGCCTTCCTTTATTGGCAAATCTAATTGCATTCTGTAAAATAAATTGGGGTGTCATCTTAACACATTAATAAAGATTGATTAATTACAGTCATAATTAGTGCATTAGTTCCGAGCTTTCCGCCGCTCTGCTTCCCAACTCTGGAACTATCTCCCTCCGGACCTTTGAAATTGTGACTCAAATCTCACCATTTCTAAATAACATACTCTCCATAATGAAACTTTTCCCCCGGTCTTTCTATTTATTTCATTCAATTTTTTTGATCTGCTACAACCATTTGTTTTTATGCCTGTTTATATACTGTTTTAATTGTTTGTTAAGCACCTTGATATTTTTGAAAGGAGCTGATAAATAAAATTCATTTAAAAAAATAGCATTAATCTCATTTTTATTCTCTAACTTAACTGATTCTATATGCTAGTTACCTTTTTTATGTGCTAACTTAAAGCACTGTGATTAATGGGTCTGTTTTATTTATTATAAATTATATGAAGAACAGGAAAAGCAACAAGTTCAGTGTTCAGGACTTGTATTCATATTAAAAGTGTTCATACTGTTTTATAATGTGTTAACTTACAGCACTTTATATGGACCTGATGTTTTATTTTTATTTTCTAATTATTGACAAAAGTGCATGTCAATATTTCCCCTGGTGGTGGAAACTAAAGGTTACAGGCAGCACTTGGGACTAGTCTGACGTAAATGGAAACAATTACATCTGCTCAAGTCTAGTTAAAACAGTAAGTGTATTTATAAAGCCATTTTTTTTGGTTATATATATATATATATATATATATATATATATATATATATATATATATATATATATATATATATATATATATATATATGAATGTTTTGATTTGCCACAATAATGTAATGAATTGAAATGAAAATACCTAAAGTTGTAGACTTTTCTCAGCAATTTTAATGTGAGACTAAAAAAAGAGGGTAATTAGATCAATTATTAACAGATCATAATGAATTAATCTCTCAACATCAAAACTGCTCAGGTATACCAACCTGACTGGCTTACAATCAAGTTTATATAAAATAATAGGACAAATTAAGGCAGTTGTTATAAACTGGCTGGTTTTATCAACATTAGATTATAATTATTTTAAGTATCGTCTTATAAAAATGTCTGAAAGACTATTCCCTGACTGTAAACAGTTGTTGACATTGTTTTTTTCTCCTTTCTCTCTTTTTTGTTTTGTCCTTATCCCTTTCTTTCTTCTTTGTTTTCTTTTTTATTCCCCACCACCCCTTTTCTCTTGAAAAATGATAAAATATAAATGAAAAAAAAAAAGAATAGAATTATTTTTTGCTTTCAGGGAACAAAAACCCCTCTACATCAGCCTTTCCAAATATGTAGACAGTAAATATGTCCTCGACACTAATTGTAACAGCAAGAATATATAAGCATATGCATGTCTGTTCTAACTCATATATTTTAAAACATTAGAAGTGTTAATTCATCTTAATGGAGCTATGTAATCAAATGGTCACGTGTCCAAAGTGTACCCCACCTTTGCCGGGGTAGGCTCCAACAAGCCCCAGTGAGGATAATGAATAAATAAATAATCTTATCTTACTTAGTATTAGTGTCAGGATTATCAACAAAACATGACATGAGGCTAGAGCGAAACATGTTGATTTTTACAGAAAAATATAAATATAAAATGGAGGAAGTGCTAAATTCCAATATAATTAGACATGTCTTGTTACATTTAAAATTAGACTTTCAAAATCTAATAAAATAAACAATAAAAAACATTGTTATCTTATGTAGTTTGCATGTTACTAGTTATTTTTTGATATTAGGGTTTGGATTTGACTTGGGAGGAGAGCATCTGCACTAAAGTGACATTATTAAACATTACCACTAGAGGGCAGTATAGTCCAGACTGTGGAATATGATGATCAATTGTAGATATAGTGGAAAAGAAGTCATTGCCTCTAATGGACCATAAGGGATACGCTCTGTTAAGACCAGTAGTACTTGAATATAAATGTACTAAGCTCTATATAGAGTGTAATCAAACTAATTTAATACAGTTTTCTTCAGTTTAGACTAAAAATAATTAGTTAATCTGAGTCTATTTTCTTTAAAAGATCGAAAGCAGAGGCACCAAATGTCAGAGCAGAAGTCCAGATAGTTATATTTAAAAAAAAAAAAACGGATCAGTGATTCTCTTATTACCACAGTAGAAGTTCAAGTAAGAAGCTCTGATATTTAGGGGACTATAGTATTATTATATATTGTGTGGATGTTGTATATTCTAGGTCAGTGTTTCCCAAACTATATATATATATATATATATATATATATATATATATATATATATATATATATATATATATATATATATATATATATATATATATATATATATATATATATATATATATAATTGTTTTATTGTGTTTATTGTGCATATAACTGTACATATTTATAGTTTTTACGGGTTTTTATTATTATACAGTATTGTACTGCTGTTGGAACACAAATTTCACATAGGAACCTTCGCGAGGGATTAATAAAGTTTTATCAATCTATCTATTATAGAAAAAATATTCATTAACATCACTCTTATAAATGCATAGATTTTCAATGTCTCAAAAGATTTTAGTGCCTATTTTCTATATACACAGGGAAAATAAATACTCAAGGATATTTCAAAACTCTCCCCATTTCTGCTTAAAACAAAGTACATTTTTGCACAGAGTGAATACTAAAGCAATATCTCCCAAAAGGCCACTATTTACATTGATATATTAATATACTAATATAATAAATAAATGTTTTATACTTCTTCAGTGACATTTAGCAGTGGTTGCTAGGTAGCTCACAGGCGCAGCATACCTCAAGACTGAGATGACTATTTACATTTGTCTGGATGTCACCATTAGCCTAATTGTGTAGTTACTTAACAAGGATTCAGTTACGTTCTCACTCAGTTGGCCGAGCACAGGGCTGTTAAACTCTGGAAAGTGAACACCAGAAGTAAGGACATTGCTGCAGAATCTTATGTCATAGTTGAGGCAATAGTTGATCAGATTTCTGTTGTCATGATTTACTCTAACTCTAGGATGCATCAGAAAGATTTTATGAGCAAAACCAAGCAATACAATAAATCATAATATAGGCTCAAAATACTAAAATAAAAACACAATATAACATAGTAAAGAAATAACTAAATAGAAGAAAGAAAGAAAGAAAGAAAGAAAGAAAGAAAGAAAGAAAGAAAAGAAAGAAAGAAAGAAAGAAAGAAAGAAAGAAAGAAAGAAAGAAAGAAAAGAAAGAAAGAAAGAAAGAAGAAAGAAAGAAAGAAAGAAAGAAAGAAAGAGAAAGAAAGAAAGAAAGAAAGAAAGAAAGAAAGAAAGAAAGAAAGAAAGAAAGAAAGAAGAAAGAAAGAAAGAAAGAAAGAAAGAAAGAAAGAAAGAAAGAAAGAAAGAAAGAAAGAAAGAAAGAAAGAAAGAAAGAAAGAAAGAAAGAAGAAAGAAAGAAAGAAAGAAAGAAGAGAAAGAAAGAAAGAAAGAAAGAAAGAAAAATCAACATCTATGTCATCTATGACTTACTATCCTGCATGTTTTAGATGTATCCTCCTTCCAACACACCTGATTCAAATGACAAACCTCTCATCAAACTCTGCTGAAACCTGATAATGACTGTCAGATGTGTTGAACGAAGGATACATCTAAAACATGCAGGATAGTAGCTCTGGAGGAGCAGGATTGGACACCCCTGCCCTATAGTATGTGGTATAAAAAGCCAAGAACAAGAGGTTGGTATTAAGAAGGGCTTTAAAAATCATATAGTGAGGATGCTCCAAAACTCTGGAACAAACACAGCGGCAGTTTGTTCTAAAGCTTTGGAGCCACAACAGAGAATGATGGGCCTCTTCTGTGCTTTTTTTTTTTTTTTTTTTTTTTGCGCATTCATTTGGGTCAAAAATAAAATAAAATGGAACAACTGGTAACAGAAGCAGATATACAATAGATAAAAACAGACAGAAAAGACTTTGGGCTGAAGCTTTTTGTGCCCACCTTATTGAAATTTTACATATACAATGAAAACAAC
The DNA here is from genome assembly GCA_020466265.1 of Siphamia tubifer. Classification (NCBI taxonomy): domain Eukaryota; kingdom Metazoa; phylum Chordata; class Actinopteri; order Kurtiformes; family Apogonidae; genus Siphamia; species Siphamia tubifer. The sequence goes on from CM035793.1 coordinate 34,787,031, forward strand.
AAAGACTTAAAGAAAAAGATATTTTTAAAGCTGATACATGACGTGCTTCAGCCTGGTTTTGGGAACTTCCAGGAGCAGCTGGTCAGCTGACCTGAGGGTTCAGAAACTCAAAGTTTTTAAAATGAAATGAAGTGAAGATAAAAGCAGTGAAATGTGCTCAAATGTCCTTGTACTAGTTAAAAGACGTGTTTGTACCAATTAGAGGAGTGCAATAGAGGACCCACTAACCCACAAATAATAATCTGTTATAAGTGCTGTCTTTGGAGAAACACTTATTTTTGCCAACTGCTTTACCTGGAAGAATTAAATGTAAAGACCAAAAATACAGTTAATGAAAAGGACTGTTCATACAGGTTTATTCCTTACAGGTTGATTATAAACACTAGTTAATATATTTGTGTTTTAACAGCTATGACAAGACTGAAATGTGATAAATGTGTTCACATAAAAGACACTTTTAACTACAATTTACAGGATTCCTTTCTCCAGGTAATATCTCTGCATATTATAATGTTACATTTCTTTTGCTGTTCAATGAGCACACGTCGCCTCAGTGTCAGTTTTGTCATGTAGTGACAATAATCCACATTCACCTGCACAACTGACAATCAGCAGTGAAGTGAAATCCTATTTGGGTATTCATGAGGTGGGGGTGCTGTGTGACACAAAGGGTGACTGACCGTTTAAACAGGCATGTAAAAACTATTGATTTTTTGGCATATGGGCAATCTGATTTTCTATTGGTTTTTAGCCTCACCTTTCAGATTAGAAAACTGATAAAAAAAAATTTAAAAAAATGAACCTTTGTCTTGTGTCATGGTCATTTTCAGTGTAAAAATGCATATAAACAAATGGATATCTCACACTGTTTATAATGCAACAGCTTGTTCTCTGCGGTAAATATGTTTCATAGGCTGATGTTTTCAGTGAGATGAAATAATTATTATGGTCTAAATATATGATGTAAGCATCACTATTCTTTTTATTATATATTGTTAAGAGATTTTAACCATTTGTTTTTCTTTACAGCAAAAATGTGCAAGTCAATTATTGACTAAAATCTAAAAAATATTTACATTTATCTCCTAATAGTACATTGTGTTGTAAGTGTGGTGAATTATACATATACTGTACATATATTTATGTATTTATTTATTTTCATGGACATATAGGTTAGCTCTAAAAAAATATAATGCAACCAGATTTCTCTTTGTTAGTTGAATTATTCCCAGAACAGTGTAGTCAATATTTCACATCCACATTGGAATAACCTCAGGGGCTGAAAACTGAAGATAACACTGACAGTGAATATGTACATGTGCATATTTATGGTGCTAAGATATGATAGAAATGGGGAAAAAATGGTTTTGGTTATATACCTGAAGTAAGATCTATAGTTTATATACTATGTGTAACATTTAGGGGAATTTAAAAAAACAAATCTAATTACATAAATGGAATATGATCTTCATAATTATGTTTTCATTAGTGTGGAATCATATAAAATTAAAAAAGTGTTGTGGTTCCATTACCTTAGGAGGCAACAGTTGTAGCTGCAGAAAGAAGAGGCCGTCTTCCTGCTATGTTTCTACAGTAGCTTAGAACCAACTTTACTACATTTTATGATCATCTACACCTCTGGACCAACAATAAATACTTGATCTAACACGTGCCTTTTAGAGTCATTGTAAGGAATGGATATTAGGTTTTATACGTTTATGTTGAGTCTTTTCATTTGGAAAAGGAGGAGAAATCTGCAGAAGGCTGGAGTGCATTTGTCAGCTCCTGCAGATTTAAAAGACTGATTTTTTTTTTTAAAAAAGGAAATTATACATTTAAAAAGATGTCTCTGTGCTCTACATAAACTGTAAATGCTCTGCTTGGATTTAAATTTGGCATTAATTCAACTCCACAGGTCCATCTTCAACCATATTTCTGATTAAACATAAAGAAAATTAATAATTATGAGGGCTGGGCCTTTAATTGTGCATGAGCCACTTTAGGCTCCGCCCCCTCCTCCAAGTTGTTGGCTGTGCTGCTCTGTCCTGTTCAACCAATAACTGAACATTTTATGTAAGCGGCTTGAAGTTTGCACATATTTTCATTTTTTATTACAACTGCTGCTGCTTATAAACAATTATGTCATACTGAGAAATGTTCGTTGGAAGTGTGGACTTTATATGTGCAAATGTTGGAACATAATGTATTTGTGTATAGGAATTATTTCGCTTGTGTGTTTTAGCATATGAGGATGAGTTTATGATTTTTATATGTGACATTTTGCTTAATTCATCCATGAGAGAATGGGTTGTTGTTACTTGATCCATGGTAATGTATGTTTGTTTTCTTTAAGATAAGATACAATATACTTTATTGATTCCCCAAGAGTGAAATTCAAATGTGTACACCAGCCAAAGACAATATGCATTAACACAAAAGAAAATATATATGTTTGTTAAGTGACTAAAGTGATAAAAAAAAAAAAAAATTGCTAGATGCTTTAAATAAATCCATAACATAAATGAGAAATCCATTTTGTTTATTTTGTTCATGTCAGTGCTTTTATTTTATATTTTCATTTTGAGCAGGAAAAACAAGCACTTTTGTGTACAGGAGAAAAAACACCAATAAAGACAATAAAGGTGCTATAGTAATTGCCATGTACACTAATAATAACCAAGTATGTTCAACATGCACTGCTCAAACCTCTCCTATTATGAAACATAACACATACTTTTGCTGAATTAATGATAAACAACGTCTTTATAATGTAAATAGCTATAGTGTAGAAACTGAGGATCATAGTGTTTAGTGTATGAGTGGTTTGGGGGTGGTACACACACACACCTGTTAGTGCATAAAGGTGAGCTTTCAGCAGGGAGGGGGGGGGGGTCCGGAGGAGAGAGTCAGGGTTGACAAATATTGTGGCTTCCAAAATTTCCCTATAGCCACTGAAGAGTAAGAGGTTGGTTTGTTTTCCTTTATATTTGTGACTAAAGTTCTTTGGTAACACACAAAGGCTGAGCTCCATGATGCTTCTGGTCCATTTATTCTGTATAAGACATGAGCAGTCACAGCAGTTACAGGGTGGATATATGGCAGAATGGAAAACCAACAGATTTGACTGAAATAAAAGAGTGATAACGAAGTGAAATAAAGAGAAAGCCTAACTAACCCTGGCTCTCTCCTCCATAAAGCTCATCTTTATGTACTAACATGCACATACCTACTTTCGTGGGTACCACCCTCAAACCACTCATACACTAAACACTGTGACCCTCAGTTTCTACATATAGCTTGAGCTTATTGTACACGTTTTGGATGCATTAAAAACTAAAAACTATCAGTTGCTTCCTGCTAATTCCCATTAGCAGGATTATTGTAAATTAATTATCGTAATTAATTTATTGTAAATTAATTACAATAATAATTACAAGATTATTATTGTAATTAATTTAGAAGGAGAAGGGGTGGGAGTTCATAAGCTAAGCTTCTTCTCACTCCTTTTCGAATATGTATTATGTGTCGTATTTTAAGTGTGTTTATTTTTGTAAATTTCTTTCGGCTGTATTTTTTATTTTACTTTTTTTTGGTTTTGACATTCATATTGGAAATAAATCCATTAAAAAAAAAGTCATAGATGCACACAGGGGGAGCCAATGATGCATCAGACTATGACATCCGTCATTAAAATACTTCAATGACAGCACTGTTGACCATTAAGTTGGAATATTTTCCACTTTCTGACACATTCCTACTTTTATTCCAGTTTACACACATCAGTAATCTCCTTTCACCAGGTGTAATGACCACATACTAAGTCCCAGCTACGCTTTATCCATCTACAGGGTGTCCCATAAGTCTCCATACATAGGAGACATAATACATTATACATTCCATTCATATGTATATAGTTCTAACATATATTTCTTTATATTTCAGACAACCCAAAGAATGCATTTGAATAAAGAGCCGGTTCAATGTTATATAAATAAAAATAGTTTATGTCAAGAAAGGTTTAGTTTTCATATGTATGTAGACTTATGGGACACCCTGTAGAATAAATCACATTGTCACCATCATTTCATTTAGAAAGAAAAAAAAGTATTACAACTTTATGATCAACAGTGTGTTTCTTTCAACATGATAAAAAAAAATCTCTACATACTGTAAATAAATCATTTCCTCCACTTCTACCTCAGTCAGTGATAAAACCCATTTATGTCCTGGACCATCTCACATCTAACCTCTACTTCCTTCCTCCTCCTCCTCTTGCCCCCTCAGGGTCAGTATTGATCAGCCCAGAGTGGGAGAGGTAGCTCCTTTGTTTCAGCACTATGCTGACCTCCGACCCCTGACCCCCCCCACTCCCTACGCTGCCCCTCCTCCCACCCTGTCCTTCACCTCATTTACACACTGCACCCCATTGTTGCTATGGCGCTAGTGACCTCTGACCCCTCTCAGGCTCCTACATCTGTTATCAATTAAATGGAAAGGATGCTTTCCTCTGCTGAATATAACAAGACAGAAAGAGGGAGAACGTGTGGATGCAAAATAACCTAAATGGTATTTAGAGACAGGAAGTTATGGGGTTATTTTTATCATTACCTATGATTAATGAGGCAGGTTGGAGTCACATTAATAACACTTTTGGATATTAAAAATACCCACAAAACTTTTTATTCTCTGAAATCTAACAAAGGCCATGAAATATAGCAGGTATTTTAGGTCTGAATATGTGGACTTTATCATATTGTCACTGGGTTTTGGCCAAAACTTAAACATTAGCAAACTAACTTAAAAAGATGTATAAAACCTCCAAAAACCCCGCACATCTAATTAACAAATAAGTTGTTGTTTTTTTCCACCAACACTTATTAATGTTAGCCATTTATTAATGTTAACCCTAAAACTAACCCTAATCTATTTATATGGATGGTTTTATATATCAACAAAGAAATAATAATATTTAATATAATAATAATTATTAGACTCCTCCCTTGCTTTCTTCAATTTCTTGTTTATTTTAATGCCTGGTACAACTAAAGGCACATTTACTTGGACAAATATAACGATAATAACAACAGTGGCTTATAAGAGGTTAAGTTCAGAGCTGATGTATATCCATTTTCCATTTTTTCTTGATAAAAAAAACAAAAATTACTTCAGTTCTTATATGAGTTTCTATGTTATTGTACTGACAAGAATAGTCATTCCATGTTCCATGTTTTTGCGGACGTTTATCTGTTTATTTGTCTGTGTTCAAGATAACTCGAAAATTTTATGGACAGGAAGAACTGATTTCATTTTGGTGGTGATTCCGGGGGGGTGGGGGGGGGGGTGTCTACTTTGGCAGAGGTCTGCGCTCTGTCTGTTTTATTCACATGATACATACATGAGTTAGTACTTGACTGTATTAAAACAGTTTTTGATTCCTTTTGATGGTCTTTACTCTGCAAATTTATGATCTAATAAGAAAACAAAATTAAAATAGCATTTTGTTTGTTTTGTGTTTGATATTTGAGGACTATGGTAGGATTTGGATTAGGGATTAATCCATAAAGACCCAAACATTGAGTGGTGACCAAAACTATCTACTGATCTAAACTGTTAACTAACTGTTGTTTAATGAATCCGATCAATACACGTATATAATTGGCATAAAATGCAGTTTGTTAGCTTTTCATGGTCATCAGATATGACCCATTTAGACATTAAGAGGTGCAGTGTTTTTTAGTTACCATGGAAATGCTGTCATCTTCTACAACATTGAGTCACCAGTAAAATCCATTTGGTTGAATCAATGATAGTCAATGGACATGTGTTTTTTTTTTGTTACATTCACTTAATATCTTTGCTGAAAAAGTCACTTCCTTTGATATATTTTCATGACATGCCAAATGACAAATAAAGATTCAGATTTTCTTTAGTTTTCTCTGTTTCTGACATAACAACCTTAAACTTTAATCAGAGTTTTAATGAACATCTTCATGATGAGTGAATTAAATACAGGAAAATACCTGATATACATTTAAAAAAAAAAGCAAAATGCAGAGGATAATATAATAATAAATTGTGATAAATCACTTAAAGATTAGACAGGTAAAATTTTGGAACTGACATAAGTAACACTGGGTCTTTATGAGTTAACTTTTTATTTTTCCTTTTTATTTGACTCAAAAACATCAAACATGAACGAAAGAAGATAAGAAAGAGCAACAGACCCAGGTTAGACTCACTGTGACTTCTATCACTGCTTATACACATCGTGAAACTTACCTGTCAGCCTTGGAGCGTCGTTTCTGTGCACTTTTGGGTTTCCTTTCGCTTCCCAAACATGTTGCTCCATCGGGCCCCGTCACCCTGAGAGACTCCAGCCCTTTAGACGACTTCTTAAAAGTGAATTCGACAGCTTCTCCTTCTCTGAGGCTGCGGAAACCCTCCATGTGCAGTTTGCTCTGTAACAGCAAAATAATGTAGATGTTCATAACAACTCAGAGTGAATAATAATAATGGGCTAATAAGCTTGCAATAGCTTCCATGGGTCGCCCTTTTTTGCATTCTTTGCAAATAAATACTGTGATATGAACTCCAAGGTTATTATATCAAAACAAAAAAGTCACTTATTTTGAAAAATATCTAATTAACTGAAACATAAAAGAGGAGTATCCAACTCATGACAAACAACTTTCTCTTAAACTCATGTAAAAGTTCGTACTGTTTTCCAGTTAAATTCTTTTTAACAGACAGGTGCAGTGTTTGTTTTACTTCCTTCACTAGTTTCAGCTGCTTCCTGTCACCTTCATCACAAGCATCACATGATGTTGTCGTAAGCCGTCTTATACAAGCAGTTAAACACTGCACCTGTCTGTTAAAAACAATCGGACTTTATAGTTATCTTTGGAAGACAGTGTGAACTTTTACAAGACTTTAGGAGTCTCCACCCACTGTTATTTGTCAAACTCTTATTGGTTTTACTGGTGAATTAAGAAGATGCTGGTGTTTCCACGTTCACTACAGAGCCTCTGAATGTCCAAAAGGATCATATCTGGATCAAAAAGGACCAAGCACTGAACCTGGGGGGACAAAGCCTTTTCTGTCCCCGCCCCAAACCTCTGGAACTCACTCCCCCCCAAACACTCTTCTGACCTCAACACTTTTAAATCCCTTTTAATGTTTGATTACTACCTCCTCTAATATACTCAATGCAATAGTTTTGTAACATTTCTAATTATACTATTTTATCTATTATTTTATTTATTTAAATTTTAGTCACCATTCAATGCACTTTATCTCATTTCATTTCATTGTTTTTACTTATAAGGTGTAATTTATTTATGTCATACTGTGTAGTTTATTTATGTCATAATGTTTACTCTGCTTATAGTTAGCTACCTGACTCCGGGACACGCACGAAAAATTCCAATGTACCTGTGATGAAACGTACAAAGGGCAATAAAGTCTATTCTATTCTATTCTTTATTCTGTTTGTTTTAATGATCGGTTTTCTATTGTTTTATTGTTTCTTTTCCTATTGTAGTCGGACTCTTATTGTTCTATTTTTTACTTCATGTACAGCGTCTTTGAGTGCCATGACAAGCGCTATACAAATACATTTTATTATTATTATTATTATTATTATTATATCTACTGATGATGAAAGAAAAATTGCATTTTACATGGATTACTTACATGCATTGATAGGGTTATCGATTATTATACATTTTGTATTAGTAAATGACTTTAGATCTTTGAAGGTTAAAGTTTTAAATGTATATCACACAAGCATCAGTAAATAATAAAACCACCATAAAGACTTTGTCCAGGAATCCTCACTTCCCTCATAGTTCTGATGACAGATCTGTTCAAATATCTCTCCTCTTTGACAGGATTTCCTCCTGCTGCTGAATCACACATGCATGTGTTTCCAACAAAACCACCAAAGCATTTCAACCCCCAACCCCCATCTGCCCTTTGCCCTCTGAGCACCTCGAGCAGCACGCAATCCCAAATGAGTCCATCTGGTCAAGCCTCAAACTGACCACTGCAAAGAGGACACTGACCAGAGGTTTGTTTCAGCCAATAAAACCAGAGAGAGAGAAAACAATAACAGACATTTACAACTTAATGTTCATTTACTAATAAACACTTCCTGAAATGTTTCATAATGATTTATTTAATGTTTTATTTATTTTTGCTATAATTTAACTTCTAGCATTTGTGTGAATGCCAAGTGTCTTCTGTTAAATATGTATTTGCTATTTAAATCTATTTACATGTTCATGTTTATATCTAAGTTGAGGTTAGGGACAGAAAAAATGTACACACCCTATGATGCATTAATGTTATGCTGTTGAAAATCTATTAAGACAATTATTTGAAAAATGTAATAAATAAATAATCTCCTGAAATGTCCACTTAAGATACAAATTCATGACTACTAAAAACTACATCATTCTGCATCTACAGTAAACACAGGTTTTAATCATTTATTTCATTTTTCATCTTTTTTGTTCATCACTTATTTTATACATTTTTCATAATTTTCAGAATCATTTTTCATAATGTTATTCTTTAAATGTATGTGTTTTTTTTGTGTCAATTTTCATTGTTTTCACATCTTTTTATTTGTCATTTGTTTTCAGGTTTTTACATGATTTTAATCATGTTTCTTTTCATCAACATTTTCTTATCATGTACAACCTGTATGTTATTTTTGTTACCCATTTCATTGTTGACTATTGACATAATTTTTGGTGCTTATTTTAACGACTATTACACTTTTTTGTAGCTTTTATATATTTTTGTACTTGTCTTCATTTACACTATTATTGTAAATTTATACCAGTTTTTAACTTTTTATTTCGTTTATATCCTTTTTTTTCAGTTTTACACTATTGTGATAACTTTTCACCATTTACATTGTTCTCCTCAATGGGAATTATTTATTCAAATAAAAACCACAAACTGAAAACCATGTAATTTTACATCGAAACCAAATTCAGCCTTAAGACATTACACAAAAGTCACCAAATACATATTCAGTCGATACACGCTGTTGTGATTAAAACACTGTAGTGTAAACCTAACAAATGCAACAATAACCCTTTTATTAATATAAAATATATTATATATATATATATATATATATATATATATATATATATATATATATATATATATATATATATATATATATATATATATAACTATTAAACAGAGCCTTTAAAAGCTGTGGTTATTTTGGTCCCATGTGCATTTTCTGCAGCTCGGTGGATAAAACATAGATGAGATAATTGCTGTTAGTGGCTGGTGAATTCCACCAGGACGACCTCGGACAAACAGGGGGATGGGACTCATTACAGGAAAGACCCAGATCACTTCAACCACCAGTAATATTTCAGACATGACTGCACTGAGTTTCCTACACTATCAGTCATCTTCAGCCATGACATATGATCTATGTCAGATTCTTGGAATACCACATTGCTTTTCCTTTCAAGGAAGATTTAAGGTGACTTTTCACTTTCTGTAAAACATATCACTGGATTTTATAGATGTGGTAGATAGTATAAATATCTGCCACAGATCATCATAAATTCAACAAAAGAGAATTTGTAAATATGGAGTTTTATGTTGCCAGATGTATGCTAATACATTGTTAGCGCTTTGCTGTAGACAGGTCAGGTACCCGTCACTGTTGTTCTAGGACAAGTGTTAATAATAGGGCTGTCAAATGATTACAATTTTTTATCAGAATAATCACAGGGTTGCTTTGGATTAATCTGAATTCATCATGATTAAATATTAATTTTTGATCTATAGTAATTGATTAAGCTAGGTGACATGTTAGCTAGCAGAATGCCTGACTACGCATTAATGTGGTCTTTTAAGATGGAAGTGATTTGGTGAAAACTGTCAAAACACTTCATGTTGGACAACTGCTCTATCTCTTGGGGGTGGGGGGTGGGGGGGGGGGGCATCGAATTGCCCACAAAATACACTAAGAAACACAAAAACATAGAGAGAGAAAAAATACAAAACATGGTAAAAATCCACAAAACAATAAACTAGCACAACAAGTGATGAAAAATCAAATACATATTGAAAAACTCCTCTAAAATACACCAGTTTTTTTTTTTTTAAATATCCAAAACAACTTCAACAGTTTCAACAAAACAACTGTTCCATTTAATTGTGTTAACATTTTAATTACTTAATCATAATGATGGATTCATCCACAATAATTTTTTACAACCCTTGTTAATAATAATAATAATAATAATAATAATAATAATAATAATAATAATAATAATAATAATAATAATAATAATACCTCACTCAATAGGTTGACTTCATTCAACGTCACATTGCTATATAGATTTTAAGATGGAGGGCAGAAAGTGATAACCTGACTCATGTCATCTGGCTGCATTTCGCGAAGCTCACGCTGCCATCCAAGTACCATGAGGTTGAGGTTTTTTTCAAAATAAAGGAGCCAATCAGTGTTGTCGGGCAGGACTACCCCATGACTGGGCAGCGTTGTGGCTGGTGTGATGTAAAGCTTCACAGCTTCAGTTCAACATGAGTAGTTGAAGCAGCGGGTCAGTCAAGATGACAGACAGATTCTTCATCTAATTACATGCAAAGATTGCATGTGCCAGTGTCTGCAGTGACCACTTCATCAGAGGTATGTTCGAAAGCTAACTCTTTTTGTGGATGTGCTATATATCATTAGGTTGTAGTTAGATGCTCATTTACACTGTTGTAATATGGTTTACCTAAACACATCAAGATGTGTTGCATGTTTGTTTATATTAGTAGCTACTGCTAGCGGTTAGCAGCAACTAATGTAAACAAACATGCAATACATGTTGACGTCGCAGCTTTACAAATAAAACACTCACCCTGTCGAAGACCAAACCATAATTATCGTTGAGCTTTTGGGAACGAGGTTGTGGACCCACCCACTGACATAAAAGTTCTAAGCCTCCAAACTTTTCTACGCTTTATTCTGCTGCTGGTGTAGTAGGATGTCTGCAGGAACAGGTAGTTAGTAATATGCACAGCTTCAACTGTGGATGTTAACTAACAAAACTCATTAATTTTCATAAGATACAAGTCACGTCCAATACATTTTTAACTAACTGTATTAATCTCTGTTTCGATTCGACACTTGATCTAAATCAGTACAATAATCAATGTCTTCAATAGTTTCCTCCATAGCAGCAGTCTCCATGGTTACTTCCTGCCCTCCAGCTGCAATCGCCACATCATCATAGTCACATGACTGAAACTAACCTATTCAAATTTCTCCGGTGCATGTAAGCATAGACTTCTGGGAAACTCCAGTTAAGTCCTTAATTGGAGTAAGGCGATAATTACAATTTCTAAGTTGATGTAAACATAATGAATGATGGAAGCGCGGCTGTCACTGTGCACCTACGACCCCTCCAACCACCACTGAACTTTCATTCACATCCAGACACCAGTGTGAGCAGCAGCACTGGAGGCAAGAAGGGTGAACACAACAGTGGACAAGTGGACACAACAGTATACGACTAGGACAGAGGGGGATTCGAACTGCCAACCCTTTAGTTCAACCCTTTCATTCACATAATTACATTGGGACAAGAGTTATTTTGGTGGAACATGTGCATCATGGAAAGCACATTAAATTGTCTATAAAAGTAAAGAAAGAAATGTGTCTGTCTTTTCTAGGGTGAAGTTAGAATGTAGAGGGGGTTGTTTTTTTAAGATAGTAAGGCAGACTTTGATAGCCCCCCCTCCCCCACTGATCACTACAATTATTTAATCATGTTTTCATCCTTGTTCCTATATAAGTATTTCCTCTGACATTCCTTGGTGGAGTAAGTTTGGGGAAGGATTTATGTCAAAATATTTGTGTACATAAAATAAAAATGTCTGCAAATGAGTCTATAGTCAGTGGTGTAACCCAGGATACACGGCATTATATGGAGTATTCTTACTTATGTTTCAGTCTGTATTGATAGACCTATTTCTAAATAGACCTGATGTATGTGGTGAACCAACCCTGCCATACTGAAAAATGAATACAGAAATATAACATTTACAATTAAAATTACAATTTATTTATTTATGCAAAATTACAGTATTTTTTCCGAATTCATATTTTTGCTTCTTTAATTTATTTAATTTAATTTTATTTTTTTTAATTATCTCTGCATGTATTTCTGCATTGTTTCCTATTTATACCCCAAACACTCTTTTGGAGCATTTTCATTTACTGTTTATATAATTCTTTGTCATTCTCAAATCATCTACACCACTTCATGTAATTTTATCTCTTTTTTTTTTTTTTTTTGCAGTTTTTATACATTTCTTTATTGTTGTTCATTTAAATATTGTATCGTTTTTCTTTCATTTGACTTTTTTGTTTTTGTTTTTCACCATTTCCATTATTTTTCACATGTATTTGTAACATATTAGACATTTGTTTAAATCGAACTTTGAAACTAAACAGTTTTATTGGTGGATAATACCAACGTTTACTGCTTTGATCAAACCTCAGTGAAGCCCAGACCCAGTAGGTACAAAGCTTTTCTTTCTTTCATCACATGATTTACAGCAGCAGAGAAACCTGAGAAGACGTCCAGGCCAAAAAGCCCAGTATGGGAGGTGGGACAGAGATTCAGGTCTGGGTGGGCTCCCTGACGCTTTAATGACTTTATAACAGGAAGCAGGGCTGGATGGGGAGAGGAATGAGCCTTGTTATCTCTGCTTTAAACTCTAACCTCTAATAAATAGAAATGTTTGAAGCCCAAAACCCCTCAATACCTTTTAACATCCACAGCAAATATCTGTCTGTTCAGAAAAACGAGCGGAGGAATGGTGGTGTGCACATTTTAAGATGTGACGATCTCCAGGAAATTTAACCCCCAACAGGTATTTTATGTTCCTTCAGTTTCTTTATCTTGTAAAGACTTTACTGAAGCAGCTTTAAGTTAGTAGAAAAATGGACTTCAATGCAATAAAAGTGAAATGAAAGGAGAAAATCAGCAACAATTTAGAAATAAAGGTACATTAATTACAAGTGGAAATTCATATATATGCACATCTGCACCATTAAAAATATGCAAAATAGTTTATTTTGGTTTGCTATTATTTCTTTTTCTCTCTCTTTTAATAGGAATGTTACATTTTAAAAAAACATCACATGTGGAATATTTATATATAGCCTGAGTTTAATGAAGTTCAACAGTTCCCTCTGCAGCTGTTTATAGAATAAATAATATTTTGTCATTTTGGGGGGGGTCTGCCATTACAATTTATTTGTATTCTATAATATCATTGTCCTACTTTTTCCCTAATTTTGTTTTGAATGCATTTCCAAGCCTGTACTGAAATAAATAAGTTAAATAATTTAACCACACTGTTTATAAGTGTAAGTATCTGTACTTGCACTGGTGTGAGAAAGGTGGACGTCTGCCATAATACTGGAGAAAAGGCTGGGAACTATATATTTGGTTCAAAAAGCTACAACTTTGATGATAAAATCAATCGATTAAAACCAATGCCATAGATATTGATGTAAGAACTGAAGGGATTTTGGTTATTATCAATATGGAAAATGGATAAATATCAGCTCTGAAATTAAACTACTATGAGCTATTTTTGTTGTTACCATTATATTTATCCAAACAAAAGTACCTTTAGTTGTAGCAGGCATTAAAATTAACAAAAACATTTATGAAACCAAGGGTGGTATAATATTTTGTAAGCAGTCACTAGCAACAAAAAGCACCTACTGACATAAAATGTTCAATATCTTGTGAACATATACATGATTTTTTTTTTCCAGAGGGTCTGTGGTGAACATGCAAACCAATACTCCTAACAATACATGGAAATAATTCAGGTAAAATACATTTCATCAGCTTTTCAGTGGTGTTCGTATCAGATATGACCCATTGGGACATTCAAAGGCTTCATAGTGAACATGGAAACACCATTTTCTGCAAATGATTCACCAATAAAACACATGTAATCTGACAAATGAGTGGTTACAACATGTGTTTCATTGTCAGTTAGTGAAAGATTTTGCTGCAAATCACTTTTGTTTTATCTGTTGTGATGCAACAAATTTTTGATTTAATCTGCACATGTAATAATTTTGAAAATTTTCACTGAAAAATGCAAAATGCTGATGATAATGCTCTAATAAATTGGTAAATGGCAAATGTGGAGAAAAAGTAACCATAAAAATAGTTGTAGGGCTTGAAACGAGAATTTGGGAATTTTTGGGATATAATATTTGGGAATAAAAATATTTTGCTGTAAAACGTCTTTGCTTTGTTTTGACTGTTCTAATCTAATAGCCCTTAGATTTACTTTGAGCTTTTATGGATATCTACACAAAGGGAGGAATACCTGCTTTTCACTGAAAAATGCATAATGCAGAGGATAATGTTGATAAAACACTTTAGGGCTTTAAGGTTTAAAAATGGAACGAGAATTTGAGAAGGTTTGTGAGTGGTTGGAAACAGGTTTTGCTTTCAGTTCATGAAATATTTGGCTGAAAAATTCCTTCTTTTTTGTTTTGCCTGTCTTGATCTAATAACCTTTGAATGAACTTTTATGAACATCTACACGATCAGTCACTGAAAAATGCAAAATGCAGAGAATAATGATGTAATAAACAGATGGAAAGTAACTAAGTAAAAGTACTTCGTTACTGTACTTAAGTAAAAAAAAATGTAGGTATCTGTACTTTACTTGAGTATTTATTTTTCTGGCAACTTTTTACTTTTACTTTCTATATTTTTGCATATATATCTGTACTTTATACTCTTTACATTCTCAGAATAGACTCATTACTTTTTCAAATTAAACAAATGTGACAGTGTGAAAAATAAGTCACTTCAGAGGGAATATCAGTGGAGACCAACTGTGACTTTATATATTATACTTATGACTATTATCTCATAATGTTGACCTTTTAGCTCGAAAGTGTGACTTCTTACCTCATACTTCTGACTTTTTATTTCACCATTTTAACATTTTATCTCACAATTTAGACTTTTTCTCTTAAAATCTATGCATTCTTTAAAAAAAAAATCGTATGACCTTTTTTTTTTTTTATCTCAAACGTGCTTTTTTTAATTTTTCATAAATTTCCTGCTCATACCCACAAACACATTATCTACACAGTAACTCACTTTTAAAGGCTTTATTTTCGATAGTTTTGAAATTTTTCTGATTGTTCCTGGTTAAATAAGTATGATTGCATTCATGTCAATAAATAAAAATTCTGTTTTACTTTTGTACTTTACTACAATTGATAAAATGTACTTTTCTTTTTTTTTTTTTTTTTTTTAACTTTTACTTAAGTAGAGTTGACTCAGTACTTCTACTTCTACCAGAGTACTTAAGTACAGAATGGGAGTATACTTTTACCAACTCTGGTAATAAATCATGATTTTAAAAAAAAAGCACTTGGTAAAGGACAAATAGAAAATAAAAGTCAGAAAAGTACTTTTAAGGCTTAAAAAACTAAAGGACAACTTGAGTTTTGTTTTTTTTTTTTGTCTCAACCATCACTGCTCCTTCATTAACCCACTGTGGACGCTTCATTTGCCACGTGTTTTTTTTTCCTCCACTGTGTCTCTAAAAATCCCTCAGATTCCAGCTCCCACCCTGGTTTCCACGCGTGTCCCAGCCTGGCAGAGGCCTCTCTCACCTGGTGGACGAACACATCCAGTGGTGGATCCAGTGCAGCTCCGTCGCGGCTGTTCATGGACAGGAAGCCGAAGCCCATCCGGACGTTGAACCACTTACAGACGCCGCTGCCCCGGGACACGGCGGCGTCCTCTTCCTCAGCCTGTCCACAGCCGCCTGCACGACACGCAAACACAGCAGTAAATGACGGTCCACGCATAACACAACCCACAGACATACAACTGCGCAGGAAAGGCCCGCGTGCGTAAAGACGCAAAACTGACGCAAACATGTCTGTGAGGAACCTGCAGGAATGGAGTTTAAATACCAACATATGGACTTTAATATATGCCAGAAAAGCCACAGTAGCCATTTCATACATTAATTATGAGAACCTGAGTCACGATGTGTTTTCTGAGTGTTTTTTATTCCTCTTTATACATGAAAAAAAAAAAATCAACGTGAGCAAATAAACGTGTATTTAAAACCTAATAACAGACAGTGATATGGAATATAATGCAATAAAAATGTTCTCAATGCAGCTAATCAGATGTTTTGTCACGTTTTATCATGTTCTAATACTAGCTATTATTCATGGAAATAAGATGCAAAAAAAAAAAAAAAAAAAACTTCAGTTATTTACAGTCTAAGAAAAATGAATAATTCATTTTGACTTAAACATGTTACTGCAGATCAGGTTTATCCAGAACAGCAAAGGTATAGTATGAATTGCATTGTGGTGTTTACTGTGATATGCAACTGAAACAAAAGAACTGCTTTGAGTAGCTATGTACTGTAGTGACCCTTATGCATGAAGGGGTTAATATCATTACACATGGATTTAAAATGATAAAGTATTCATTAAAATGAAAATTTAATCTAAACTAGCTAAACATTAAAGCTATTTTTTAGTGAATCTTAGTTTCACGAGAAAAGTATGACTTGACATTTCTTTCCGTCTATCTATCTATCTATCTATCTATCTATCTATCTATCTATCTATCTATCTATCTATCTATCTATCTATCTATCTATCTATCTATCTATCTATCTATCTATCTATCTATCTATCTATCTATCTATCTATCTATCTATCTATCTATCTATCTATCTATCAAATAAAAGTAACATTGAGTGGCATTTTACTACTACAATTGATTTATTTCCCAATATTTCTCACTTAAATAGTAAAACATCTCTAAATAAATGGATTTCATGCATAGACACACTGTAGATTTTGCAGTGTTAATTTGGAGACAATGGGACCAAATACACTCTAGAAGAAGTTAAATAAACTCTCTAAGTGTTGATTTAACACTGCAAAATTTACTGTGCAGTAGTGTATGTATATATATATAATGTCTAAACAAAGTTCATATTGCCTTATGATGTATTTAAAACAAATACAATTTGCATTTAAAACAAAACTTGTCATTTTAAACAATATAATGGATTAATTCCTTTGTATTTATTTTTTTGACAGAAATTGTTGCAATGCAATATATTTATTCAACATCATAAGTGAATATAGCCCGTTTTATTTCTAAACATTAAATGCATTTACTAAGTGTTTATCAACCTAGTGTCACTTTTTATAGTGTAATAGAAAACATTTCAGATCCTCAATTACCTACTGGTCACATCCTGAAAAGGACAAGAAACCTGAGTGGATTTCAGTTTCAAATGTTCCAGTATGACTCAGCCTGTGCTGATATAAAAACCACAGGTTGTTTTTCATAGATTAGTTTAATTTGTTTCTTTGTCAGAGAGTAGGCACATAAATATAAATCTCATAGGAGCAGAGATGTACTGAACCAGATTTAGCTGCAGCTCATCTCCATATGATGTCCCTGAATGCAACCTTTTATTTTCATTTCTTTGATTTGCCTTTTCTACACCTTCACTTGACATTTTCCTCAGAATCTGACATTGTGTTCAAGGCTCAGGAGCCATAATGTCATCATTTATTAAATAAGTAAAATATAATGAAAGTGAATTGGAAATAACAGGTCGAAATGTTATGAGAAACATAAAGTATTCATATGTTATTGCTTTCAAGTCTGAAGTTTGAATTCTCACAACATAAAACCTTGTGTTTTTGCTGATATAAAAGACTATTAACATTATTATTAATTAAGAAAAAATATGTGATGATGACATTTAATCCAAAATATATGATGTAATAGTACATCTAAAATATAAAATTAAACGTATTCAGTGTTCTCTTTTTAGTCCATCAGGTCTCATTTTGTTTTTCAGATTGGACAAAATTACCTAAATTTCAACACTTGGGTGGATTTATTACATAGATAGTGGTCAAATGTCATAGGTCAGGGCTGCTGTGACTTAACAAATCATGCTATCCCTTGAAAAGCCTCCAAGATATTATATCACACTGGACCAACTACTACAGCTGCTGCTAAAAAAACATCAGTAATCCTCGTTTGCAGTAACTGAAAAGATCCAAGATGATGGTTTGACTGAATGTATAGTTCTTTTTCTTTTCACGTGGGTTTAAACCATCATAGCTGAAGCTGGGATTATTGATATTTTAAAGTTAAAACAAGTGTGCTATTTATTTAATTTGTTATCTGATTTAATATTAGAATTCTAAGCATCCCAGAATTTCATAGATCCACATAAAATGCTGCATTTTGAGCTCAAAAACAAGTCAAACATTGCACATACAGTATAATCACATATGTAAATCACATGCCAGTCAAAATACCAATTCAGAATTGTTAATACTCATGAACAATTTCATTCCATTTTGACATTAAAAAAAAAAAAATCACACTAATGAATCCCTTACTCTCTCTCTTTTATCTCATTATTTCATTTTTCCACTAAGGCTGTGATCTTGGATAATAAATAAATCTTATTTTGCTGAAACACACAAGTTAAACATCAATATTTGTCAAGAATATATGAAAATGCATGAAAAAGTCTGGAAAAAAGACACAAAATATAAACATTACAGGACTGTAACATTGAATTTCTACATACCCTTCACAGGTTGTCTAGTAAATAATACCAAAGCAGTGGTTTAGTCTGACAGAATTACAAAACATGAATCATAAATGCATTCAATGATGGTTTAGTGGGTGCACCATGACTGATTCTATGATGGAGGAGGTTTTGTACTGTGCATTTTGTTGTGTAAATTAAGGGTAAACAGTCTGAGATTTATGTGCATCTGTATATTAAAATACTATGTATTAAAATGATTTAAAAAAAAAAATGTTTTTCAAGACATCCTTCCGTCAAAATCGAGTCTTTCTGTGGTGATTTCCTTAAAAACTGTATAAATAACGCACGCACTGACTATTTACTGTTCTTTTTTTTCCTAATTATAACTCACAGTAGGTGTTTTTTTTTCCAACTTGTGGATGAAAACAGAGCTCATTGTACTGTTCAATTCAGTTTTACAGCACACAAAGCCTCAGTCATTTTCTTTTTACAGCCACAGTCACACTATCAACCACCAGCACCAGCAGCAGAAGCTCTTTAATATAAAATAAAGACAGTATTTGCAGAACCTTCATACCTTCTGCCATGGTGGGAGCTCTCCGCAGCCTCCTCCTCCTGCACAAACAGCTCCAGCCCGATAGAAAACACCATGAAACAGCTTCAGTGCATGCTGAACATCCGCGCACTCCTGTGTCTCCGTCTGTGCGTAAAAATCCTTCCCTGTTCTCTGACCCCACACTCCGCTATGGTCCAAACCCCCCACTCTAAACTGCACCTTTACGGTCAAGTCCACGTGATTTCCAATTTCAGATAAATCACACATGGCTAATATGATAGGGAGGCAAAACAATAAGTGACTGGCCAATGGGAGCAGCGCACCCCAAAGGGCCCATGAGGGAAATGATCATCACCCCGCCCACTCCAAGCAGCCCACACCTACACCCACCCTCCACTACACTGCACACAAAACAAAACACACACACACACACACACACACACTCGTCGACATGTCACATGAAGACCAAGTTTGTAATCAAGTAGCTATTGGGTAGTGAGTATAAACACATTTTTTTAAATACAATAAAGTAAATACTAAAAAATTTGAAAATTAAATTAAACCAAAAAATTAATCCATCAATACAAAACAATAAAAAAAATACAATTAAAAATACATGGATATAATAAATAATAATATATTTTTAAAATCCCAATGACCCTAGTGAGGATAAAGCGGTTCAGATGAAGAGATGAGATGAGAATTAAAAAAATAAACAAAAATAAATAAAATTCAACTTTTTTTTTTTTAAGTAAACACATCTTAAAACCTTTGAAAGTACATGTTTCACTTTTTACTTGTTTCTTCCATGTTTTATGAGGACTTTCAGAAAAAAAATTTATGTATTTCAATTTTACTAGTGGGGACCTCGTGGGGACCTGAATTTTGGTCCCCACAGTGTCAGAGGTTCCTGTGGTGTGACTGTGTAAATATATCAATGTCCCCATTAAGATAGGAATACACACACACACACACACACACACACACACACACACACACACACACAAAAGGAGACAGCTGCAAGGCCTTCAGCAGCTTCTGCACTTTTCGAGTCCACAACAGGAGTGGCAAAAGGTGGTCCACACATCCTTTACTCCAGCAGATGTTCCAGAAATGTATAGAACAGGGGTCTCAAACCCATTTTCTTCAGGAGCCACATTCAGCCCGATTTGATCTCCAATGGGCCAGACCATTAAAATGAAAACATAATAATCTATAAATAATTACAAGTCCAAATTTTTGTCATTGTTTTAGTGCAAAAAAACCCAAAACATTACATTCCGAAAATACTTTAACAAATTATCCAAACACAAAACAAGTGAAATTTGATAAGGAAAATAAGGTCAATTTGAACAATATTCTGCCTTAACTTATACTTTGTCCATGTGTTTTATTATTGATCAGTTCTACAAAGACACTAAACTCTTAGTAACAGAAGCAGAAAATGGTTCAAATGATGTCTAATTTACTTTAAACATTTCAGGTTGTTCACATGTGTTTAGGTTATTGACATTTTATTGTGACAGGATAGTTTGTAAATGTAAATATTTTCACAATTTAATATTATTTATTGCAGGAAATCAATGACAAAAATTTGAAGTTGTTGTCATTTATAGGCAAAGAAAAAACTGAGACGAACATATGGAGTCATTTAACATTAGACCCATTGGCAGGCCATATTTGGGCCCCGGGCCACATGTTTGAGACCCCTGGTGTGGAATAAGAAACAAAAGTATTAATTAAACTTATGTAATGCAGCAAAAGTGAAAAAATACAGACCCATAAAAACCCATAGAGACCCAAAAACCCAGTCACTGACAACCTAAACCATCTACTGATCTGAAATATTTAATAACTTCTGATCCACTATTAGGAATGAGAGGTATCATACTTTATGAAGTTTTTTTTTGTCCATGGTAGAGATTTTTTGCCATACCTTTCTGATACGATACGATACGATACGGTACGATACGGTACGATACAATACGATACGATACGATACGATACGATACGATACGATACGGTACGGTACGATGCGATACGATGCGATGCGATGCGATGCGATGCGATGCGATGCGATGCGATGCGATGCGGTGCGGTGCGGTGCGGTACGGTACGGTACGGTACGGTACGGTACGGTACGGTACGGTACGGTACGGTACGGTACGATACGATACGATACGATACGATACGATACGATACGATACGATACGATACGATACGATACGATAAGATAAGATAAGATAAGATAAGATAAGATAAGATAAGATAAGATAAGATAAGATAAGATAAGATAAGATAAGATAAGATAACATAACATAACATAACATAACATAACATAACATAACATAAGATAACATAAGATAAGATAAGATAAGATAACATAACATAACATAACATAACATAACATAACTTGTCTTTATTGTCACTTTATCTTGAATACAATCTAATCTAATGAATATAAAATATTC
This sequence comes from Siphamia tubifer, assembly GCA_020466265.1. Taxonomy (NCBI): domain Eukaryota; kingdom Metazoa; phylum Chordata; class Actinopteri; order Kurtiformes; family Apogonidae; genus Siphamia; species Siphamia tubifer. The sequence continues at coordinate 34,808,727 of CM035793.1, forward strand.
AGAAACCATGACAAATTTAATACCAAACCAAAGGATGATTAAAATATGTTAAATAACAAGAAGCTCTGACACATAAACAAACCATATGCCACTAAATGTTCATTACTTTCCTTCCTATTGAAGGTGTAAGACAACATTTTGACTCAGGTTGTGTTAGAGCTGATCCAGATGGTGCTCACTGCGTCTTGTTCAGGATGAGTCAGATTTGCAGCAGATAGACTTAATCTGCCTGCTGTGTGTCTTTGTCACCTGTTCGGACGCTAAAACTCATTCGCTTCATTCACTCCTGCTCATTAATAGATCATTATTAGTCACTTTTAAGCTGCTCAGGAACATAATCCACTGTCACCAGGGCTGAGTCATGAGTCGACTTCCAGGAAGAACCCTAATACACCAGTAAACAGACAAAGAGACACATGCAGTTTGTTGTGAACAGCTTTTTACAGTTGATTACACTTCCATCTATGGGTGTAGCTTTGGTTTGTCTGGGTCTGGGCTTCTTTTAGGTGTAGAAAAAAAAACAGGCAGAAAATGAAAAAGTACATTCAGACAGTAGATAGAAGCTCTAATGCACTAAAGCTTTCATTCATTCTGAATCGTTTTCATATAATATTAATGCTCTCATTTAACGTGATCCCCGATGAGTCACCACATATGCAACTATGATTCACTCCTCCATCCTCTTAGGTGTCTTTTGTTTGTCACCTGTTCACTTCAGTGATAAATAATTCATTTCCATTCATCTATAAACTTCACCTCACATGTGTTTCAGCTCCTCTTGCAAAACTTTCTTCTCTTTCATAACGTTTCACATCTACAGCCATGAAAAAAAAAATATTAAACCATCAAAAGTAATTAGAAGCAATGGTTAATATGCAATGAAGTACTAACCCCTGCACAGTGTAAATCACAATCTTACCAAGGGTATTTTTCCTCATTTTTAAATTCAAAACATCTCATTGTACTTAAAATAAGTCATAATCACATAAACAGTAACGTTTCAGTGAGATATAAGGACTTGTTTTAAGACAATAGATTTTGAAAATATTATTTCCAGAAATCTAAGCAAGATCATTTTTACTTGTTCCAGATGGTTGTATTAAGAAAAAAAGAAAAGTAAAAATGAATCTGCCAAAAAACAGTGCTTTCAGACATTACATTTTTTTTTTTTTTAATTTTCTGTCTGTTTTTAGTCACATGATACACACACACTGCAAAAATCTAAATCGTACCATCTGTATTTTTCTCATTTCTAAAACAAACTACCTCATCATAGTTAATTCAAGCAAAAAAAACAATGAAATAAATCTGCCAATGAAATAAGTGAAAATTATCTTGGTAAAAAAACATTTAAATAAAAAAATGCTCAATCTTCTGTCTAAAAATAAGTACTTATATCTCACTGAAGCAATACTCTTTATGTGATTATACCTTATTTTAAGTGTAATGAGATATTTGAACTAGAAATGAGAAAAGTACACTTGAAATACCTACAAGCACTTGTTTAATCAATACAATGAAACAAATAGGGATGTACAAACTGAAATGATTTAGGTTAAAATCAACAAGACATGGTTAATGGATAGATATCAGCTCTGAAATAAAACTACTATGAGATATTTTTGTTGTTCCCATTATATTTGTTCAAACAAATGTGCCTTTAGTTGTACCAGGCATTAAATTGATGCAGCTGACCAAACCATAGAGCAATAAACAAGCCACAGAGTAATAATAATAATAAAAAAAAAGCCACGGGCTGACAGCAAATTCCTGATGATAATGAATATTCTGCTTATTTATTTATTTTTATTTATTTTATTGTTTTTTTATTTGTATTTGTATTTTATTTTTTTATTTTTTGTGTATATTTGTTTGTTTGTCTGTCTGTTTGTTTGAATGTTCTTTAATTCTTAAATTCCTATTTTTTGCATCTGTTCTACCTTTGTTTTTGTATTGTCTTAAATGTTGGGGACAGGAAAAAGTGTAGTAAAATTATTATGTCATTGTTTATGTCAAATGCTGTGAAAAATGATAAATAAAATTAGTAAATTGATGCAGCTGATTGAAAACTATGATAGTGTGTGTGTGTGTGTGTGTGTGTGTGTGTGTGTGTGTGTGTGTGTGTGTGTGTGTGTGTGTGTGTGTGTCTGCACAGTTCTCAGAAAATTAGATGGTTTTAATTGGCCAATTTGTTACCTATATTTGAGGATTGGTCCCATAGTCTGCACATTAAATATCTCAGCAAGTTGACAAGACCAATATTTCCTGAGATATTTGTAATTTTAGAATGAGATAACCTTACAATCATGTTGTTCAGTTGATTGGAAGCACAGTCCCTCATCACATGATGGGAAATGAAGTTAAAAACTAGAAAAGCACTCAGAGAGCAGACTTAACCGAGTCAGATTAAACATGTGTGCATCTCCCCGCACCGATAACTAGCAAAGTTTAACCAGTCGTTCCTTGTGTCAGTATTAACATTTCCTGAAAAATTCAGCCAAACCCGTCCATAACTTTCTGAGTTGTCTTGCTAACTAACAAACAAACCCACATTAGCGTTGTCAAAAACTCTGCCAGTTCCTTGGCAGATTAACAAAAACAACACATGAACAAAAACAACTTTTAGAATTAATGAAAATTATAAAATCATAAAAAGTGAGAAGTCTTGTTGTTTTGAACAATGGACATAGATCTAAAACATAACTCTGACAAATTCTTTGTGGAGTAATGAAAAGAATGGAGTCTGATGCTGAAATTAGTTAGTTAGCCTAACCACGCTATCCCCATTCATTTCATGTATGGGGATAGGAATGCATCATAGGCAACGGAGACGGGGCTAAAAGGTTGTCTTTCAAATCCCTCTGTATGCAATAGGACGGTACTACAACCAATTTGTACCTTTTGTGGATGCTACACCGCTACTTGATAAAAAAAAAACAAAAAAAACATAATTACAAGAAAGTTACTTGATTCATAAAGCAGCAACGATACGGTCAAGCTACCGGAAAATGTAGTTTAACTAATAGTTTCGCTACATATAGCGACGCTACTGCCCATCACTGTACACCAGTGTAAGTGGCACTGGAGGCAAGGAGGGTGAAGTGTCTTGCCCAAGGACACAACGGACCGACTAGGACAGAGCAGGATTCAAACCACCAACCCTTCAGTTACTGGACGACAAGCTCTACCAACTGAGCCATGGCCACTCCATTTGATTACCCACTCAAGCCTTCAAAGATGGCCGCCGCATAAAAAAGGTTAATTGCAGTATTTCTTCTACACAGATGAGCTGAAGCTTATAAAGGTAGATATTATGATGTTATTATCTCTGTTTAGTTCACTGTTTTTTTTATCTACAGTTCAGACTAAACTGCATCAGTTCTGACTTTAAAGAAAACAGGTGATTCATGGTTTTACTGTGACTGTTTTCTGTCTAAAAACAGAGCTAAGCTAACAGAGCTAAAATGTAAACTATCAGCTGGTTTGACCTACTGTCAAAATAACAGATTCACAGCAACAGATTTTAGTTTAAAGAAGAAAACTTGATGATACCATCATACAGTTGTGTATTAAAAGTTTATTCTTTATTCGCAGTGTTGATTCATTGGCAGTTTTGGTGATCCTATGTATGTTCTGGTACATAACTTCCTCCTGCCGTGGAGAGTTTAGAATAATAATAATACTTCAATTAATACTTTTATAACTAAATAGACATTGAAGGGAATGATAGTTATATTTACCGCAAACAATTCTGTGTTTCTAGAGATCATAATTTATATTTTACAAGTAAAAACAAGCCATGTTTTGTAAAAACTGCCTTATCCTCTTGTGCAAAAGTATATGTGTATCAGTGAATGAACTCAGAGGATGGAATGGTGCAGAAATGCCCCAGATGTAGTTTCTTTTTGTTCATCTTCTATGGTCAGGCTGTGAGTGAGAGGTGTTGCCTGATTAAAATCCAATGACTGACTCCATTCTTCTTGGAGTCACCATGGAGATGTGGAGTGGAAAAGGCCGACCGGCTGCCACACGACCAAAACGGCCACCCTGAGCTGACCCGGGTCACTCAGAGGGGCTTCTGGGAACAAAGACCCGGCACGTGCCCGTTCAGCAGGCATCACTGACTCAACACACGCAATCTAGTGTCACGCTGATTAAAAGATGTGGCTTCTACTTTGAGTGTCAGAAGGCAACAAAATAGAAGACAATGATAGCCCAGAAAGGTGTGACGGAAAATTTAAATAATCAATAATTACCAACAGATGCATTAGAACTCACGTATTGAACTTGTTTTGAGAATATAAGGAGTAGAAAGAATAGATTTGTGTTTAAAGGTTAGAAAAATTATAGTACAAGAATTACAAACTTGGTCAATGTATGTGTTCTAAACCTTACACAAATAATTATTTCATAATTATTAACTGTAAGTTTTTGTTTTATATGTTGATTATGTGTTGTGTTGTTAGAAACTGTGTGTTATGCTGCTTTTTTGGCCAGGTCACTTTTGAAAAACATTTCAATTATGCTTTTTTTTTACGTGGTTAAATAAAGAAAATATATTAAAATGTTCTCTGGAACAGTCCATACATGCAATATGATAAAAACTTTAAAGCAAGTGACAAGATGGAAAAGATGTCTAACCAAAAGATTAACATGAACAAATTTAATGTTAGAATAATGATGTAAAATTGCAACCAAATGGAAAATCATAAGATAATGGAAATGATTAAAAAGATATACAAGGTAAACGATGCAATGTGATGTAAAAAGCATAAGAAGATGAAAATGATGTAAAAAAAAAAAAAGTAGGACATCAAATTTAGAGGCACAAGATGTAAAATGAAAAAAAAAAAAAAACACACACACCAAGATGTATTGAAATGGCAACAAAAGACAAAAAATATAAAAGATGTAAGAAAACTAAAATAAGAAACTTTCTGATACAGTGTTTTATTAGCTTGATTTTTTTAATTTAATCTCTTTCTATGAAGTACTTTGATATTTCACTGACAGAGAGTGCAATTTATCATTATTATTATTATTATTATTATTATTATTATTATTATTATTACTGTTTTGACAGTCAGTAAAAATGTAGATGTAAATTCAGCGTGTATTTTTGTAAATATAATTTATGAAGGGGCATAAAATGAATTTTATTTCACATTTTTAGAAACCAATGATGTAAGTGGGAAAAAGTTTTCAGAAAAAATATATATTCAAGTAAAGTAAAGGAAGCTCTTCTGTGGTAGAGTAATGCAGTATGTGGTCACTTATTGCTGCTCAGTTTTTGTAGGTTGTGTTTCTCCAGTATGTGTGTAATGACATCTGATCTAAATCTCAGGCCCTTGTGTTTCGTCCCCAAGTGGGAAATGAAGCTGAGGTCCCAGTGAGAAGCCTGTCAGCTCACCTTTGACCCCTGGCCCTCAGGGAAAACGTTCAATAAGCCTGATCAATAATAAATCTATACGCACTGCCGTGTTGTGACAGATATCACTCCCACAACGAGCCTGTAGGAAAAGCTGCTGCGGGACCCCCAGGGCCAAACAAGCAACAATGACAGAATGAAGCCTTCTTTATCCCAAACGCTTGCCTTTAAAGGATCATGACAAGCTACTGTTTACTATCAGAACACTCACAGGTTTTCTTACTAGATCTAAATATGTCACAGATTCACACTAAGAACGACTGCATTGTTTTAAATCCCTGATTTTACCAGGTTTTAGTCAACAGAGAAAAATATATAGTAATATTATGAAGGGTGAGTTAGTCAAAATTTGCAATATTTTCACTCTGTTCTTATCAATAACATAATTTATATGTGTCTTATGTAGATTTGTTCTCTCTTCTTTGTTATTTTTAGATTTTTTGTTTTAGTTTTGAGCTTATATATTTTTTTAATCAATTTAAATATGCATATATACTTTTTATTTTTATTTCTTTGGAAAAAGGGTTTGACAAAAATGCCATTTCAGGTCTCTGTATTGGTACACATGTAGAAGAACTGACAAATAAAGCAAACTTTGAACTGAACTTAAAGTTTATATCATTAAAACAGAAGAATACAGTTCTTTGACAAAGTTTATAAATACTGACCTTACTGATCTTGAATATTAAAACAGATATCAAATTTGAATTTTACATAACTAAAACCACACCAAACCCTATCTGTAAAAAAATATTTCATATTTTTGTGTTGTCGTGCAGTGTAAACAAATCTACAAAAATGAATAGAACAATGTCGAGTTTTTATTGTACTCATCTACAGACAGTGTAAGATACCCCATATCAGAACTAATGAGGACAAGACAATTCTTACTTTTATTTTTAGCATAATTAACTAATCCATTGAGGTTTGAACCTAAAAACAAGAACATAAACCTTCTGCATTATCATTTTTATTCCACTAATATGGAAAAACATCTATAATGTATACAGTAAATTATGCTCATGTTTATATTTGTGTCAATACTATGTATGTATTGGATCTATAAATACATTAAATTCACTGGTGTTTCTGGCAGTGACAATTGTTTTGGTGTTTTTTGTTTTATAATAATGATAATAATCTACTGACATACAAATAGAAAACAGTGATGTTCATTTAATCGTTCTCAGGCACGACTCATTCAGTCTTTGTGCTGTTTTCTCCATCTCAGTATTTCTGTCCATTCTAATCCATGTTCTACCATCATTCTTGTTTCACCACTAGATGGAACCAATGTATCAGGCGCTGAAAAAGGAAGAAAGATCCAGTCTGACTTTTGTGGCACTTCCCTAATGATTTTTTTTTTCTCACTAACATTTTAATTAGCAATTTACAAGCATTTATTGCAAATATCATCATCTATATTTTGCTTATTTATGTAAAAATCAAGTGTTTTCTTATATTTAATGTACTGATCATGAAGATGTTTGTTAAAGTTCAGACTGAAGTTGAGTGTTTTTATGTCAGAAACTGAAAAAAAAAAATAAGAAAAAGTGTCTTTTTTGGCAATATATATCATTAATTCAACATATACTTAGTGTGTCCATCCACTGCCATTGATTAAACTCCATGGATTTTACTGATGAATCAATGTTGTAGAAGATAAAGGTGTTTCCATGGTAACTACAGAGCCTCTGAATGACCAAATGGATCACATGTGATGCCTATGAACAGATGAAAAGCTGCATTTTACATCTATTATTTACATGTATTGATAGGGTTAGTGAATCAACAGGTATTAAACAGTTTAGATCAGTAGATGCTTTTGGTCGACAGTGGATGTTTGGGTGTTTGAAGGTTAATTCTGGCAGCAGCTTATTTGGCTTTCTCAAAAAAATATTAGGAAATAATGACGGTCTTCTTTAATTAACTGTGATCATTTTTCTGTTTAGTATGAGTCATATGTCAGTCTATACAACACAATAGAAAGAATTTAGTTTTTATTTATGTTAGTTTCTTGGTTTTTACAAGTGCATAAGTAGTTTTAGTAATATTTTAAAATGTCTAGTTTTAAAGGCATTTGTATTAAGTTTGTTAGTTTAACCACAAATTACTGAATGATAGAAGCTGAAAAAGAATGAGAACACATCTAACATCAATGATTTATAAATCCATTGTTTATTGCAGGTCCTACAATGGGAAATGCCATTTTATTATTATTATTATTATTTTTTTACATCATTAACCATTAACTAAGCTGATTTACCTGTAATTTTTTATGTTGTTTTGATATGTGTTGCACTGTGTATGGTGCATATGTTTTTGGGATATTGTGCATTTATATATATATATATATATATATATATATATATATATATATATATATATATATAATTTAAATTAAATTAAAATTAAATTACTAGTATGTTTTTTTCTTCTTTGATAAAAACCTCTTTTTCCTTCACACCTAATAAACTCTTTTAACCCTCAAATGCTATCGTTGATTTTTGCTTTATTTTGATATTAAATTAATTTACAAGTACATTTCTAAAAAATAAAGAACAAATTTGATGCTTTTGTTGTGTGAACTCAGCCAAAAATGTTATAACATTTAATTTTTTATATAATTGAACACATGATTAAGATTTTCACATTTTTGTCTATATCTGTATTTTTCCTTAAAGAATAAATAGCATGATATTTGTGACATTGAGAACCTGAGAATGTTTACTTTCTTTAATTTTAAAGCATCTTAACAACTAATTATCAAAGATTTAATAACAATTGATCTGGTTTAGAGTGTGGGCATGGTTTTAAAGTATTAAAGGCAGGTTTTGTAAATAATTTCACATTGACATGTAAATGTATTCACTGGAAACAGCTGAATGAATTCAACCCCAGTCTTGGAAGACTTCAGTAGAATACACCGTTTACCTAAAAAGCAGTGTGACTTTAGTGACATGGCTGCGGTTTTTATGCTGAGTGGTGATGTTAAAGGATTACAGACCTCCAGCTGGAGCTTCATAGGCTACATGTCAGCAACAGCTTAGTCAGTATTTATGCTGAAATGTGCTGCTTTAAAAATCCCCCGCTGAAACATTCATCTCTCTCATATTATTCCAACCTAAATACATTGAGACATGCTCGTTGTCATAGCAACCTTCTGCCATAACACAATGAGTAAATGGACCGTGCCACAGATTATTAATGGATCCTTTTATATTTTCTACTAGATGGTACCATATAAGAATAAACTGACCTGTGGTGTGATTCAATATCCAGTTATATTCTATTGACACACAGTTTAACCCACAGGTGTCAAACATAAGGCCCGGAGGCCAAATACGGCCCGCCAAAGGATGAATTACACTGAATATGTTAATAATCAGTGGTGTAAAAATCAGATTAATTCAGGTTCTACATACAGAATAATTAGATCTAAATTGGGTCAGACGAGTAAAATATGATTATATTACCTATAAATAATAAAAACTGTAGATTTGATTTTTATTTTAGTATAAAAAGGTTAAAATTACATGAAAATGTTGATATTGACAAACTACCTTTTTACAAAAAATGTGAATAACCTGAATAAATATGAACAACCTAAAACGTCTTAGGAGAAGTCAGTGTAATTTTACCAATATTCTGCCAGTTACTAAATGTTTTACGTATTTGTAATTGAAATGCTAGTTGTAATTGAAGCAAACTGGGGCACAAATATTGTTAAAATTGCGATTGTTTTTCTTAAGACATTTTAAGTTGTTGATGTTATTCAGATTTTTTTAAGGAAACATTGTGGATGTAAACATTGTCATATTTTACTTTTTTTCACTGTTATTATTTCATGGATTTGGCCCATTTGAGATCATATTAGGATGAATGTGGCCCCTGAACTGAAATGAGTTTGACACCCCTGGTTTAACCCAAACAGCCACTGGTGAATCAGAACATATACTGATATAGTGTTTAACCTGTTGATCTACTAACCCTATCAATACATGTAAATAACAATAACAATAAGTAAAATGCTTCTGGAATAAAACTAATGAAATTTTACCATGTGTGTTACTGATAAGGAAAACTCAAGTCTTAAATGCTGGTTGGCTCAAGTTTCCAAGATAAGTCTTAGATAGTTATATATATATATATATATATATATATATATATATATATATATATATATATATATATATATATATATATATATATATATATATATACACATACATACACATACAAATAAAGCTGGTATGGTTTGGTATGGTATGGTATGGTATGGTATGGTATGGTATGGTATGGTATGGTATGGTATGGTATGGTATGGTATGGTATGGTATGGTATGGTTTGGTATATTAAAAACATGAGCTAAACAGCACTTCAGTCATTTCTTTTCTGATTCATCTGATTAAAGTATCTAAGATTTAGCACATTTAATGTCTGAAGCAAATACTTTCTAAAAAATTACTGTACACCAGTGTAATTGGTGTAAAATGCAGTTAATCATCTTTTCATGGTCATCAGATATGACCCATTTGGACATTCAGAGGAAACACCATCATCTTCTACAACATTGATTCATGATAAATGATAGTTGGTGGTGATTCTTGTTTTTGTTGTTTTACATTAGACTAGAAAAGTCACTTTTTCTTACATTTTTCCCTGTTTTTGATATAATAACCCTCAAATCTACTTTCAAAATGATGATTAAAGTACATGTTCTGCAAATTAAGTTGAGGAAAATATCTGATTTTTACTGAAAAAGTGCAAAATGAAAGGATAATTGCCACAAAAGTAGCACTGGGTCTTTATGGGAGAAGTGAAAATCAAAAGGATTAACTTATGATGTTTGATGGTTTTGGATAAAAAAAAAAAAAAAAAGGACAGAAGTGTGTGTTTGGTCTCTATGGGTTAAGTAGTTTTCTAATCCTAACAGTGACAGGAATGTGTGTTTAGTGGTTTTTAGATGAATAACGTCTCCTTTTTAATGACACACAGCACACACTTCTAAAATCTGATTAAAGTTGCAGCCATAAATAACTTTTCCAACTGTGTGACCTCAGTTTCAGCCAGTTTGAGGCTGTTTAATGCTTCAACTTTTGTATATTATACATCACAGGTTTGTGTCCTAAAGATAGAAATTTAACTAAGTCACATGAAGTCGAAATATCATAATAAAATACAATCAGATTATTATGGAGCACCTGAGTTTAACTGATATAGCTTAAAGTTATTTTAATCCAATCACTCCTTTCTTTCTCTCTATTTCATAATGATTACACCTTCATTAAACAATTAATTAACGTCTGTTGATATGATTATTGTGGTACTTTGTTTGATCCATTTTCTCTTACATAGAGTTGAACAACAGCAAATGAGCAAAAGCAGAGCAATTTCATAATTTATAAATGGACAAATAAATGAAACATCATCTCATGTTATGCTCGGTTATAGAAACTAAAAATGATATACCATGTAATTTGTGATTTTAGAATGGGACACAGTAACAAGAAAACATGTTGACAATAGTGCTCTCTAGTGGACGAATTTTGTCCAGATTACCAAAAGTAACAGGAATGGAATGTAACTTGGTATATTCATTACAGTACTTTAACATATTTCCATTTTAACCTACATATTACTTCTTGTCCACTAAATGTAAAAGATAAATATTGCAGTTTTAAATTAACTACATGTGTTTGATAGCTTGGTTACTTTTCTCTCATACCTCCCCCACCTTTTTTTATTTTTATTAAATGTCATCTTTAATGGTTTGTGTATCTCTTTTTAGTTTCATAGTATAGTACATCTGACAACTGGAACAAATATTTATTTATTTTGTTGGCCATTTCAGCCTTGTGGTTTTACAATGAGAACACAATAGTACAAAAATAGTCCAAAGTAATTTATATAATATGTTAATGTACAAGAATGGATGGATGTATGGCTAAGCAATACAATAAATATTCAAAGTGAAATGGTATTCTAGTGGGTAAGTAAGTAAATAAACAAATAAATAGTGAATTACTGTAATGGATGTTTTGGATCTCACCCTTTCACTCTCCATTAATGTGGATGTGAAGTGGGTTGTCCTGTTCTGCCCATCAAAGTAAAAAGGCAGTAACTGCACAGAGCACCAAACTGAGAAAAACGACCTTAAAGTTCTCTTGTTGTTCAGTCCCAGTAGTTGTAGGTAAATTATTGGACATGAGGCAGTTATTGTTACTGCATATTACCTAGTTCTGCAAAAAACACAGTGTGCCTTATATATCGATTAATTCTGGTAGTGCTTTGTGACTGTGAATTTTAACTTTTATCTAATAAATTTGACTTTTTATCTCATAATTTTTACATTTTATCTCTCGATTTTGACTTTTTATCTCATAATTTTGACTTTTTGTCTCACGATTTTGACATTTTATCCATAATTTTGACTTTTTATCTCATAATTTTTACATTTTATCTCACAATTTTGACTCTTTATCTCATAATTTTGACTTTTTATCTCATGATTTTTACTTCACTTAATATGCCTTATATATGAAGAACTTTTATAAAAACAATTCATTGACAGTGGGTCTTATAGTACAGAAATTATGGTAATTACATAATCTGTTATCAGTCTAATACAGGGATTCACAAATTATTGGGGCAGGGTCCTAAATGGACATTGGTAAGAACACAGTAAATTGTCTTTACTGCCTTTTTGCTTTGCTTTACTAATACATTCTGCAGTTACTGTACAAACACCCACCAATTTTTTCTGAAACGACAGAAATTTGAGATGAGATATTTTATTACATGACAAAGAATGATTTGAACGTTGCAAAAACACAATACAGTTACTCACTTTTTGCTTTGCAGGACAGTATTCTTGTCACAATGCTTGCAAATTCATCAATGAAAAGAACATAGTATAGTCCATAGTGTATTAGAAAACTTTGTTTCAGTTCAGTCTTATGTTTCCAGTGCAAACTAAAGATGTATTTGTACATATATTTCCCTTTATCTAATGTAGAGTCAACATAGACAAAGAAACCTGACAGTACTTTTACTTAAGGAGCCATTTAAGATGTAAAAACAATTGCAGTTATTGCTAATTACTTACTCCAGTGTTTCTTAACTGGTCTCATCTTGGGACTCATATCTTCTAACAATCCTTTAAGTTGTTAACTAAAATAGGCTCATAAATGTACTTTCAGTATCATTATGAGCTTTTGTTTTAAATATGATTCATACACATATTTCCATCACTAGAGGTAGAGTGCATTCCTGTTACAATAAACTCACCATCACAACTGTAACACAACAAAAAAGGGCTTGATATCAAAGCTCTGACATGTCACACACGTGGGATTTAATGTGTTTTTATTGACACTTGGGGTCATATTCTTACTACATCACACCTACACACTGTCATCTTTCAATCAGATGTCTGTGTTGCCATGGAAACAGCCAGTCTCCATGTGTCATTTGATGCACAGTTATCATAATAAAATTAAGGATACCATTAAAATCAATAAAACCTTTTCTAAAAGCTCATTTTTAATCAAGCCCTTTGCAACACACAGCCCACCTTCAGGTCATGACCCACCACTTATAGAAACTGGACTTATACATATATTTAATTTATTTCCAACTTTGCACTGTCTTTGTAATTCTGTTATACAATTCTTGTAAACCATCGGGGAAAAAATTACATAATGAATTTGGTTGAAAAACAGTCTGAGTCTTATCACTTCAGGAGGAAGAGGACGAGAAAATTGAACAGAAGCCGGCAATAGATAGAAAATTGTTTGATAACACGAAGATATTTTCCCTATTGTCTGGAGATGATACTGTTTGTGATGTGGTTGATGTAATATCAGACTCAGACAGGCGGCAAGATCCATAATCCACTCTCCCTCACTGTCTGTCTTATGACCTTGAATTCACAGTGTTGTGACTATACTTCCTTGTATGTTGAATATAGTAGTACTGTATACAAATCCATGCAGGGGTTAAATCTTGGGCTATTAGGTTTTGACTGAAGAGTTTATTGTTAACATTGAAGTTGTGTATTTAGTATTTTATCATATGTTCATATGGGCGAAGTACTTGATCAAATGTTTAACAAATGGTGTCAGACACAACAAACCCCACCCCTTGCATGTACTGTAGTTTATTTTAGCATCAACCCAGCTGATGTCAGCATATCAATTGCCTCTACACTCTCAGAAAAGAAGGTACAGAATTGTACTTGTAGGGGTACAAGGCTTGTTGCACCAGTAGTACCCTAAAAACTACATAATTGTACCTTAACCTGGGTACATATTTGTACATTTACTATTTGTACCCTATGGTGGAAAATATGTACCTTGTATGGTACAAATAGTGAAGTTACAAATATGTACCCTGCTTAAAAGGTACAATAATGTACCACTGATAACAGTTTTATCCAAAGCGCTTCACATCAGCCATGTGGACAACCAGAGCCAGGATGTGAACTGTTGACCCTTCAGTCACTGATCTACCAACTGACCCACACTTCATCTTCTCCCAAGTGTCAACACAGGCATGTGCAAAGAAGGGGTTCACAACAGTGCCTCTAGGGGCCTCTAGGGCCTTTCACTGTTTGACAACTATTTACCTCTGCCAAGGAGGGAATGTTTTCGTTTGTCTTAGAATAGAATAGAATAGAATAGTCATTTATTGTCATTGTAACCAGTACAACGAAATTAAAAAGTGCTAAACAGTCAGTGCATACAACTTACGTTAAAAAAACAGTGCTGAATAAATAGGCTATAAAATAACAATAAAAATAACAATAAAAATACGAATAAATAAGTAAATAGATAGTCAAGCAATCTTCCTTAAGGCATTTAAGATGGTTATTGCAGTTGGATAAAAACTATTTTTGAGTCTGTTAGTTCTTGTTTTAATTGCTCTGTAACGTCTGCCTGACGGAAGAAGGTCAAACAGGGAGTGAGCCGGGTGGAAGGTGTTCTTTATAATGCTGTGAGCTTTTTTAGCACCACGGGCACTATGGAGGTCGTCCAGTGAGGGCAGGGGGCAGCCGATGATCTGCTGGGCCGTGTTGACGACCCGTTGGAGGGCCTTTTTCTGGGCCACCGTGCAGCTGCTGAACCATACGCAAATGCAGTATGTCAGGACAGTTTCTATGGTGCACCTGTAAAAGGACACCAACAGTCTCTGTGCAATGTTGTTTTTCCTGAGAACCCTCAGGAAGTGGAGGCGCTGTTGGGCCCTTTTAACCACTTTTGTGGTATTCACAGTCCAGGTCAGGCCCTCCTCCAACTGGACTCCCAGGAAACGGATGTCCATCACCTGCTCCACACAGTCCCCGCTGATGAGGAGTGGTGTGATGTCGGTCTATCGGTTACTTAGCAAAATAACTAAAATATTTATGGACGGATTTTGATGACATTTTCAGAGTAGGTTGGTGATGGGGAGATCTAGAAATGATTAGATTTTAGTGATGATCCAGTGGGGGATACCCTGGCGAAGGTCTGCGCTCTCACTGTGCTTTTCTAGTTTGTACATTTTACAGGGCTGAAAAGGTACATATCAGTACCTTAAGGTCCAAATATTAACCTTTAGGGGTGCATTAGTGTTTATTTCACCTTAGGGTAAAGATATGTACCCCTACTGTACCTTTAATTCAGAGAGTGTATATATGTGCCAATTTTGAAGTAAATTGAAACAAAATTGATTTTTTTTATAGGTATAGGATATTTCACCCATTATTATTATGATATATTATTATATTTCACCCATTAAGTAAATGGGAGAAAAAGAAAAAAAAGTTCAAAAAAGTATTAACAAAAACTTTTACCTATTTTTCCCTAAATGTAATGACATATATTACTGGTAATATATATAAATAAGATTTGATATTAATTCAACCAGCATTTTTGCTGCTACATACATTTGAAATGTCACCAATTATACGTAACTGAAAAACAAAATAAAGATTTTAAACATTAATTTGAAAAAAAGTAAAAATACTGAGATTCATAAACACACGCAACAGATTTTTTTAATCATTATGTGTCATTGGTAATCTATAATCAAATCTGGTATGAATTCAACCAACAGTTTTGCTGATAAAATCAACACCCCTTGCCTACCCATGGAGGGGTTGGGCTAATATATCACTAAGGACATCATCATGCCTCTGTGTTCCTCACCTGTCCTTAGCCTCACACTTCAGGACAGAGACGTCCTTTCCAAATCGCGCGCTCACTGTGTCATCGGGGCGGGGCCACAGGGAGGGACCACAGCTCTACATAACACCGGTCGGGGGTTAATCCCGCCCATCCCTTCTGCTCTCACCGTCGATCGGTTTTCTTTTCTCCTCTGCACCTCCAGTAACAACAGTTTATCTCATAAACCACACTCAAAAGCTAAAAAAAAAATAAAATAAAACAAAACAAACGAAGATGGGCTGAGGAAGAGGAGAGACATTCGAAGAAGGAGACGACGGTGGAGCGCGTGAGTACAAAAGACACTAAACCAAGGGATTTCCATGGCTTCGATTCGTTGTGATTGTTCTTATTATATTCATGGAAACTGTTGCGTGATGATCGGTGTTTCAGTTTTGTGTGCCAGAGAACCGGATGGAGGAGAATCATGGCTGTGCGGAGACGAACAGGAGGCGCTTTAGTTTAGCGGCGTCGCGCGCACAGTGCCCCCCAGGTTCTGATCATGAAAGTGAAATGAGATTGTATTGTTATCGTGCGTGTCTCACAAGCTCCATTATCCAGTCCTTGCACTTGCCTGAACGCCGTTGTCGTACCCGCTGATCTGCCCGGGTTTGATGGGTCTCAGCATCAACACCAGTGGGCAGCTGTAGCACGAGCCCGTATCATCACACCCCCATACACACACACACACACACACACACACACTGTTTGTTTTCAGGACCACGGACAGCGACCATGACTCGGCTGCGTAGAAAGGCTCTGGTCGCACTCTTCCTCTTCACGCTCTTCATCTTCGGCACCATGATGGGGCTCAGGACTTTAAAACCCAGCGACGGTTTCTCGGACATGGCCCCCGGAATGGACGTCTTTATCGGGGACAGATCCGACCGGAGGAGGCTGGATGTGAAAGACGTAGCAGCATCTCCGGGCCAGTTCCACATGGGCAGCAGCGACACTAAAGTTGTTTTCTCCAAATCGGATCGAGATTATAGTATATTCTATGACGTGCATATCTTCTACTACTTGTGGTACGGGTCTCCGAGCATGGACAACAAGTACATTCACTGGGATCATGTGCTGGTGCCACACTGGGACCCGAAGATAGCAGCCAGTCATGCACAAGGAAGACACACGCCTCCGGATGATATAGCCTCAAGTTTTTACCCTGAACTGGGACCGTACAGCTCCAGGGACCCAAAGGTGCTGGAGTCACATATGTCTCAAATAGAGGCAGCTGCAGCAGGTAACATGTCTGAATGCAATTATCAATATCATCATCATCAACACTGAAATAACGTTAAATAGTAAGCACTCACTCATTGCATTGACACTGATGAGATGTATTCCATAGGTATTGAAATTTAGTAACAAATGTGCAAGATGTCTTCCTAGGTTTGGACTTGGAAGCAAACAATACATTTATGAGATAAATGGTTCAGTTAGATACCATTAAGTATGAAAAAATGTGGCATTATTTGGTAAAACTTCATTCCAAATGTAACATTTAATGATGGTAAAAGTGAAGATTTTAGACTCCTGGTTTTTGCTTGACATTAATAGACCATGTAAAGCCAGTGATATGATAGTTTTAATCTGATAAAACAAAAACAGTGAATTCAACCTTCATTTGCAACATACATTTTACTTTTTTGAGTTCCAAAACTGAGCATGGATGTGATTTTTATTGGAATAAAATTTGGATTTCTTTTCAGTTTGTTGTTTATTTTTTGGGCCCAATGTGTTAATACAATACATTATAGTTAAAAAATTATGATTCAAAGTCAAACATTGGTTTTATTTGGTGTATATAAAAGCTAAAGTAAAAGTATTCATGGCCAAACTAGGTTCAGACATCTTAGGGTTAATACATATGGAATAAATCAAATTAGTATCAGCTTCTATACATTAATAGCAAGTTAATTTGACTTAATCATCCATTATTCAGTAATTAAACCTCCCTTAGCATCATAACTGAATGTCCCTGGGCTTACTTCAGACACAGAATATATCCCTCTGTTGTGGTGTTGTAGGGGTGCTGGTGTTGTCCTGGTATCCTCCTGGGGTGGCAGATGACCACGGGGAACCCACCGAGGACCTGGTTCCTGCTGTTATGGACGCTGCCCACAGGCACAGCATCAAGGTAACTGGTGAGACAACCGGTATGTTTTTTCCCTTTTGATGACTTATTGAATGAATGATTGCCAGTGATGCCACAAGCCAAAGTGAGAACATTGATTTGACTGGGTGTGAAAATGCTCCAATGTTACCTGTGAAACTTTATATGACAGAATTTATATACTGAGACATTCAGGGCTTGTTGGAGAACACATGTCCTATTTAGTTTGTACTTTCAGTTCAACAGCAGGGACTGGTGTTTTTAGTGCTTTGAAGAAAAGAAAAAATAGTAAAAAATTAAATTAAATTTTAAAAAAGTGCAAATGTAAATTATTTTTTTTACACAACTGTCAATACTAATTTATTGTTTATTAATTTCCCATGTGTGACAGAAAACAGATCAGAGGCTAATTCCTAATATTGTACTCTATAAACAACAAAAACATTTTAAAAAGAAACAAAATCTTGTCATGACTCAAGAGCATTAGCAATATTATTGTAAAGTAAAAGATATTTACCTGGACATCCCAGAAGCTGTTCATTTTCATATGCTAAAAAAATAGCACTTGCTACTGCTAGTTCTGTACTAGCAGCACTACTTAGCAAACTATTACACTAAGTAATGAAATATATTTGTTTCAATATTCAGAACAATCAATACATGTCAAAATGCCCTCTTTAGAAATATTATACTTATGTTTATATATGTATGTCCATAGATGATAATATATAAAACACAACGATACTAGCTAATTAGCCATTAGCTTGATCTTTTTGTATCTTTCTCTGAAATAATGTGAAGTTGAATGTTAGTGTCGTAAAAAAAAATCTTCATATACGTATCAGATGTGTAACACTGTCTTGAAAACATATTTAAAGATTTTTTTTTACTATACATTTACAGCCAAATCCACAAATAATGTATTGTGTTTGCTAACAGTGCTATGTTTTATGTTGCTTTAAGGACCTGTTCACACAAGATTCTGTCATGGCACAATCAATCAAACACAACCATACAGTTTTGGACCTATATGCAATGTATACCTTTGTTTCTAGAGAGTACCCCCCCCCCAAAAAAAAAAAAAATTAAATAAAAAAACATATCTTGGTGCACAGAGCGCTCCATAGCCACAGTCCATCATGCATCCCATTCTTTTGTGCATATACTATGTTGCATCTATAGCAAAATGTAATGAGAAGTGTTCCATGAATATATTCAGAATTTGACAGAAACATTAGCATTGATTTTGCCTCTAAGACTCACAGTTGGCTGCATCACACAGTAACAGAAATAATAACTATGTCTCAAAACACCAACGCAGCTGGTGTGCATTTATGCACAGGACCTACAGCAGAGGTCAGGATCAGAGGATAATTAATGTTCCATTAGTATGTGACACGAATGGCCTTGTCATTCATTGTCGGTTTCCATGCCAGCAGAAATGTAAAAAATGTTTTGTAGCAATCCAGCTATCAGTTCACAGACAAAAAAAGGCAAATAATTTACCAATTAAGACCTGACTGAGTAAAAAAAAAAAAAAAAAAAAAAGAGAAAATCATCACACACAAGTCCCATTATATAAGAAAAATTTTCTATTCTTTTAATTAAACAGAAATATGCATACATACAATATAACACTAATGCTACAGCAGGTTTTGATGATCACTTTGGTACCTAAGCATCCTATCTCAGGGGTGACATTTGTCTTGATGGAGTCGTTTCCCACCCGACATTTAATCTGGACATTGTAGAAAGAAGTGGAGACGATGTTCTAATTTTTTAAGGCTTCAGGTGCTTGAGACAGCAGTGACAGAACAAGCTGAGCATAGACTATATTCAGCATTAAAAGGACAGAGAGCTCTCCCTCACTCAACTCCTTATATGGAAGTCTTAAAGAAGTGGGTCTCTCTGTGCATCTTAGTCCGACTTACACAACAGTGTGTATCTCCATCTGACCCCAGGGCTAATGTTCTAGTGTTTCAGTACATCAGAGCCACCGATGACCAAATACAAGCTGATGTTTATGGTGCATTTGTGTTCTTGCACAGTAAATGTCATGTACGTGTGCCTTTAGATGCATCATGTCATGTGAAATAGTCTTTTTCATTCAGGATGAGTTCATCTGTCAGTTTTCAGAAGCAGCACGAGGCGTAAAGTTGGATCATCCCTCCAAATTCCATCGACACCAGACAACTGGCGTTATAGTATGAAATGAGACAGTCAGACACAGACTGATCTATAAACCCCCTCCAGTGCTCCATCCTCACTAATGAATCATAGATTGACCCGGTTTGGGCAGTGAATTAATGTTGTTGACTGTCAGCACTTAAATAACATTTATTGCACTTTTCAAAGTCCAGCATCTATGTTTTAGTGATATATAGGATACTCTAAACACATCATTTATGGAATATAAAACCTATAATTCTATTTTCATCAGTGTATAGACAGTGACAAGAATCTGAATAATTGAAAATCATTGCTTTAGTTACCTTAGAATCAATCTACCATGTTGCAGTAGTAATTTAAAACCGACTTCCTCGCCTTTTTTCCAGTGTTTAGATACATTACCATCACTTACAATGTCTGAGTGTGAACCAGACTGAATATCCACTTAAGTAAAAAGCTCAGAACAGACAAAACAAACGCTGGTTGGAATGAGGGTGTTTAATCTCTGCAATTTCACTGCTGGGTATCACCAAATATTACACTTTCAATATTGAAATATTATTTGTAATTTAGAAAACATGTCAAGGTTTTCTTGTTTTAACATTTCTATTATTTCCCTATTATTTAGTTGCTTATTGTGCTTGCGTTAACTGTAAAGAAGAAATAATTATTTGCTGTGTTAATGAGTTTTATGAATAAGTTTTGGTTGATTATATCTTACATGCTGGTCTATACGTGACATAGAGACAGTTTGTGGGAGTAAAATATAAGGAAAGTTTCACATATTTTGTCATTAATATTCAGTCTTCAGCTCTCTATAACGTAATTTAGATATTCGTGTCAAATTATTTTACAGTCTGTGCAATATATAATACATTCTGCCCTTGGATCTTTTATGTGAGTGAGGAAAAACTGCCAAAGAACCCCAACAGAGGGAGAACATACAGAAAACTCAGGAAAAGCCATTGGTGAGGTATTCTCCTTTGAGGGAGGAATTTTGACCAGACATTTAGAAAAACAATGTGTAGAAAAGATTCATGAATATAATGTACAAGGGAATGGATGTATTAAATATAGCATTTGAAAACTATAGTGTCACATCTTCAGCCATGGAACCCTAAAGAAATGTCAGGACATGCTTTTGAAAAGATAGGAATAAGAAACATTTTCTATCCAAATAGTAGTATGATTAAATGAGCTAACGCTGCTGATGAGCTCAGTGTGAAATGTCCATGCAGAGTGAAACTAGTAGAGAAGTGGATTTAAAGTCAGATCACATTCTCACTATAAATTAATCAGATCGTGAGCAGTTATCTCAAGCAACACAGACAGAAAACTAATATAGTCCAGACAGTGAAACTATATAGTGTAGGATGTAATGGTACGGTAGATTGTAAATGCATATATCAGATAGTGGTATGTTGTCAATTTGACTATAAATAGGTCTTTTTGGGTGTTATTTTGTTACCATGGGCACAAAAATAAAGGTAACTATTGTGTACCAGATGCAATAAATTGCTGATCCAAAGTATATTAGGCCAAAGAGAGTCCTATTGAAAGTACAAAGAGTGTGAAAATGACGATGTACAAAATGAAAAGCTTGTGTGATAAAAGATTCAATTTGCCATGTTGTTATGACCACAGCTGTTAAGAGTCAGTCAGTTCAATACAATATTTTCAGTTGATTATAAGACTGGTAGAAGAAAAAAAAAAATAGACTGTAAGCAGCCTCCGCAGTCGATATAGTTAATGGGAACACTGTATTCTTCTGTGGAAGCTCAAAGTGAAATCCTACACTGCTCTGTACATAAGCTTTGTGTTCTCAGCCTTGAGTATAAAACATGTAATATTTAGTTATTGTAACACATTGGAATTCAAGGTCTCAGTTTCCACTATTAGCTAATTAAACCCTAAACAGTCCAGAGTAGGGTTTCAAACCTCTGCCTTCACTGTATTTGTTTGAGTTTTCAACAATATTCTTCAGTTATCTTTAATTTAGATGAACATCAATTTCGAGTTTCACCTTTTTATTTCAAAGTCTAGATTTTACATTTTCTTCATCTGAGAATGGATCATTTTACTGGACTTACACTAAACACTAAAAGAAAGTCACTGTACTCTGCTGCATTTTCCTCAAATCCTCTAATCTTTAAAGAAAATTTCAGGGTATTTACTTATAATTGATTAACTGGTCATGCACATGTGTATGAAAAGAATGGTATTATTAAATAAACTAATGCAAGCAGTCAAACATACTGTATTTTCTGCACTATTAAGGTTCACTGGATTATAAGGCTCACCGTCAATGAATGGTTTATTTTCCTTTTTTTTCCTGTATATATAAAGTGCACTGGACTATAAGGCACATTAACTCTGTCCCTAGAGTTACCACTAAAACACATGGTGGGTTCTCATTCAGTTTTTATGACCCCAAACTATGGAACAGTCGATCTGAGGTCCACTGTGAGTGTTCATATTTTTAAAGGGTAAACTAAAATTTAACTAAAAGCTAAGTTAAAAAGCTAGATTTTCACTCTTAACATTATTTTACTCTGCTATTTTATGTATTTACTTTTATTTTATTACCATTATTATTTATTAATTTATTTATTTGTTCTATTCTTTTATAATTCGATAAATCTTTTAACTTGTTTCTACAATTGTGGGATAATGGGGGGGGGGGGGTCTGATGTAAAGCACTTTGTGCTACATGCACCATGTATGAAAAGTGCTACTATATGAATAAAGTTTGATTGATTAAGTCAAACTTCATTAAAACACATTCCCAAGAACTCTCACCTTTGTTCAAATATTAATGAGCGTATTCACAATAACTTCCAACCTTGTTGAGTTGTAACACATAACAAAACGCACTCCTATACAGCTAAATCAAATGTTAGCATATTAACAATAACTCTCAAAAATGTTTAGTTATAACATGTACAATACACTCACTTTTTCAGTTCAGTCCTTATACACACACTGTAATAAGTACAGTATGTTTTACTCCACGCTGTGAGCACCGTGTACGACACAAAAATCGCTTCTACGTCACTAAGCACAACCACAATTAATCTGTATATAAAACACTCTGGTTTATAAAGCACACAGTAATTTTTTTATTACTTTATTTATTTTTTAAATTAAAGGTTTTTAAGTGCACCTTATAGTCTGGGAAATATGGTATATGTTTGCATAAATTATGGGGTTTATGAGTGTCCAAATAAAGACAAAAAGCAGTATTTTACAGTGACCTATATGTTCTGTGTCACTTTTAAAGGTTGATGTATGATATACCGACATGATCATGTAACGTTGTTCCAGTGTTTGGGATCATTTGAATAAAAGCCAATCATTGGGGAGTTCTGTTTTCACAGTGGTGTGTCTATATACCTGAGGCTGGGAATTTAAATAAGAATCTGTCAATATCATACAACATAAGGAGGTGGGGGGGGGGGGCATACAGTGCTTTTCATCCACACCCATCTGTGATTTATTCAGCCAGACAGGAACAGATTGAATAGTGTCTTACCTCTCTGGCCTTTCAAGATTTCTAACCAGTCGAAACAACTGACAAGCCCGACCCTGGGTGCCAAACACTGCCGCATTACCATGGAAACTGTTTATGAAGACCTTGCAGCCTCTTTTGAAAGATGGAGTGGGCGTTGAGCGTCTTGTGTTTGCAGCTCGACAGCTCTGTCAATGCTTTACTCTTTGCTGAAAGCTGCAGTAGATCTTTTCTTTTTCTTTTGTGACTGTAGCAAACAAATGCCCCATCGTTTTTCCTGGATGACAGAGGCCATCCATCATTCAACCATCGGCTCCTCCCAAAGACAAAACAACCGTACACAAATGTTTCCACCATTATTTTTTTGGTT
The DNA here is from genome assembly GCA_020466265.1 of Siphamia tubifer. NCBI lineage: Eukaryota > Metazoa > Chordata > Actinopteri > Kurtiformes > Apogonidae > Siphamia > Siphamia tubifer. The sequence goes on from CM035793.1 coordinate 34,832,524, forward strand.
TTTAATAATTATTTGTTCTAAATTTATCAGTCGGCTGTAATGAATATGGAAACTACTAAGTGTTACCAGAGATTGCAGACTTCATTTATTCAGTTTAAAATACAGAAAGGCTGTATTTACATATGTTGATTCAACTGTAGTATAGGATCTAAAAGCAAAAATAAGTACATTGGAAGCTGCGCAAGCCTATTCACATCAAATAATATAATGCGAGGATTAAACCATTCTAGTTTAAAAATAATGAATAATAAGTGCTTTTTTTTAATTCTCTTTCTTCTTATATTTTGCACCTTTCGTTGTCATTTTCATCCTCCGTCTTTAAATCTGGTCTTGTCTTGATGGGAATATGCACAGTTATGCAGGAAAAAAAAAAACTCGCTAAATCCTCCCAAATGTATTTCAGTCAGTCAACTCACATTAGAATATTTATGACAGTAGCAAAACAAATTTAGAGTTTGGTGCCTAGACTCCTGGATCATCACTCCCTGCAGATAGTTTTCAGATTCTCCTGAAACCCAGCAATGCAAATCTTTCACAGATTTATTTCTTAAAAAAATATATAAAAATAACCACTGAAAAGGACATTGCATTAAAAAAAGTTAGAATAATGTATCTTTAAAAAATGTTTGCATCTTGCCGTTTCCAATTACGGCAATTACACTGCTCTACAATCATTTTATTTTTTTTAAAAAATGTTTTAAATATTTGTTTCAGACAATAAATGTACTAAATCTTACATACTTTAATAAGATTAATCAGAAAACAAATGACAAAAGACTTGACTTTTCTTTATCAGTAACACGTGGTACAATTTTATTAGTTTTATTCCAGAAGCATTTTTACTTGTAGACCTGCTATTTAATGTAAAATGGCAAAAATGCTTACTTACGAAGTCTCAGGAGGATATAGATATTGGGGAGTGATTTGGGGGGGTAGAGAGAGCTGGGGTCTTCTTGCAGTTTAACTCGACCACCAAATTGCAATGTGTGGTTAATGTTTGGAAATAGAGGCGTGTTGGTCAGCAGCCAGAAAAACACATTCAGGTATAAACACAAAGTACGGTATTAAAATAATTGTGGTTGGTTATAAAGGGGACGCAACAGAAAGTCCTTGTGAAACAAATGTCAGTAGGATGTGTCCTCCTGAGTAACCGTAACAGTGACAGATGAGGGTGCAGTGTGAGACAGGCCTGTGGGGAAGCTCAGCATCTGCTTCACTTGTTCCCTTCTGCTCCTCCACACTCCCACCTCTATTTCCCAGAAATCCTCAGTGTCCTGTGGGCTAAACTTAGCATCCGTCTGCTCCTCTGTCATCTCCTCCACTTTGCCTGCCTGCTTTTTAGTCCTCTGGATGACTGATGTCTCCTGGACAAAAGTGCCGCCCTGCTGTGACTTTATTTTTCACAGGCAAAACAGACAAAATGAAAAAAGCTGTACATGTGAAGTGAGCTGTGACATTTCCCACTATAAATATGTGTGATGTAGGGCTGCAACTTTACTGTTATAACAGATGATCATAAATATGATAGAACTAAAAAAAAGGGGTTCCTCAACATTTGGCTATATAATTTTCAAAAATCCTATGTGTAACATGTAAAATAATATAAAGTTACTGTTAACCTGAGAAGTCTTAAGTGTTCTGACTATGAAAAATCAATGCAACTACCTGCTTCTCTATTGTGTAACATACTGTATTACTTCAGCCTCCAAATAACCATAAATCTCTTACGAGGATCAGAAATATGTACAGTGGTCCTTCATTTATCCTGCAATAGGCAAAATTCAGGAATTATTCAGGTTTTTTTTTTTTATTACTCTGCCAAGAAACTGGCAGAATTATGTTTTCACTGGCGTTCAAGTGTGTGTGTGTGTGTGTGTGTGTGGTGGGGGCTGACATTTTATGATATTTGCACAAGGAACACCTGACTACTTTTTGGTGGTGATCGGTGGAGGTATGCGTGTGTGTGTGTGTCTGTGTTTGGGGGGGGGGGGGGCATGTGTGTGATTCATAGCAACATAACTCAAAAAGTCATGGATGGATTTTGCTGAAAATTTCAGAAAATATTGGTATTGGCACAAGGAAAAAGTGATAAAAGTTTGGTGGTGATCAGTTGATGGGAGCAGCGGGCATGCGTGTCTTTCAGGAGAGGGGCTGATCTGCCTTGGCGGAGTTTGCACTCTCCAAGGGCTGTTCTAGTTCTATATGTTTTAAGGCTATAAAAATCCTCACCACACACTTTATACACTTTTCTCAGACTGGCATTAACATTTTCTCACATTCCACTCTTTAAACACTTTTAAAGTTCAAACCTTCACAGATTTCTTTAAAAAAGTACAGTATTATAGAATGAAACTATCTTCCTAAGCCTTTTGGGTGCTTTTGACCGCAGGTGCTTTTGTCAGTGCAGAACATTTCCTCAACATTGTGGCTTTTGTCATGGAGAAAACTGTCAAATATACAGCGCTTGAACGTCATACTACTAGCAATCAAACACTTATGTAAATGTGTCTGTATGGTACAGGAGACACAGCACGGAGGACATTGATTGGTCTACAGTCCTTTAGCCAATCAGGATGCAAAACAACACACGTTCCTATGCTGTAAAAAAAAAAAAAAAAAGGATGCAAAATTCCACTAAAAAAGGTGAACCAAGTTATAGTGAGGGACAACTGAACCATATTTGGTAACACTTTAGAATACCTACACACAATTCACTATGTATAAACCATTTATTATCTATTTGTTAATTTTATTCATTATGTATTTGCCATTTGTTACCTATTAATGGTTTATTCACACACAATTTTATCATAAACAAAGCGTTTGTGCTTCTTTTCTATGAGAACAAATGCTTTATGATAAATTGTGTATAAGCAATAAACATTAACAACTAGGTAACAAATTAATACATCATGTACAAATCATTTACACATGGGTAACAAATGGTTAATACGTAGTAGTATGTGTCTGTGTAGGTATTATAAAGTGTTACCAAATATTTTTGTGACTTCCCAAGATCACAATGAAAATATTTTCATTTTACAATCGTAGGATAGTCTTAGCATCCTATCATTACCCCACCACCTGAAATGTGAGAGGGGTATTATTTTTGGTTCATTTTTTTGTTTGTTTGTCCATTTGTCTGTTTCTCAGTAACTATACACAAAAACTACTAGACCAATTTCCATATAATTTTCAGGAAAGGTGCAAGGTGGTCTGGAATGGATCTCATTCAATTTTGGTGAATGTAGGTCAAAGGTCAAAGTCACAACAACCAAAAATTTGTTTCATGTGAGAGATAGGGCAAATCAGGTAAAATGTTTGCAAGTGCAAATTTGGTGTTCCTAGTTCATATAAGTTGTGCTGAACAATGTAGGATTATAACACACAACTACTGCACACATTAATGTTAAACCAACATTTACCTTGTGTTACTCATGAATAAAGTTGCTAGAGTTTTTCCATCATTTGCAAATATTCCAAAATTCACCCTTAATAAACCATTAGATTTCTGTTATAATATACTAGATGTGACAGTTGCTATTGTCCTGAAGTAACACAAACATATTTTTGTAGCTTACCGAGTAATCCTGTGGTGTCGTCATTCCTGTCTCTTTGGTTTTGTCTCTGGACATCAGGCTGTGAACCTCAGCTGTGGGTAGCTACAGATAAACACAGTTGGAGAAATGTTCAGGTCATAGTCACAGACTTAATGGACATTAGCCAAAATGTGCATGTTCTGACACACAGACATGTTTAGTCCTATTGTATATACAGTTCAGTTTGACATTGTGTTTACGTTAGACTGGATTAGTGCAGTCGGCTGCTAAATTAATGAGTCTTTGCTTGTTGTTGAAAATAAACAAAAGCAGAAAAAAGGTATCCAAATTGATCCCCCATAAACCACTTGTACCAAAAACCTTGTTTGTGAGTTGTCTTTGTTGATGCTGGTAATTACTTTGAACAAACAAACAACACATTTTCTTGCTATGACAAATTTTTAGGCTATCGTGGACATGCAGCCATGTGTATTTTTTTTTTTGCTCACTGTGACTTCACTACACTTATGACCATAGTGAAATGCCCTGTAAATACATAATATTCTCTTCTCTATATGGCTGAATGTTAATGTTGTAAATATTTAATACGGCCTAATCCAGCTACAATGAGCAAAGGCCATATATAGACAAACAATCACTCTCACATTCACACCGATGACCAATTTAGATTAATTAATTAACCCATCAGTGCATGTGTTTGGATGGTGGGAGGAAACTGGAGTACCTGGAGAAAACCCACACAGACACGGGGAGAACATGCAAACTCCACACAGAAAGGTCTGGTGTGGGAATCGAACCAGGGACCTTCTTGCTGTGAGGCACAAGTGTGCCTGTCAGATCATTTTAGACATTTGGAAGTAAAACACTGATTAATATTTTTAGCTGGAAATGAGTTCTTCGACCCCAGATGCAATGAGTAGCTTCTCATTTCTGAACCAACCCTCAGTTTAATAGTGCATAAAGACTCGACTGTGTTTCAATGAAAAAAGGCCATCTGCTCTGATGAGCCCAAATTAACTGTCTTCAAGAGTGACATTGAGAAGTGAGGTGGATAAAGTGATTACCCATCATGCCTGGTGCCTGTGGTGCAGGACTATGGGACAGTGTTCTAGTTGGGTTTAGATTCACCAATGGTATGTGCTTTACAAAAAATTACAAAATACATATGTTGTGACACTGAAAAAGCTCATTAAATCGACGCTATGGTGAGTGTATGCTCTATTCAATATCTGAAGCTAAATGTTCGAGTGTGGGATTCTTTTTCTTTGCTTATTTTTGGCCAGGCTGCTCTGGAGTAACTGTCGTTTCATTCATTCACATTAAATGGGTAGCGCTTTACATTTGGCAGAAAGGCCTGCACCATTGAAGGATTAAAACAAAACAAGCAATTTGATGTTTCCACTCAAAATCCTGGCTCCACTGTGGAACAAGTGCCTCCGAATTGTGCACTGATGACACTTTAATCAACACTGCTTCACAGACGGCACAGTCCAGTAATTAGCCATGTCTACAGATTACTAATTAACTGGGTGTCTGTCAAACAAATAGCATATTCATTGCATAACTATTTGCTTTGCAGGGCTGTGTGTAATTGTGCATCACGGTTGTTGGCTTGTAACTGAACAGTGTGTGTTTTTACACAGGTGGCCTTTCACATACAGCCATACAAAGGACGGACGGATCAGACCATGCATGACAACATCAAGTATATTATTGACAAGTAAGTCGGGTTTCCCATTTGCTTTTCCCAGCACAGGGTTTGTTCTCTCTGGCAGAGAAAGGAATCATTTCCTTTCACTTTCCAAGCACTGGAGCCCTTTTTCCATATCAGTGATCTCTGACGTTAGAAGTCTACTGATCTAGGGAAACATGAGTGCAGATAAGGAAAGATGAGGAACAGGTAGTTAAATATAGATGCTTCCTCTGCCATCCAGTTCAAACAGCTCAGCAGGTAGCGTTAGCGGTGACTTTTTATCTGTCCGTGCAATCTGATCATATGCAGCTCTTCCTGCATATGATCAAGACATGAGACACGTTTAAAATATAGAAAATATCTTGACTAGACATACTGAGCGGGACTGTGTTTATTAATAGAAACCATACAGATAGATTACTGCAACTCGGAACAGGAGCAAAATACGTCAGTTATCCCATGTTTATAACAATGCCAAAATTAACCTTGAAATGGGTGTGATTTTTGCCAGTATTTTCAACAACCCACTGTGCTATCCATCTGTATAAAAAGAAAGGACGCTTGAAAAAATATAAATAGATATGGAGGATTTAGTTAATGGAAGTGTGACATTCAATAACCCACACGACTTATCTATTGAGTGTCTAATTATACAACATTCAGGTAATAACATCATGATCAATTGTATTTTTTGCTTATTTATCACTGATTACGTGTGAAAATGGCGACACTTGAGCCATATGTACAGTAATATTTATACATTATAATAAGAAAACCAGGGTGACATAGTGGTGCAGTGGATAGCACTGTCACCACGGAGCTTTCTGTGTGGAATTTGCATGTTCTGTGTTTTGTATTGGGTTTTCTCCAGGTACTCCAGCTTCCTCCCACGATCCAAAGACATGCACTGATAGTTTAATTGGTCAACATACAATTGCCAATAAGGATGAATGTGAAAATGATTGGCTGTTTATCTCTGTATTTCAGCCCTCCGAAGCACTAGTGGCTCATCCAGGGTGTACCATGCGTTCACCCATAGGTAGCTCCAGCAATGCCCCAAGACCCTAGTGAATCAATGAATAAGAAGACCCTTAAAGGACTCTGTTATGCAAATATTTCCCTTTTTCCACAATGCTTCTTCAAGTTAGTATTTACTATTAGCATTTCAAAAACTGTGAACTCCGAGATTCACAACCACACCCCAAAAACCAGAGTGCAACACAAGAAAAGCACTGTGAGAGCGCAGACCTCTGCCAAGGCCATCTGAAAATGTCAAACAAATTTGTTGACAACTTTTTTGTGTTACAGTATAAAGACAAACAAGCAAACAGACAAACCCTGGTGAAAACATAACCTCTGCCATTCCTTGGCAGAGATAATAATGGTGGCTGCATCTATTTTGTGTAGTCTATATATATTAACATCCCAAAATGTGATGTAAAGAGCAATACGTATAAAAACTTGGATCACATTAAGTTTCTTATAATTGGAAAAAAAAAATCATAATAGGCTGCTTAAATACATATTATTTCTAGTCCTGATACTGAGGCTTTTCTTTGTTCTGTTTTTCTCAGGTATGGAAAACATGGCGCCTTCTACAAATTCAGGTCCAGCACTGGGCGAGTCCTCCCCCTCTTTTACGTCTATGACTCTTACCTGACTCCACCAGAGTCCTGGGCAGAGCTCCTGACCCTGCAAGGATCCCACACTATCCGAGGAACGCCTTACGATGGGATTTTTGTCGCCCTAATTGTGGAAGAACGCCACAAACACGACATCCTAGCCAGTGGATTTGATGGGATATACACCTACTTCGCCTCAAACGGCTTCTCTTTTGGCTCCTCCCACCAAAACTGGAAAGCCATAAAGGCCTTCTGTGATGCAAACAATCTGCTGTTCATCCCCAGTGTGGGTCCAGGGTATGTGGACACCGCTGTACGGCCCTGGAACAACCACAACACCAGGAACCGAGTCAATGGGCGGTATTACGACACATCCCTGCAGGCAGCTCTGTCTGTCAGACCAGAAATAGTCACTATCACTTCCTTCAACCAGTGGCACGAAGGAACGCAAATAGAAAAGGCGATACCCAAGAAGACAGTGTCCCGTTTATATCTAGACTATCAACCCAACCAACCAGACCACTACCTGGACCTGACCCGCCAGTGGGCTGAGAACTTCAACAAAGAGAAGGACAAATGGTTGATGTAAACATGGCTTTATTTTCTTTGTGGACACTCTGAACTTGACGAGACATTACCAGAGGTCAACTGCCACTGTTCAGCCACTGCTGAAATCAAATACCTTTACAGTCATGTCCTACGTCCACTCTCAATCTCTAAAAACTCCCGATGAGAATTTTCCAAATGTGCACTATCCTTACTGTTTTTATCCACTAACATTTTTGCAGAAGATTAATACTGTCATGAAATACTGAAACTAAAAAAAGGTACCGACCGAAAAGATAATCCACAAATCTTGATAACAATCCTGTTCTGTGTCTGTTTGCATCATTGAGAAATTGCGGCTATGTAACTCTGCTCTGTGGAGTGTTTTCTTATTTTCTTATGGTAAAAGACTGTTCTTTCCTGTATTTCTTTGAAAACCAATTAAAATCCGTGTCTGTTTACAGTTGAGTGACAACGAGTGACATGTTTTAAAGTAAAAGTGATAGATGTGTTACTGCATATGAAAGCTAAATTCAAGAAGTTAGGACTGGTCATATGAACATCAATATACTTCTGTTAAACTGCACTGAAACTCTGTGTTTTGTTTCACTGCAACACAATTTCAATAACAGAACTACTGCTCTACCATTAAAGACAGGAAAGTGGTTCTCAAAGTACTGCTCTAATATCTTTAACTACACTCTCTACTATTGCCAAGCAAGTTAAATGGATAAGAACTAAAACTGTTCCATTAAAGTGAACTCAGCATCTCCATCAGTGTGAATTAGTATTGCTTTATGTGTGCAGATAATAATAATATTTCTAATAATAATTTTAATTCATAAGCACCTTTCAAGTCACTCAAGGACAATGTACAACAAACAGTAAAAGACAAAGCATAAAATACAACATAATAAAAACTGAATAAATAAAAGAGCAATTTCGAAGCATTTAAAATGTGAAGTAAAGGCAGGAAGGAGGGAATTTTGTTTTTATTATTTTTGTTTTTATGGTAGGAAAGCCACCTTGAAGAGGTGAGTTTTGTGTCTAGATTTAAATGTAGAGAAATATTTAAAAAAGAAAAAAAAAAGAAAAGAAAAAGGAAACCGTTTCATGTATCTGTAGTTTGGACCCTTCATTCATGTTTAAATGTTGAAATAATCAATATACTCAAATTTTATACATTATGGCCATGTTGAATTTTTAAATCAAAAAGTTTAGTTGTTGATTGTCATTCATAAATTACGAATAAAATGACAGTACTTCAGTAACCCATATAAAAGAGCCATTACCTAGAGGTTATAAAATAGATTATTGAAACTTGTTGGTGTTTGGTACCATCTTGTAGCCAGAGGTGACCATACTTAGACAAGTGTAAAGCTAGAGTAGTTTTGTGAATGTGGGTAAGACTCACCAAGCTAACTGTAATTGATTAGCTGAAAATATTGTCTCTAATGAAACAACTGTGTAAGAGTTATTGCAGCAAGGTTCCTACAGCTCAGGGAAAGTTAAAATCAAGACTTTTTTTTAATGCCGTTTGAAATTACATTTAAGACCAAGCCGACAATAAACCAAAATTGAAAAGGAAAAACAAAAACACCACATGAATTACCTGGGGGCAGTTTTACCCAACTGTTTATTTTAAATAGAACATGACTTTTTGGTCCAGTTGCTGCTACATTCATGAACTATTTGCATCAAGAAGCATAACTTAGAAATTTTGAATATATAACACACACATCATATAAACACACACTTGCCAAAAACTAAGTATAGCTAAAGGAATACCACACCCACAGAAGGATGTGCCCTCATTTTCTACTCACCCTAAATTATTTTTGTAATATAGACAGCCTAAATGTTACCAAATCCTTTTTTTATTTCACACTAACATAAATATTACTAATGTGTCCAAATTTTAATTTAAGTCATTTTAAGATCTTATTTTTAGAACAAAGAATTCAATGCCTTTTTAGACTTTTCAAGGATCCGTGGGAACCCTGTGCAGTTTCTTCATTACAGGCACTGTCAGATACAGAAGAAGTTTATTGCCTCCAAGTTGAGTTGATCAGAGTGTCAGAAAAAACTATTAGATAAACAAAAGCTCTGAAAGTCTCATAGAATAGACGTCTGCATCTTCTGGTAGCCAGTACACTTAACAGTCCAAATAAACAAAGTTTTATTGCTAACGGCGTTTGCTGACGCTATTATGACGGCCAAAATGCAGGGATCAAATTTCCCTAAGGGCAAAATAAATTGAGTTAACCTTATCATGCATACTGCTCATACAGCTCACTACAGTGGACAGCTATTCTACAGCTGTTCTCTTTTATAACCATGGGTTTTGTTGTTTTACACAACGTCAATTAGCAGACACATTGTGTTTGGTCAATATCTTTAATTTCCTCACTGATGGGGTGAATATGATACCCATAACCGATCAGTATGTTGAAATATTATATAATCATAACAGTATCATCTTACCTATTGAGTAAAAACATGGCCACTTTAGCATCAGTTTCGAGCCCCTTTTCCTTTTTCAGCTGACGCCACCCGTGGCCTGTTCTGTTCTTCTCTCAGCTTCCTCATGGCTGTAGATTTTTCAAGCACGTTTTCTTTGGTTTTGCTGCCGGTTGTCATCTTTTCCGCCATGGCTGTTTCTGTGAATGCACAGAAAGGGAAGGAAGGGGTGGGGGAAATGGAGTGGAGTGACATTTGATGGATTTATCAGCAGTTAATCATTGTAAAGATGATCAGCACACTGATTGGTTCCACCCTCTAGACTGGACTAAAACATTTAGGTTTTTTTGCAAACATTCCATGATATGGGATAGTGAAGAGGTTTTCAAACAATATAGTAAAAAATGCTCTAAAGAAAAGATCCCCCACCCCACCTTTAATAAGAGAATAGGTTTCACTCAAACACAATATTTTTTATCAGATCTACTTTAAAACACTGTCTGCACATTATGATCCATTCACTTCACAAGTTCTTTCCAGTGGAATATTTACAAATCTATTGTATACATGTACATAAACCATCATATATGTAGAATAAGACGCCATCCTATACACTACAACACTAAAGTCATTTGTTTTCTGATTCATCTGATTAAAGTATAGAAGATTTTGCACATTTAACATTTGAAGCAGATACTTCTCTAAAAAAACATTGTAGAGCAGAGTTATGTAGAATTGTCAGTGTAGCCTGAGTGAATTCCTCCACACGGTGCAGTTCAAGGTTTAACACAGTGCTCTGTCCTCCAGTGAATGAATCCTCTGGAGCAAAGCTGATTCTTCAAGACAGTCTAATGCCACGGTTTACTGGCTTTGCCCCCTTACAGACAGCGCCTGTGAAAATGACATGTTAGATTTCAGACTTGCTGCTGGCCCACTTCCAAATGTCAGACCTCATAGCAGCTAATCCTCACTGATCTACTGTTTCACATGGAAAAACCAAGCACACATTGTTTGTCTCCAGTTTTTCCCCTGGAATAATAGCTAAGGTAACATCCTCATTCAATTGGTCCAACACCGTTTCAGATGAAAACACCTTGACAAATGTTGAATTGAGTATTACATTGTATATTTAGCTTGTATATTGTTTATAATACACAAATATCCTAAAATGTAGTATTTTAAAATTCCCACCTCATATACAGAGGACTTTTTTATGTAAATGAACGGTTTTAACATTCTGATGTCTACAAAATACAGTAGGTTTAACCTCCCGAGACCCAGTAAGTAAACATTTTTACATTAAATGGATGTCTTAATTGGAAACAGAATGACGCAACAGTTTTTTTCCCCAGATACATTTTTATATGTCCTTTTCAGTGGACATTTTTGTCTTATTTTTGAATGTAAAGCTGTGAAACTCTTGTCCACTACAGATGACAAAAATGTATTGCTGGGTCTCAGGATGTTACACAAACTAAGCAAAGAATACTGCATATACTGTACTGTATTGTATACAATACTGCATCATCAACCTCAGCATCAGGGCAGATACTAATAAAACCACAGAGGAGTATCCCATGTGTCTATTTACCCCTTCCAGATACATTACAGTTGTACAGAGGACACACTTTGTAACTGCTATGCAATTTGTTGGTTAGACTTAATAGAACCAAAGAATGCAAAGCCCACTGGCAGGACCCCCCCCCCCCCCCCCAACATGTAGTATATGTTTTATGCTTGTCAGTTCTGAGAAAAACAAAACAACAGTGTGCTTTTCATGTCACATTTGTAAAGCCAACACATACAATCTTTAGGAATTTTAAAAGAATAAGTAATTAACACCAGTTTTTTCAGGTAGTGGGTGTATGCAATAAGTCATTTAATAACAATGATGATAATAATAGATTAGATTTATATAGTGCTTTTTTGGCCAGTCAAGGCACCTCACATTAGTGACACATTATTCATTCACCCTCACATGCTCCCTCTGGTGGTGGTAAACTACATTTGTAGCCACAGTTGCCCTGGGGCAGACAAACAGAAGTGTGGCTGACATTTTCCACCTACAGCCTCTCTGACCACTACCAGACATTCATACACCAGTGTGTGTGGCACTGGAGGCAAGGAGGCTACAGACTGACTAAGACAGAGTGGGATTCGAATCGCCAACCCTTCAGTTATTGGATGACCGCTCCACCAGCAGAGCCATGGCCACCCCATTTAATGCATTTATTAGAATACCTGTGACCTCTAGCATGTGGTTTAACCTTCCTCTTGTGTTAGGGTCAACAGTAACACATTTTAGGTTTTAATTGCATTAATCAACCACATAAAATGTATTTTTGCATCAAGACTTTTTGACTTTGTCAGGAACCTCTATTTCAACAAAATAATATAGGAAAAAAAAGTTTTTTCCAATAAATTATGAAATTATCTGGTTAAAATTCTGACTTTTGTGTTGTTAGAGTCACTTTGGACCCAGTTATAAAAATAAGATTATAAAGCAATAATTGGAGCCAAAACTGAAATGCTAAGTGTTCTGTCAGCCAATACACTGACAGACAGCTCGTCTCCCAATCATTTGGGCTTTTGGAATCCTTATTTTGTCTTGTGCAGTTTACCTGCACAAACAAACAGACGGACATGTCCGGCCCACACATGTGAGGTCAATTCAGTATAGAGGTGGTGACTTGCAGAGGTCAGGAGGGGTTTACCAATACCAACAAAATAGATTTTTCTCTGACCTATAGTTCAGACTCATCTGATTATGTGGTCATTTATTCAACACATAAAACAAACATTCTACAGATCAAATATCTGACTGGAATCTGAGGCCACATTACCCCTCATCATTCATAGTGGATTTGTAATGGTGTGTCTACTCTGTCAGGACTAAATCTGTTGGTTAGTTCAATTAACGTCCAAGATTCATATTTCCCCCATATAATTAAATATTACAGTTGAGATAATGTTATGATATTTAATAATTGTTATCACAGTGAGTGTGAGCAGGCTACAGCTACACTTTGAAGTTGTTGTAGCATAACTGAATATAGGTTAATGTTGGTAATTTCAGACTGATTAATGTAAAGTCATGTTTTTGTCAATTTTATAGACTTGAAGAATTACTTCAGTGCAACATTTAAATGTAGTTATAATGACAATGTATCATCATAAAAACAACATTTGCTAGCTTGTGTCTCCTGAAAACACAACACTCACCAGTGCCGCCACAAAAATCTCCAGGATTCTGCTACTCAAATGTTAGCAGATACGTTTACAGTTGGTAGTAATATTCATTAGCCAGATAAGCACATAGCCTAAACATTAGCCTTAACTAAAGACGAGCTCAACTAAAGTTGTTAGACAGTATCCCCACCCCACTCACCACATACATTTTACGGTACATCAAGAGAAATAGCTTCACCTTTGTGCACGTACCGAGGCTAGCTTGAGCACGCGCGCACAATCTGTGATTGACAGGCAGCAGAGCCCACCTCGTAACTTGATTGGTTACCTTTTAACAGATTGTTCTGCAAAGGGGAGTTTAAGTCTCCGCCCCATCCGGGAGGCTCATGGGGTCTGGGATCAGAAAATTAATGAACGGTATTCAATGGGAAATAAAATGCTCAAATCATATCTGGTTTGTCATGTGCCCTGAATCACACACATGTGGTACCTCATAATAAATGATAATTATTTATTGATGTGCGTTTCAACTGCTTCTGTTAACCATCGGCTGATTAGTTTGTGAGTAAAACATGTTAATAATTTAGACTACACGCCGGACGCGCATGTCACCACTGACTCCACACCACAGCTGAGCAGAGCGTGACGTCACATGCACGAAGCATTGTAGTCTCTTACTAAGCCCGCATAAAATCTAACGTCACATTTGCTTGCCATCAAAAACGGGTGGTCTGCATATGCCACACCAAATATTGCGTATTAACCGCTATCATCTGAATTTCAGAGTACTTGTTAAACGGAAACGGAATTTAGCTTGACTCGCTCCTTTTTTTGCGAGCAAAGTACCTCTGGGCCGGAAGTAGAAGGGCGTGACTTAGCCTCCCCACTTTGTAAACAAGCTCGCTGGCCAAGAGAACTCGTTTTTTTCCTGTAACTTTCAGAACCCCTGGACAGTTCCAGGCAATATGCTTAAAATTTGTTGCAGACTGCTGCTTTAAGTCCAGAAAACTCCCTCAGCCCTTGAAATGTACTCACTTTGACAATGTAAACTATTTTCATGTTGGATATATTTAATTTTTCAGTGACATGGACTTTTAACTGCTCCACATGCCCTCTCCTCCTTATTTAGTATATTTATATTTCCATCTTGCTACAGTCCTGTCACATTTCTTGTTATTTCTTGTATTTTAAATTATTTTGTATTTATCTTGCTGCATCGCTGCACAGCGACCTTGGGTGTCTTGAAAGGCGCTTTCAAATAAAATGTATTATTATTATTAACAAGCACTGACTATTTGTTATACAATAACAATCAGTAAAACATTTAGATTTTTTTTAAGGTTCATACAGATAAATGTACATTCAGCCATGTCATTATCACTGACCTATGTGTAATTGTGTTGTTCAATGACAAAATCGGGGACAGACACATTTTTCCTGAAAATTATTATGCTATTAAAGGTTTAATCTATTCTTCAGATGCTTAGTATTATCATAAAATGGCAGTAAACTGGTCGGTATAAAGACAATTAAAATACGCACATGACTTGGCAGCAATAAACTGATCTCCAAAGCCTCTCTGCTGCTGCTTAGATCAATAACACTTAGCCATGTTTAGTGACTGTCAGCCTTTACAGCATTTAATGAAGACAAACAGCAGTGATAAAAGTACTCTGTTTATTATAATGATGAGTGTTGAAACATTACAAAAGGAGACAGAGGAATGGAGGGTCAGACCCAGACTGGAAAATAACATCACTACTTTACAAAAGGAAACCAACTGAAATCGGAGATAAAAACATCTGCCTAATATTAAAGGATGTTCTGTCAATCTTTTCTGCTTCCTGTGTACCAGGGCTTTGTCGTTCTACAACAAGCCTTGCCTCTTCAGATCCTCGTAGGTCTTCTTGTTGACCACGTTCCCACTTGAGTCCTCGTATTCTTCCTGAAAGACAGAGAACACAAGGTAAATAAACACTGCACAGTTTTACACAGAATCTACATTTCTCAGACCTGAATGTGACTGACCTCTGTATCTGGTTGCCAGCGCTCAGATGCTTTCTGGGACTTGAGTTTTGCCCACACTGGATCAAAAAGGAAAGATGCGTCAAAACTAGTTTACAAACATTGCTATGAATATTCTCTAAATTCACATACATGAGTGCTGATTTTCATATCCATGTCACTTTTCATATAGTTTAGTTACAACCTTAAAATTTAGTAAGTGTAAAATCAAAACATGAACAAAATTAGATTAACTACATTACAAAGGAACAGTTAATTCATCACATGGTATAGAATTTGTCTTGATATTCATCTAAACCTTTTGTATCTAATCACTATAATGAATAAAATATTAGGACCCAATTTGTTATAATGCTTTAGCACAGGCTGGGACAGAATTAAATGTCAAACAGAGATTGTATGATTTTGTCTTTGTAAATCTTTTACCAAATGAAGGATCTGGACCCAAAACAGGATGTACTATGTTTCTAATATCAGTGAGGGAATGTATGACAGCATATTTACTCTCTAAGATTACTCTAACAACACAGGAAGTACTCATTTGACATTTACGGAAGTATTTCAAAGTTTGTGCTTTTAGTTCTTTGCAAACCATCAGGATTAAAAAAAAAACTAAATAAAAAATCTCCACTACATTTGACAGTCTTTAGATAAAATTAAATATTTGTTGATGCAGTATTATACTACTAGTCCACCCAGAAATATAAAAATATAAAATTGACCACAACATTAAAATGTTTCAATGTGAAATTGTTTTGATAAAAATACAAAAAAGAATGCCTTTGTCATTATACATACATAGGTATAATAAAATTAACTCATTCCCTGCCAGAAGTTTTCAGAACATGAAACCCCATTATGCTGGGAATTTTAGAGCATTTTGACTGACTTTACAAGGCTCATGGAATATTGAAGTCTATGACTACATAAACTTGGCTCCCATCAAAATAAAGTGTGAACTCTAATTGTTCATGTAGAAAAATACATCAATGGCAAGCAATGAGTTAAGAGAGACAATTCTCATAGTGCAAAACAGTCTAAAAACTAAAAAGTGCAAATATATATCCAGAATAAAACACAAGCATATCAGCCAACCAAAAAACTGTCGAGACAAATATATATATTGTACTTTGACCCTGGATGGATACTGAGGGTATATGTTCCGCCAAAGAGGGATTCAGTTTGAGTCAGTTTGTTTGTCTGGCTGGCTGTCTGTCTAAAAGATTATGCAAAAAGCTCTGTGTTGGGAGTACAATAATACAAATAACAAGCCTCTTACAAGAAACTGCGTCCTCAATCTGTGTAACGTTGGCAAAGTGGGCTGTGTTGGGGATCCCCAGACACCGCATGCCGTGGGCGTGTCTCCACTCCTAAATAGTCACATAGAAAACATAGGTGAATGCCACATCGACTGAATTCACAAATAGCCCTTCAATAACAGAGACAAAAACATACTGCAAAGTGCCTCTGGAAGGCTTTGGGTCCACGGTAAGTGTAGTTCCCACAGATTTCACAGTTGTAGTTGATGTTGAGTCCATGGAGTTTATAAAGCCAGTATGGAATAGGCTAAGGAGAAAAAAACAGGAGAAAATGTACAAGTTTAGACCAAAGTAATAAAAAAAAAATGGACAACAGAGAAATGGGAGCAGTACATACAGAAATAGGGGCTTCAGAGGAACAAAGAGTGATGGACATTCTAACCCCATCATTAACACCAATTACTTTAAAGTGCTTGCACACAATTTTATTTTAATGCTTTTTATGGCTTTCATTTGTATGTCCATATTGCAATATCTGCCTGAAAGCCTCTTATTGCCAGACGTGCCATACATTTTCGAAACAAAAGTTTTCTGAAACCAGTAATTTTCATGACAGTTCTCAACCATTAAAGTAACAATCTCACATTTCAATCTGACATATACATAGGTTAATTATCCTGTCAGTACTGTTGACAACAGTACTAATTAAGATATGGAGTTGTTGGTCCCTGAGCATGTTCAGTGACAGCTCACTCTCTTAATATGCACTGTGTGCTAATGCCAATTACTACTGCAGCTGCTCCGTACTGTGTGTGTGTATGTGTACTAGAGTGGCAAAAATGCAGACTGAATTTCCCTGTAGGGATGTTAAAGTGAGATCATCGTCACCTTTAAAAAAAACAACAACACACAATTAGCAAGATTGGTTTGTTTATTAATTATTCTGGTTTTGTTATTTTTTTAAATGCAATGCAATTAAATATATTGTAATATCACAAGAAAGAAACAGGTAACAATGGACTTTGGAAAATTTAAGCTGTCAAAAATAAAGAAGAAGAGAAAACCTATTATGTCTGCTTGGGATAGGTGGAACAAGTGCAACAGAAATAGATTTATGTGAATAATTAAATAAATGTATGGAGAGTTGAGACAAATGCTCTGGGAAAAAAAACTGAGGCGACACTGTATGAGGGAAAAGAACCAGATGTTTGCCAGTCGTCCAGAGGGCAAAATTAAAGTCAGCTTGAAGTTGTCATTACTCTATGAAACACTCCAACTGGCAAACTTTAAAAGTCACAACCTTACATATGCCACAATACAACTTGATGTATTCTAAGCCTAAGGAGCTTGGCAACTATTATTCTCCATAATTTCTGTCTCTTCTCTGTCCTTGTCACATTACTATGCTTTGCTATTCATGAACCATCTCCTAATGTCCTAGTCCATAAGAACACACAGAGGATGGGAACCTGGCTGTTGATAAAAGGTACTTGATCAGATGACCTTTAACCCTTGTGTGTGTTGTGTTTTGCTGCTGACCTTGCCATCCCAGCCCAACGGCAGGTTCTTGGGGTTATAGATGATCTCGTTGTCCTCATCTTCACTTTCGCTCTCACTGAGTTGTTCCTCCTCCTCTTCCTCACGTTCCTCTCCGGTTCTCGCCTGCTTCCTCTGCACGTTCTCATGGGTGAGTTGCCTCTGCTCCTGCAACCGACAGAGACAACACAGGACAACAACAGATTACATATTAACCCTTGTGTGGTGTTCGGGTCTGTGGGACCCGTTTTCATTATTTATGAAAAGAAAAATGATACAATTAATTAATTTTTCAAACTGAGATTCACTGACTTTGGCTCATTTTCTGTGAAGAACATATATTAGAATACATATTTAATGACCACACACCCTACACCCCCCTTACACATTTCTATTACATATAAGATGTCTGGGTCCACTGGACCCGGGGCTAATTGAAGTGTGGAAATCAATGTTCCGTGTAGCACACAGCAGGTCTAGACAGGAGGAGGACAGAGTGTTGGTATACAGAACATCAAAGGGTCAAATGTGCGAGAAAATGAGAGCAGACAGTGTTGACAAACAATGTTGCAACATTGTATGCGAACTGCAGGTGCAGAATTTGACCTTCTGTATTGCGGGAATCTTTATTTTTTCACACTCTATATGCTACAAACTGGAGGCAGGACACTATAGTTATAGCTTTGCCAGTGTGGTTTCTTATCAGAACCGATCAAGATGGCCAAACCCATTCTACAGAACCACAATCTGCAGAGTGTGTGATACTGTTGCCGTACATGTCTGGCACTCATGTCTTGTGTCTATTAGAGATAGCGAAAGAGAGGTGTTAGTAAAATTCCTGAGCTTTTCATTATTCTAATCTAGTGTGTGAACACCATCAACAAGAAGAAGCGGTGCAAAGTGTGCGGCCCCAAGATGGACAGGAAAACACAATATACATGCATCAAGTGCAAAAAGTATATCTGCAACACACACACAGCAAAGCTCTGCCCCTCATGGGATGTATAGGCTCGTGGCTAAAGGCCATGCATTCAATGGAGCTGATGTGTTGTCTTGACTGATATGTTTACTCTGTGTTCATGTGGTCAGCTTGTGTTGTGCACCCGAATGGGTTAAATTTCAAGTTCAAAGAAATAAAAGTCAGTAGTTTTGGAAAAACCTTGCTTCACTTGTAAATTTGTTTCCACTCATATCTTGATTTTAATTGATTTTCTTTATTATGTTTTAAATATTAAGTTATAAATGTGACCTAAAAATGGTAAAGGGATAATATTAACCATATATATTGTTTATACTGCTTGTAATTGGGATAAGGTAAACATCTGTTCAGTATTTTAACATAAAAGTGTTTGATTGTTAGGTATTAAAAGCCACAAAATGCAACGGTCCATCAGACCCACAAACACTGGCTGAGTAACAACAATATGAACAGTACACAAGGGTTAAACCTAGAAAAGCACTTAGAGAGTGCAGACTTCGCCAAGGCAGCCCCCCCCCCCCCCCCAAAAAAAAGACAAAAAGTAATGTACCTAACAAACAAACACACATGCCAGTAAAAACACGATTCCATAAATTCCTTGGAGTAATCATTAATCTCGCCCAAAATTGGTTGGGAGAGATTATTGTAATCATTGTGTGTCTGTTTCCACAGAGACATATTATGCTATAAC
The DNA here is from genome assembly GCA_020466265.1 of Siphamia tubifer. Classification (NCBI taxonomy): domain Eukaryota; kingdom Metazoa; phylum Chordata; class Actinopteri; order Kurtiformes; family Apogonidae; genus Siphamia; species Siphamia tubifer. The sequence goes on from CM035793.1 coordinate 34,852,084, forward strand.
TCAATGAATACTTGCGATATCACCATGAAATAACATGGACATATACATATAACTAATGTGCATCAGATGCAATGATTCATTTTGAGTCAAGGTCAAAGGTCAAGGTTGCATTTAGCAGAAAGTTCAAAATCACATTATTGGCTCCAATTCAAAAATGGGTTGTCATAGAAACTTGAGATTGGCACAAAATAGGGGCGAAATGAGGCATTCTCTGAATACTTGTTGAACGAGCTAATACACTAACCACAGTTAGGATGTAACAATTAGCAAATTTAGTGCTACGATTATTGTCAGAGAAATAATTTCGGTTTCATGGTTACTATAATTACATTGCGTCAAAGATATATCTATGCAACGAGTTTCTAAACACCTGTTCCTTCTACGTCATTTTCACTCATAGAATGTTGAGTGTAGTGCTTTTATGGCGTTGTTTTCATTCTGTGCGAGAAACGCGTATCGGCGCATCTTTGGTTCTGTTCTTAATCTACTGTACTTTATGAGAGGGGTCTTTGGCAGCCTTGAGAATTAATTAACAATGGCCCTATTAGTCTTAACCCCATGTCATTGTTACAAGCATAAACCACACACACAAGTCTTTGTAAGTGTTGTATTATCACTTAGTCACTTACTCCAAGGATCTCCACATACTCATACACCTGAGCCTCCAGGAAACCGATTTCCTTATTCCGCTCTGTGTCTCTGCAGAAGTACGAGATGGAAAAGATTAAAGACTGCTAAAGGAACACAATGGTACAATACTGTCGGTACAGAAAACACAATACATGCACTTACTTTTTGGGGCCTTTTGCTTTAGGGTTCTTGGCAAACAGTGACGGGTCCAGTGACTCAAGGGATTTTCCTTTTGTGCTGAAAAGCCTCTGAGCTCTTTCCTCCAGAGTCCTGTCCAACATGTCCACACAGAATGAAGCATGTTCTGCTTTCATAGTTTTGCATTAAAGAGCATTATAAGTTTCTTATCAATGTCATACATGCACACTGTAAGGATTAACAGTCATGTATTAAGGACTTAAGTGTGTGCACAGACCTAAAACATCAGGCCTGAAGACACCCATTACAATTTCTGAGGGAAGCTTAAAGCTGAGTATGTCTATTTGTTGTATTTCACATTATTACAGTGGGGAAAAAATGGTCATTAACACAAGCCACATGGAGAACAATCCCAGTAATCCATCTGTCAAATACTAGTGTGTAATAATACACCCATTAGTGAATTTCATGTTAGTGTTTTTAGTGCTCACCCTCCACACTTTAGTCCCAAAGCCATGAGAGCAGACTTCAACCTGTCCAAACCCAAAGAAGCCAACTCCTGCAGGACACAAGAGAAAACAAAGTGTTCATTAATACAAAAAAGTGTAATCTTTCTCTTTACAAAATATTAATATTAAAGTTTTGTTTTTTTTACCTCCCATGAAGAAAAAGCAGAGAGGTCCAAATGAGCTCCTGCATGTGTCAAAGCACTACTTGTCTCTTTCTACAGTGAAAAAACAAAATAAACCATGAGATGAGATGACCAAATGAATTCCCATCACAAGATATTGAAAGTCCGTATGGAAACTCACAGGCCAGCCAGGAAAAGTCCCGTTGTCCCATTTCTTCTCAAAGTCTATCAACACTTTGCCGTAGAGCTCATTCTGGTCGAGCAAAGGTTTGACCCGATCTGTGTAGTCCTGCAGGTACTCCAGCAGCATTTCCAGGTACCTGCACAAACACAACATGTTAGCCCATCAGTTCTGCAGATAGACACCGATAACTGTGGTAGAACGGTGTGCATACTTTCTGTACTCAGCGTTCTTTCTGTCTTTGGGAATGTCAAAGAGCTGGTCAAATGAAGACAAGTAGGTGATATACTCGAGTTTCTGTGGAAATATACAGCATACACACACAGTGGTTAGTAAAGTCAGTGTGGGCTGAAGCCTGACTGACATAGACTCTAAAGGACCCTGACCTCAGCTCCCTTTAAGTTGATGTACTTCAGATAGCAGTCGTGGAGGTCCAGGTAGCGGCCGTATCCTTCTTCATCAGTGAACTCCACGAGGTCTGTGGAACGTACAGAGCTCAACATCAGTCATGTGTCACATCCCCAAAATGGTGTTTACATAATGTGTGAAACAATCTCTTGGACTCTTTCCCTAATTATTATTCTGTTACTTCCCTCCTCCACAGACATGGATTATATCAAATGCAATGAATTAAATGAAAGAATGTTGATTGTTTTATTCACTTACAGTAAATACAGGCATGTTTAGTCTACAGTTGAAATGTATAAAATAAACAACTATAGAAAACATATTTGAAACTAAGTACTTTTCACCATCTATAGGCTAAGTGAAATAGCTTAGCAATGACAAAACTGTATTGTGTAAATGTCCACACTCTACTTTTCATTTATTCCAATATAAAAAATTATCAAATCTAAAAACTGGTGCATTTACTACTCTTAGGTAACAAGTGCCCAGTTTGTCCTGTTTAACGTGCAGGAATTTAGGGAAAGTATTTTCCTGCTGCTGAAAAAAAGAAAGTCATGACAAGAAGCTTTGGCATCCCCCTCACCCTCTCAGAGACTCAACAATTTGTGAAATTAATGAATGAATAATCCAGACTTTATGCAGATATTTTGCTGAAACAACTGAACAAATCAAACACCAGAGAATAATTAATGTTACAAAGAGGTGGAAATATACCTTTGACTTCTTTTTTTTTTTTTAAATGGTAGAACAAAGTATCCAACTTATTAGTAGGAACTAATGCATTAATGAAACAACATCCAAATAACACCAGCATTTCTCAATACTAATAGCATGCTGCATGCAATAATCAATAACAGTGTTTACGCAGCTCTATCAAAAAGATAGAACTTATCGAAGGTCAATATGCAGCCCTTCAGCTTGGTCATATTATTCCTGCTGCTAAATGGTTTGCACACAAATTCGGTGTAATATTTAGATAGTCAAGGCAGCTAAAACAGCATCAGAAGATATTATTTGGACCTACTTTGAGCCTCCTCACTGGGGTTGTCTCTGGCTTTCATCAGCTCCTCAAATTCTACAGACATTGGGATGGAAATCTAAAAAAAACACATATAAAACACCAGGGTAAAATTCAATTTAGGGATGCTTCATTGACCAACTTGATCCATTTAAAAGAAGTGCTTCACTACCTCATTTGGATGCTTTCTGTGAAACTCCTTTATCTGTTTCAGTCTGTTGTAAAATTCTGCAAACTCATTGGGTCCAGAGATGGCAGCAAGTTCATCCCTCCTCATCCTGTCAAAAATAAGATTATATTTCATTTTTTTAAGTTTGAATTTATTAGAATGCTAGTATGTCTGTGAATAGAAGTGTTGAATGTAGTGTGTAGCATATTTGTAAATGTTACACGATAAACACCAACAACATTCCAGGAAACACTCAGCTTATTAAAGAAATACGTACCCATCTTTGTCTTCATAGGAGTCCCTGAGATTTGCACTCACTTCCATGTACCTCTAAAGGGGCAAAAATAAAAATTTTATAAACTGGTAAATAAGGAGATGTTTCACTTATTTAATCATTTCCATAAATCAACTCCACATAAGCCAACTAAATATGACAACATTTTACTGATAGCCTTTGCACTCATATTGACAGAATAGCAGCACATATTAGTGTTAAAAAAACTAATTCTAAATAACTGACCCGAATTTTCCCAATAACACGCTCGTTTTAGCTGAAGGAAATGTTTACTTAATACAGAGACAATTACGGAGTCGGTTTTACATTCAATTTACAATTTTACTTACATCAAGCATTGCTCTTGTTCGGTGATCAGAATTGATCTGCTCTCGCAGCTATGAGAAAAAGAAATAGACATACATTAGCACATACTGTGGTAGTTTCAAGTTTTTTTCTTATTAGCTACAGTGCTAAAGCTAGCATAATGCTAACTACTAACCGTGGACTTCTTGT